>CM036764.1:33621449-33971449 GCA_020796225.1 Arion vulgaris
TATAACTTGAATACTTTCTCTTCCCATGCTTTGTAATCTATATGGGTATATGTTGCATGTATTCATTTTAATTTGTCACTCCTGTTTGTTCGTTGCTTGATAAAGGCCTTGTTGGTCGAAACGTTGCTGTATTTTGTCATTGTTTTTGTAATTTGTAAAACTACAGTACTTTGTAATTACGTGTTTTGCCAATCAAATAGTTTTACTGCAGTTCCATATATATATATATACTCAAGAAAGTAGAGTGGTCTGATGAAGAATTATGGAGACATTATTGAGTTGCTTTTTTTTTTTCAAATCAGGATGAGTTTGAAGTCAAGGTAAAGAAGACATTTTAAAATATTTCTTCTGCATTCTCATTAGATTGGGAATTTGGATTCTCTAATAAAGGCAGTTGTCTGCCTCAGATTATCAGCCATGCCATATAGTTTGTCTTGGACGCTAGTATAAGTGGGCCACCTCTTTCTTCTCAAGTCTGCATACTGGGGGCAGTTCTGGGGGATATAATTCTCATGATTTCTGCTTCCCCATTTGTGCCGACCTCTTCCCGCAGTAAGTTTTGGCCACCCTCGTTATGGTAGGTCTGACATTCATACTGCGTGGCTAAATCTCCGATGCAGATTGGCGACCATAGAATCCGTTATCCCATTCCTCATTGTGACGGGTCGTTGCACCATGTTATGCGCCTTACGGCTTGGTGCATCCGTTTTCTGCAAGCATTTGTTTCGGTTAGCATTCCTAGCGGACACGTGCATCTGATTTCAACCACACACCTCCTTAGTCACATCTTACGACATGCGTGGCAGGTAACAGTGGTTCTATTCTTTACACCCCAAATTTGGGCCCGATAACCACTCGGGGGATTTTCTTATATGAACTCATGTGTCCCATTTTATAGATGCATTTTCTATAATGAGATGTAGTTAGACAATGATAAACTGATGATATTTATGTGACAACCTCACCTCACTTGTTCTATTGTTTCACATCAGTATCTACAATACAATAATCTGATTAATTTCATTATCTATAATACAGTAATAACCTTATTCACATCTCTCTATATATAGGATAATATAACCACAGATACTACAAAGTATTGATTGATTCTGGTAAAACTATGTTATTGTAATTCTATTTCAATGTTATTATGTACCATGTTTGGTTCAACAAAGTTGTGACAAAACAGCTTTTTCAATGTCCTGTGTAGTTTGTCTAGTTGCTTATGTTTTTGTCTCCCATACTTGTGTGTGTTTGTGTGGCATCTTTAGCCGTCCGGTATTCATATCTTCTTCTGCGAATGCTCCACAACGACCACCTGTTAACCACTCTGTGATTTGTATGTGATCTGAGCCTAAGAGCGATTGTACGTTGTGCCAGTTATGCGCCTACAAGTAGGAGAGGATATTCGATATCTGCGATGCTTCTTATTTATTAGGTAGGTTCCTAGATCCTACATCAGTCGCCTTCTATAACATGCCTTGTAGGCCGCAGTGGTGCTATTCTTTGCTTCCTTTGCAGGGCCCCGATACTACACGAGAGGTATTCATATTATTTGCATGATATTATTCCTCTTTAAGAAGGATTGAAGGACATGTATTATGTCATTTTCTCTCTCTGTCTCTACCACACTCTGTCTCTCCCACTGTATGTGTGTGTGTTGCTGTCTGTAATTTTCTATCTGTACCTGCTCTCTATCTCTCTTAAACTCCTTTGCCCTTCTGAGTCGATATACTGGTTCGCAGTATCTTTTATGATGACGCAAAGCCATTATGCTGGCTAGGTCAGTTTATATTGCAATATAAATGTGTCCAAGGTACGCAAAACAATGACAGACTGAAAGTGTATGTAACTTTATTATCTATGCTTTGCTCTCTGTCCCTACTCCTGTATCTCTCTCCCATTATCTGTGGGCTATTGTCATCTATGTTTCTTTTTCTATGCGTTTCACTCTCTGTTTCTGTTATTTTTCCGTCCATACTATCTATCATGTATCTCTCATTGATTGTTTGTGTCTCTTTCTCTGTCTCTATCTTTATCTCTTACCTGGTTGTCAGTTATATAAGGACTATCATCATAGCACTTCGGACATAAATCTCTTACCTGGTTATCAGTTATATAAGGACTATCATCATAGCACTTCGGACATAAATCTCTTACCTGGTTATCAGTTATATAAGGACTATCATCATAGCACTTCGGACATAAATCTCTTACCTGGTTATCAGTTATATAAGGACTATCATCATAGCACTTCGGACATAAATCTCTTACCTGGTTATCAGTTATATAAGGACTATCATCATAGCACTTCGGACATAAATCTCTTACCTGGTTATCAGTTATATAAGGACTATCATCATAGCACTTCGGACATAAATCTCTTACCTGGTTATCAGTTATATAAGGACTATCATCATAGCACTTCGGACATAAATCTCTTACCTAATGTCAGTGGTTATTTCACAATCTGTGTTTCTTCCATTTCTATGCTTCTCTCTCTCTCTCTTTCTCTATGCATGCTCTGTATTCATCATCCACTGTCTGTGGTTGCCTCACTGTCAGTGGGAGTCTTGCTGTCTGTGGGTTTCTCAGTGGGTGTTTCACCATCTTTGAGTGTTTCACTTTCTTTAGGTCTCTCGCTGTCTGTGGGTGTCTCAGTCTCTGTGTGTGTGTTTTTTACCGTATGTATGTGTCTCACTGGCCGTGTGTGCGTCTTTCTTTGTGTTTACCCTCTCTGTTCCTACCCTCTCTGTTCCTACCCTCCCTCATCTCTCTCTCTATATATATCTCCATTTATTTCCCTTCTCTACTATTCGGCTATCATACTAAAATGTTAATGAAATGCTGTACAGTTATCCTAGCAATCTCAACTCAGAGAAAACATAGCACAAATTATAATTGTATCACATTTGAGTGTTTGTGTATGTCCACGCTTGTGTGTGTCTGTGCACGCTTGTGTGTGTCTGTGCAATCTCAGGATGCTCACAGTAATATATATATATTTTTCAATCTCTGTATATAGATCTAGTTCATTATTGCCCATGTCAAATCTATGTCTTCTGTAACATATTTTATCTTGAAATTATATACTCTCTCTGTTTATGGAGTAACTTTCATGCAACAGTCCAGTCCCATTTTGTTTTCGTAAGGACAAAACAGATATTATTTGGTACAGATAAGGACTCCTTCAAAAACAAAGTTTTAACTTCAAACATATCTACTTGTTCCAGTAAGAAGTAACAGAACAAAAAAATCAAACTTGATCATATGTTTATGATAACTCATGTATTCCATTCTATTCTAACATGTGAAATGTGATGCCTATGAAAAGCTACCAACAACACAAGAAAAGATAAGAGTCACCAACATCAGCATAAGAACAAATAGTTGAGACAGAACCTTGCTTGAATTACATTGAGAAACAAAGAATAAAGTGGTTCTGCCATTTAAGGGGGGATTCTGGTCTTGAAACATTTTTTATTGCTTTGGTATTAATGTAGAATTTGTATAACAATTTTGAAAGATTATGACTTAGAATAGTAGAAAAAATAAGTAAAAAAATATGTTAATCGTTGCCATGGAAACAATAAAAGATGGCCACCAAACACAAAATTTCAAATCCCTAAAGCTCTAAAGTTAATGAATATAAATGAATTCTGTTTTCACTCTAAGGTGAGCAATTGTAATATTAAAAAAATTACACTTAATTTTTAGGATATATTAAATATTACATTTTTATAAATTTTTGGTAAACAC
The DNA here is from genome assembly GCA_020796225.1 of Arion vulgaris. NCBI lineage: Eukaryota > Metazoa > Mollusca > Gastropoda > Stylommatophora > Arionidae > Arion > Arion vulgaris. The sequence continues at coordinate 33,625,209 of CM036764.1, forward strand.
ACCCCAAAAACAGCTATTTTTGATATATTTGATAAAAATTAAGTATTTAATATATCCTAAAATCATGTGTAATATTTTAGATATTACAATTGCACACCTTAAAGTGAAAACAGAATCCATTTACATTCATTAGATTCAGAGCCTTCGGGATTTGAAATTTTGTTTTTGGTGGCCATTTTGTATTGTTTCCATGGCAACTTTGACAGTTTGTTTTTTTAAATTTTTTCTTCTATTCTAAGTCATAATCTTTCAAAATGGCTATTCAAATTTTACATTAATGTGAAAACAATGAAAATAGCTTCATGATTCCCATACCCCGAATCCCCTTAAAGAGAATACAATTCCATCTCTCTCCAAACCACTGTAACGTTTAACTGGGCCAAAATATTTCATCTTCCGGGACATGATGTTATTTATGAGCCACTACTCCTCGATATGCAGGTCTTGTAGAATGTCTTTGTCTATGAAAAGTTGTTACATTTATCCACAATGAATGCATTGATGAGAAATATTAACCTTTAAACCACACATTTCCAACTTTGTTTACTCAGTTAAAGAAGACATTGTAGATGGATTATTTGTTTTTTCTCCCGCTGTAAATTCAAGCATAAATAAGACACCTCCCACTGCATGCAGGCTTGCTTTCCTTATCCTCAGTGTACCTCACCTTTCAGGCAAGCCTTGCTTCGACTTCAGAAGCGCATGTAATTTAAATCCCCTAGTTAATGAACATGGTCTTCTGTAGCCCAACCATGCACTGTTCATGTGCACACTTACTTTTTAAAAAAAAATATGGTCTTGAACCCAGACTTTCCACCTCACGTAATCACTTGCTCAGAGTGTGATCAGCCTCACTATCAGCAACCCCTGTAAATCCAGAATAGATTTCACTAGTCTTTCAATGTGTTATTTCATGTGATAATTCAAGTACCTCACAAAATTATAATGTTGAAAATACTGCTAGAACTCTGGCATGGCAAGTTTAAAGGGTTTTAAAGCCGAAGGATTGACTTCATTGCACCGGGTTTTACCCCATATGGCTCGGTCCTCTCCGCAGAAATGGCAAGCCACCTGCCGAGAGTGTTGCACAAAGCATGAACTCCGTAGCTCCAGCAACAATCCTAGGGTCTCTGGAAAAACTGCACTCGTGAACAGAACGGCGCGGTCCGGAATCGAACCCACGACCTTCGACTCACAAGGCAAGGGCTTAACCACTCAGCCACAGAGACCACCAGTAAGTTTATGAATCTCTACTCATGGCAAGTTTATGAATCTCTACTCAGACCGAGAGTGTTCATATTGCATTTTTTTACTTTTTTTTTTTGTGTAACTTAACAGTCTACAGTAGAAAATAAATATCTTCTTTGAACACTCCATATTGACCACTTGTTAACCACTCTGTATGTGATCTGAAGCCTAAAAGCGATTGTACACTGTGCCAGTTATGCGCCTACAAGTAGGCCAGCACATCCAATTTCTACAACGCATTTTATTTACTAGGGTAGTTTCCTTAGCCCCTACCTCAGTCGCCTTGTAGGTTGCAGTGGTACTATTCTTTGCTCCCATTTTGGGCTGGCATGTCAAATTTATGAATCTCTACTCAGACTGAGAATGTTCACATTGAATTTATTGCAATATTTTTTAACTTAAAATTATGTAGCTGAAAATGAATATGTTGACAATTTTTGATATAAAAGAGAATAAGATTTATCTGTTGTAGAATGGAAAGCATAAATTAGCTACTTATTTAGGAGTTACTTAGAGTAACTTTGAATCTGTCTTATTTGTACTATGGTTTTGTTTATACTCAAAGCTCTTTAGTTAGTTGAATAAAAATGGAAGAGCTCAATATTGAATCTCTTTAAGCTTTTTGAAAATGTTATAGTAAATCCTTCTTGTAGTGGGGGTGATGATGGAGAGGGTGTCTTTATGTGGTGATGATGGAGGGGGTGTCCTTATGGGGGTATAGAGAGGGTATCACTATAGGGTGATAATGGAGGAGAGGGTGTCGCTATGGGGTGGTGATGGAAAGGGTGTCGCTATGGGATGATGATGGAGAGGGTGTCGCTATGGGATGATGATGGAGAGGGTGTCGCTATGGGGTGGTGATGGAGAGGGTGTCGCTATGGGATGGTGATGGAGGGGGTGTCGCTATGGGATGATGATGGAGGGTGTCGCTATGGGATGATGATAGAGGGTGTCGCTATGGGATGATGATGGAGAGGGTGTCTTTATGTGGTGATGATGGAGGGGGTGTCCTTATGGGGGTATAGAGAGGGTATCACTATAGGGTGATAATGGAGGAGAGGGTGTCGCTATGGGGTGGTGATGGAGAGGGTGTCGCTATGGGATGATGATGGAGAGGGTGTCGCTATGGGATGATGATGGAGAGGGTGTCGCTATGGGATGATAATGGAGAGGGTGTCGCTATGGGATGATGATGGAGGGTGTCGCTATGGGTTGGTAATGGAGAGGGTGTTGCTATGGGGTGATGATGGAGAGGGTGTTGCTATGGGGTGGTGATGAAGAGGGTGTCGCTATGGGTTGGTGATGATGAAGAAGGTGTCCATAATTGCACAAACTAAAATGCGTTTATTAAAATGTGTGTGTGTGTTTACTTGAAATCACATGAAAAAATTGAATTTAAATAAAATGCATGTCTATGTGTGTATATCTGTAGTCAGATTTGCTTTGAATCAAAGCAGTTTTAGTGTGAACAATGATATTAATATTTATATGTATTGCTATGACTTCTTTTGTGGGAATGTTCATCAATGTTATTATGAGGTATCTTTTGACACTTATTAGCTTCTTATTTAAATTTGACTATCTAGACAGACAGATGCTTACTTTATATTTGACTATCTAGACAGACAGATGCTTACTTTATATTTGACTATCTAGACAGACAGTTACTGCTTACATTTGACTATCTAGACAGACAGATGCTTACTTTATATTTGACTATCTAGACAGACAGTTACTGCTTACATTTGACTATCTAGACAGACAGATCCTTACTTTATATTTGACTATCTAGACCAGGTACCGTACCCCAGTGGGTGCTGAAGTGTTCTAAGGGGGCGATAGTGGGTTCAGAACCATTCGGGCAATTAGGGTCGGTGGCTCTTAAAGAAGAAATTAATTATAAATATTTTAAAATAAATTTTTTCGGGATTTTGCGATTGAATAATCATTTAAAATTTGAATTCTGCATTTTAATTCATCTTATGCCCGTCTTACACGATCCATTTTTTCATCAATTGTCTATTTCATGCTTATAATCATTTGAAAATTGATCATGTATTACAGAAATATATATCAATTTTCTATGTCAAAGAGAAAATAGAGCGTGTATATTATGTGAGGGGGGGACGTTGGCAAACTTTTATAATGTGGAGGGGGCGTTACAAAGTTTATGTTGTGCAAAGTGGGTGGTGGGCGAAAAAGTTTGATAATCTATGATCTAGACAGACAGAAGCTTACTTTATATTTGACTATCTAGACAGACAGATGCTTACTTTATATTTGTCTATTCTTACTACAATTACATATTTGTGCATGTACAGTTTATTGTTCTGTCAAGTGTTGTTGATGATGCTAGCATAAACTTTGTGTTAGTTGACAAATATTTTTCACTATGTCTTTTATAACCACAATATTTCAGTGACATTTACCATAAAACAGTGTTCTCAATACATCATTCTCAGATCATCATGTCATACCAAAAGGTCCAACATTAAAATAAAAAATAAAAATCATGACGTTTATTATTTCTTCATAATTAGTTATATTGTTGTTCATTCATTTGTTATTATATTGTGATGTTTAATTTGTCTATGTTAGTTTATTTAACTGGCTGCGATGTGTGGAAACCTACAAATCTGATCTGATCAGATCAGATCTGGAGAAAACCGAGGAGGCTGCAGGGTATGTCATAAATTGACGTTTAAGGACAAATACAAGTATGTATGGTATCACATAAGCAAGCAAAAATGAATAATAAAACTAACAAAAATCCAACGTATTGACTATAAGTCTTCTTCAGGGAAGATACAAACAAACACAGGAAATCCTAAATGTACTAAATCATGGATCTCAATGATGGATTACTACAGTTATAAACAGAAGATATAAACAGAAGATATAAACAGGAGATATAAACAGAAGATATAAACAGAAGATATAAATGATATAAATAAGTTTATAGTTGGCTCTGGTCTACAAGAGTAACAAAGAATAGTAACACTGTGACTGGCAAGACTTGTAGCAAGAGACGAATGAGGTAGGGGCCAAGGGAGTTACTCTAGTAAATAAAAAGCTTTGCAGAAATCTATGTGCTGGCCTACTTGTAGGCACATAACTGGTAAAATGTCCAATTGCTCTTAGTCTCAGATCACCAAATCGCAATGAGCGGTTTAAAAAGTTGTCGATATGGAGCGTTCCAAGAAGCAGTCTGCTCCAGCCCTTCACATCTTTTTTTTTTATCTGTAAAAAATTATCATTCTCATTTCTAGCATCAGTCAGTTTACTTTCATTTTTGATTTCCTACTGAAAAAATCTGTTTTCTTTGTCCATCATATACAGGCATGAGGTGCAGGACTGACAATAAGAGACAAAATTAGAAATAAAGAAATCAGAAGAAGACTGGACGTCTTCTTCTTCTTTGCGTTCGTTCTTTATGACCAATTTTAATCACCCTTTGTGATATGTTTGATCTTTGCTAAGAACGTGTATACGTTGCACATTGGTTTGGTAGGCCCCTATACACATAGACTTGTACATGTTTAGGACACATGCATACGATTTCAGCCAAACCTTCTTAGTTGCCTATTGCAACATGCAGGCAGGTAACTGGTTTTATTCTTTACAAGCGGAAAGGCTTGCATCAACAGCATCGATTGTTGAGGAGTTGAAGATGGATAAGGGAATATTCTTCGGTCTCTTCGCGATTGTCTGTTGGTTGAGGACACTAAAATCAATGTTGAATCGATCAAGCGATTTAAGCAGTTTGGAGTTACTCGTTGTTCAAGTCGAACTGCATGCCTGAGAGGCAGAGTGAGAAGTGTGTTTAATCAGCGAGCCACAGGAACTATCAGTATGCATACTCTTCGATATCTGTTGGGGGAGACTCTATGGGTCTGCCCGGAGTGCAATGACGTCAGTTTAGTAACCAATATTCTTTACACCCGGAACTTGGGACCCGGTAACCACTCGGGTGAAAAAAATGAATCACAGCTTACAAAGCACCTTAGAACAAGCACACACAAGATCTCTACATTTCATTCCTCCCTAACACTTCTATAAAGAAGGCAATGGTAGTAGAGAAGAAACATGTTATATGGAGGACTTTTCTGTAACATTTTGATTCTTCTTCTTCTGTCTTCTTCAAACGCTACATATCGACCACTTGTTAACCACTCTTGTGTGATTTCTATGTGATCTGATACCTTAAGAGCGATTGTATATTCACCATTTATGCACCTACAATTATGTCAGCACATCTGATTTCTGCAACGCTTTTTATTTAATAGGTAGCTTCCTAGGGCTCCAACATCAGTCGTCTTTTACGACATACCTTTTAGGTCACAGTGGTACTATTCTTTGCTTTCCTAGCTGCCCCAGCATCACACAAGCGACATTTATATTCAAAAGTACATATATGATTATTCACAACTTTGTCAAATGTCCATGTTTCACACTCATATTTTATTACTGGAAATATACATGTTAATACTTTTCTGATCTTTTATTGCCCTATTTGTTTCATTTTACACCATTTTCTGTTGTTAAATCCTACGCATATGTAGACCCTATTAAATATATTTAGAAATTTACTCCCCCGTTTGAATCCATCACAGATGCTGTACTCATAAAGCAGAAGAGCAATTAATTATAAACCGGTCATGTGGTATAGCTTATCAGATGAATCCTGTGGTAATGTATTACATTAGTCCACGCACCAGCTGTTTTATTTCTTTTTTTTTGGGTGTGTGACTAGGGGTGACTAGGAATATATTATGAATTAAAAATTATCGGGCATTTTCAAAATCGATATACCAGACCTGGTGTATAAACAATCTGTGTACTAGACTTGTGTAGATAATCTGTGACAAGCTTGCTGTTTGTGTGTTTCTGAACTGTGAGATAGTTTGAATGTAAGCAGTAAGTATATGACTTTACTGAAGGATATGTAAGATATCTTGCTGTTTGTGATTATATATGTGAAATATATGTCGATTTCAGTATAATAAGTATAATTGAAATATATAATAATACATAAATAATAATATAATAAGTATATGAAATATGTGTAGATTTCCTGAAAATGTAAGTATTTAAAATATGTGTAGATTTAAGTAAATGTAAGTATATGAAATATGGGTAGATTTAAGTAAATGTAAGTATATAAAATATGTGTAGATTTAAGTAAATGTAAGTATATGAAATATGGGTAGATTTAAGTAAATGTAAGTATATGAAATATGTGTAGATTTAAGTAAATGTAAGTATATGAAATATGTGTAGATTTAAGTAAATGTAAGTATATGAAATATGTGTAGATTTAAGTAAATGTAAGTATATGAAATATGGGTAGATTTAAGTAAATGTAAGTATATGAAATATGGGTAGATTTAAGTAAATGTAAGTATATGAAATATGGGTAGATTGAAGCAATTGTCGTTACATGAAATAACTAATTCAGCGAAACATTTCTTACTACACATGAAAGTCTTCTTATATCCACACACAATTTTACAATTCTAGGAAACATATGTGAGAAAAGATTATTAAATTTCTAAAAACATTTTTTTTTCCAGAAACCAGAGAAAGATTTATGTGAAGTAATCTTTGAAATATTGAAGGAGTATTAAATGTGAAAAATCATCTTCAGAGGAACAGTAGAACATATTAGACAACACAGTGAAAATAAACACTACAGTTATTGGCACAACTGTATTGTACTTTTCTGTGAAATTATGGATTCTTGTGTGACTGTTTTTACAGTGGGCAGTTTAGACAGTTATTTTCCTGTGTTTGTTATATTTAATGTTTTACAGTGGGCAGTTTAGACAGTTATTTTTCTGTGTTTGTTATATTTAATGTTTTACAGTGGGCAGTTTAGACAGTTATTTTCCTGTGTTTGTTATATTTAACATTTTACAGTGGGCAGTTTAGACAGTTATTTTTCAGTGTTTGTTATATTTAACGTTTGTACAGTTTCACATATGGTGGAAAATCTGTTTAGTTAAAGTTTATCTTTAGCACATAATACCACAGGCGTTTGAAGTAGTTGAGACTTCATAGTTCCAGGTGATAACATTTGAAAGTGAGTCTATCAGGCTGTTGATTCACTAACTTTAAGTTGATAACTCGGTGAAGCAGGGACTCATTCACAGCTAGGTCGACTGGGGCAGACTTACAATGTGGGACAAGGATGATCAGTGATGCCATTACTCTAGTCACGACTGAACTACATAAACTGTTACAAAGTTACAATCAACCAAAGAAACTACCCTTTGCATTTACAACATATAAGACCTAGTATGAGTGCATGAGTGCACAACAGTTAGATGATACACAACATTAGAGAAGTTATACTACAACACAAGTTTGCTTCTTAATAGCTTCTCCAACACACTCTGCTCAACAACGAAGCTTAAGTTTCACAGTCAATGTGCTCTAGACAGACATTGCAAGACAAAATTAAACTTCTTCAGTAGATAAAACTGTGTGATTCAGTAAAGAGATTCCATACTATTTTATTGTTTGTTAACAGGCAAGAGAATGCCATTTCTAAAATCATTTACATTTTTCTCTTGTACAAAGTTTTGTGAGAACATAGCATTTTTCTTCCACTTGTTGTGTTGTTTTGGCTTTTAGTATTATCTAATTGTTATTGGTTGTTTCTTTTTATCTCCAAATGAGTATTAGTGTGAACTTTTGTTCTCTGTACCAGGCAGTGAAGTTTAAACTTCTGACATCAAGTTAATGTTTCTCTTGTTCTCTGTGCCAGGTAGTGAAGTTCAAACTTCTGACACCAAGTTAATGTTTCTCTTGTTCTCTGTACCAGGCAGTGAAGTTTAAACTTCTGACATCAAGTTAATGTTTCTCTTGTTCTCTGTGCCAGGTAGTGAAGTTTAAACTTCTGACACGAAGTTAATGTTTCTCTTGTTCTCTGTACCAGGAAGTGAAGTTTAAACTTCTGACACCAAGTTAATGTTTCTCTTGTTCTCTGTACCAGGCAGTGAAGTTTAAACTTCTGACATCAAGTTAATGTTTCTCTTGTTCTCTGTGCCAGGTAGTGAAGTTCAAACTTCTGACACCAAGTTAATGTTTCTCTTGTTCTCTGTGCCAGGCAGTGAAGTTTAAACTTCTGACACCAAGTTAATGTTTCTCTTGTTCTCTGTACCAGGAAGTGAAGTTTAAACTTCTGACACCAAGTTAATGTTTCTCTTGTTCTCTGTACCAGGAAGTGAAGTTTAAACTTCTGACACCAAGTTAATGTTTCTCTTGTTCTCTGTGCCAGGAAGTGAAGTTCAAACTTATGACACCAAGTTAATGTTTCTCTTGTTCTCTGTGCCAGGAAGTGAAGTTTAAACTTCTGACACCAAGTTAATGGTTCTCTTGTTCTCTGTGCCAGGCAGTGAAGTTTAAACTTCTGACACCAAGTTAATGGTTCTCTGTGCCAGGCAGTGAAGTTTAAACTTCTGACACCAAGTTAATGTTTCTCTTGTTCTCTGTAACAGGCAGTGAAGTTTAAACTTCTGACATCAAGTTAATGTTTCTCTTGTTCTCTGTGCCAGGCAGTGAAGTTTAAACTTCTGACATCAAGTTAATGTTTCTCTTGTTCTCTGTGCCAGGCAGTGAAGTTTAAACTTCTGACACCAAGTTAATGTTTCTCTTGTTCTCTGTGCCAGGAAGTGAAGTTTAAACTTCTGACACCAAGTTAATGGTTCTCTTGTTCTCTGTGCCAGGCAGTGAAGTTTAAACTTCTGACACCAAGTTAATGGTTCTCTGTGCCAGGCAGTGCAGTTTAAACTTCTGACACCAAGTTAATGTTTCTCTTCTTCTCTGTGCCAGGCAGTGAAGTTTAAACTTCTGACACGAAGTTAATGTTTCTCTTGTTCTCTGTACCAGGAAGTGAAGTTTAAACTTCTGACACCAAGTTAATGTTTCTCTTGTTCTCTGTGCCAGGAAGTGAAGTTTAAACTTATGACACCAAGTTAATGTTTCTCTTGTTCTCTGTGCCAGGAAGTGAAGTTTAAACTTCTGACACCAAGTTAATGGTTCTCTTGTGCTCTGTGCCAGGCAGTGAAGTTTAAACTTCTGACACCAAGTTAATGGTTCTCTGTGCCAGGCAGTGAAGTTTAAACTTCTGACACCAAGTTAATGTTTCTCTTGTTCTCTGTGCCAGGCAGTGAAGTTTAAACTTCTGACACCAAGTTAATGGTTCTCTTGTTCTCTGTGCCAGGAAGTGAAGTTTAAACTTCTGACACCAAGTTAATGTTTCTCTTGTTCTCTGTGCCAGGAAGTGAAGTTTAAACTTCTGACACCAAGTTAATGTTTCTCTTGTTCTCTGTGCCAGGAAGTGAAGTTTAAACTTCGGACACCAAGTTAATGTTTCTCTTGTTCTCTGTGCCAGGAAGTGAAGTTTAAACTTCTGACACCAAGTTAATGGTTCTCTTGTTCTCTGTGCCAGGCAGTGAAGTTTAAACTTCTGACACCAAGTTAATGGTTCTCATGTTCTCTGTGCCAGGCAGTGAAGTTTAAACTTCTGACACCAAGTTAATGGTTCTCTTGTTTTCTGTGTAAGGCATTTAAGTTAAAATTGTGGACTCCAAGTTAATAGTTCTCATGATAATTATTATTGTTGAGTTGGTTTCTGAAACTTGCTTTTGAATTCCAGAAAAACGTTTGTCTCAATAGGGCAAGAAGTACAATGTCACAAGCTGGACAGTCTTCTAGTCCAGAGGGTGCATTGTTGTGACTCTCTTTCTTTTTCTTTGTTTTTTTTCTTTTCTCTAATCATGTTTTGCATCATAGCGTCAGGATAAGAAGACATTTATAGAACAGGTCTTTGTGTGCCGAAAAGCCTGCAGAAATGTGTAAGTCAACGTCACTATTTTCAACTCTTAGTGTGCTTTCTTTACAGAGTTATTTGTTAGTTAAATTGATTTAATATGTATATATATCATAGAGTATTCAGTTGACCATTATAACAAGTCGTTAAACATGTGCAGCTGTTAACAGGCGAAAATGTAACCACACAATGTTTGAATGAGAAAAATTAATTTAAAAATCGGATCAAAATGTCATTGCTTATCAAAACACACAAGACACATTTACTTTTTCGTTATTTTTCTATATCAGATACATTTTAATGTAAAATACAATGAAAAATATATTTTATAAATAAAATAAAGGAAAAAGAACAGGTTTCATACAATCAGGTTTATTAGTGAATATGATGTTAAGTTCATATTTGTCTTTGATCTCCGACACACAGTGGCTGATGTGGTCAACATGACAACAGGGACTTTTACATCCTAGTGTTTGTCTGGTACCCAATTGAAGCTTGATTCACTGACTGAAATAGTTTCACATGTAAATCCCATGTCAAGCTGTGTAGTAAAGCTATTTTATTATGGAGATGAGCATTTGAAAATAAATTGAGGTCAGGTGAAATGTTTCTGAATTATTTATGACTCATAATACTTATCCCTATAAAGTGGTACCAGCATGCATGCTAATTCTATAAGAGAACAATAACCAGAAGAACGTAGAATCAAATAGCTTGTCCTCCTGAGCAGAACTTTGTCAACCTAACAGTTATTGTGAATTTCTCTCTCTCATAGTCCTCTGTAGCAGTCATGCTCAAACTTTCAGTCGTCCGAGAGGTTACCGGGGCCCAAATTTGGGATGTAAATAATAGAACTACTGTTATCTGCCATGCATGTCTTAAGAGGCAACTAAGGATGTTTGGTTGAAATCGGATGCACATGTCCTAAACTTGTAGAAGTATATGCGTTTAGGGTCCTACCAAACCAATATACAAATTAGACATGTTCTTGGCAAAGATAAAACATATCACAAAGAGTGATTATAATTGGTCGTAAAGAACGAACACAAAGAAGAAGAAGAAGAAACCTGCAGTTACATCATGAATCAGACTTCTCTGTGGTCTTCTTCTTATTTTTATCTTTGCCTGTATGCCTCCTTCTTTAATGGTCTTCTCCAGCATTCATGTCTCTTTATATGTCCAAAATACTTCAGTTGTCTCACTATTATTTGCAGTATCATCCATTAAAAAAAAAACAATTTTCAGTTCTTTATGAATAGATCTATGTTTTCTTTTGTTTGTCCATGATATACGGACGACTCTTCTGAAACATTTATATTCAAAAGCACATATATCTTTTTCCACTGCCTTGTCAAATATACATCCTTCACACCCAAGCGTTGCCACTGAAATACCCATGCAAAAACATCTCCAAGAGAAAAATTACAAGGAGAACAATAACCTGGCAAACAATAACCACACACATTTCCAGGAGAAGAATGATAATGAGCAAAATACAACACTTACATAGAAAACTCATTTCTAAATATTCTGAGTTAGCTAATTTATATAACATGTGATGAGGAAGGGAGGTTTAGAACACATTGTAACAACCGGTAAAATCGAGGGAAAACGAAACAGAGGAAGACAGAGAGAAAGTTGTGGATATCCTAACTTCATGGCACGGAAGAGAGTCAACATCTGAGATGATAGCATACACCAGAAACATAGATTTGTGGACATCCATGATCGCCTACGCCGGCACGGCACCTGATGCTGATGATGATATAAAATTGTTTTTAATTAGAATGGAATACATTATAACTAAAACAATGACACTTTTATTCCTTGTCAATGTTATGTTCATTTGTTTCATTCTCAGTGTTATGTTCATTTGTCTCATTGTCAATGTTATGTTCATTTGTTTCATTGTCAATGTTATGTTCATTTGTTTCATTGTCAATGTTATGTTCATTTGTCTCATTGTCAGTGTTATGTTCATTTGTCTCATTGTCAGTGTTATGTTCATTTGTTTCATTGTCAGTGTTATGTTCATTTGTTTCATTGTCAATTTTATGTTTATTTGTTTCATTGTCAATTTTATGTTCATTTGTTTCATTGTCAATTTTATGTTCATTTGTTTCATTGTCAATTTTATGTTCATTTGTTTCAAGTCTGGCTTTTGCAGTGACTTATTTGATTTTAATCGGGTCAAATGTCTAGACTCTGAAGACGAAGGTTGACTTAATTGCACTGGATTTTTACCCCCATACGACTCTGACCCTCTCCAGAGAAGTAGCACGCCACCTGCTGAGAGTACTGCTCAAACTCCATAGCTCCAGCAATAATCCTAGGGTTTCTGGAAAAAATGCACACCAGAACAGAATGACGCGTCTAAGATTCGAACCCACGATCTTCGGAGGGCACCGACTTAACCACATACCCTCTAATATTGCTACACAGCATGACTATCTTGCATAAGGGACTCCAATCACGTGATGTGTATATCGAAGCATTTTAGAGACACTTTACGGGTTTCTTGAAAACGTTTTTGCCCGCCTGTCCAGCGTGTTCGTAGCGCGTTGGACGAAGGGTGACAAGCCGCGTGCTGGCAAAAAAGCCACAGGTTCTCCACATTTGCGGTGCTCGTAGCACCGAACCGAAGGGTTACAATGTCCATGGCACCGAGCAGAAGAGCTGGCTCAGGTGCTTCTGGATCGGAAAAAAAACCCAAATAGTATTTTTTTTCTGTCCACCAAATGAACTTCTGCCCCCTTCAAGCTCTCCATACATCAACTGTTTTGGTACGCGTATACCAGGCATCCAAGCAAGGTGACCGGAACGTCTCAACTAGGTCTTCTGCAAAATTGTGTTGACGCTTGGGATCTTGGCTTTTATGTCATTAATTATATTCGTTATTATTACCATGAGTACTATACTGTTATACAATGCTCTGAATCTGCACGCTTATTAGCTGTAGTAAAAAGTATATTACAGTCATTTGTTAACACACACACGCACATGTATATTGTACACACACATATTCTCGTATTGGTATATATGAGAGTATCCTGTAATAAAATATAGAATACATCAGAAAGACAACATTGGTGTTCTTTATGTGAGTAAGAAATGTGTTGTAGATAATGATGTTAGATGTGTCTAACACACTCATTGTCAGTGTCGGCTCGTCATTAAGGGCCAGTGGGGCCGGGCATCACCAAAAATAATGTGTAACGTGTATTTATTATTTTATACATTAAAATATATTCTAAACGAAACCATGATTTTTCCGAAAATTTCTGTCCGGCCCCACCAATAAAAATAATCACGAGCCGCCACTGCTCATTGTATAAATGTGCTCTGTCATTGTTCACATGTTCTCTTCATTGTACACATGTGTGTCTGTCGCTGCTTTCTGTTGTACACACTTGTATCTATCATTGCTTTCTGTTGTACATACATATATCTATCATTGCTTTCTGTTGTACACACTTGTATCTATCATTGCTTTCTGTTGTACACACTTGTATCTATCATTGCTTTCTGTTGTACACACTTGTATCTATCATTGCTTTCTGTTGTACATACTTGTATCTATCATTGCTTTCTGTTGTACACACTTGTATCTATCATTGCTTTCTGTTGTACATAAATGTATCTATCATTGCTTTCTGTTGTATATAAATGTATCTATCATTGCTTTCTGTTGTATATAAATGTATCTATAATTGCTTTCTGTTATTCACATTTGTCATTGTTCACTCAGCCATTCGTCTCTACTGCCCATAGTTCAATATCTCATTACTCACATGATTTATCTACTGATCACATTTCAATCTACAATACCTATACAAATATATCGATCTTTCTATCTCTTCATCTACACATATCAGTTTATAACATTTATGTCTGTGTTTAAGTCTATTTTTCGTTCTCCATAATCTATTGGACTGGGACAATCTTACACTTTTGTTCCAAGTTCAGTTTTCTTTCATGACATGCACAGTTCTGAGTCTTAAGTGTCTTGCCGTGCAGGTTATATGATTTCCATTGATGTCGTTCTCTCTTACCTTCTGAGGTTTGGTAGTGTTGTATTTCAACCATCCCTTGAGATATGCCAGGGTGAGTGTTACTGCCATTGTGCTCTACCAAACAATGAAGATATGTGTGGGTAGGTGTCAAATGTTAAGCAGACACACTACTCCTCCAGGTAATGTACTATACGCTGTTCTCGAATATTCTTGTATGATATCATTTGTGTTGCTGGGGCCCACAAGGAGAGCAAAGAATAGTAACACTGCGATATACTCTGCATGTCGTAAGAGACGACTGAGGTAGAGACCTAGGGAAGCTACACTAGTAAATAAAAAGCGTCGCAGAAATCAGACGTGTTGGCCTACTTGTAGGCGCATAACTGGCACAACGTACGATTGCTCTTAGGCTCAGAACACATACAAATCACAAAAAGTAGTTTAACAAGTGATCAATATAGAACGTTAGAAGAAGAAAAAGGAGAAGAAAGTATAACATAATTGTTAATATTGACACATTACTCAACAGACAAAATAATACAGATAACATAATTGTTAATATTGACACATTACTCAACAAACAAAATAATACAGATAACATAATTGTTAATATTGACACATTACTCAACAGACAAAATAATACAGATAACATAATTGTTAATATTGACACATTACTCAACAAAACAAAATAATACAGATAAGATAAATGTTATCAAATCACCTGTTTTATTGAAATTTGCAATCAAATGAGATTTTTGAATGATATCTGTCAAATGACGAACATAACAAATAAACCAACAACAATAACAAAATTAAATTATGATCTGCAGTTATAGAGTGTTTTCTTGTAAATGTTTAACGTTGTTCTTTATTTCTTTATTTATTCCTTATTTATGTCTATATATAAAGAAAACAGAGGTTGTGGTTGTCTCCAAGAAACAAGAAACACCAACATGTAATATCAAAATAAATAACACAACACTGAAACAAGTCCATCGATTCAAGTATCTAGGAACATTCTTAACATCAGATGGAAGATGTACAATAGAGATTAGGAGTAGAATAGCTCAAACGAAAGCAGCTATTATGGAAATGAAGAACACACTATGCGTGAACTCACTACCAATCACATTGCGAAAACGAGTACAGTAGTGCTATATTGAACCAATTCTTATGTATGGAAGCAAATCATGGACAATGAACAAACAATCAATACGATCATTGGAAGCCACAGAGATGTGGTTTTACAGAAGAATGTTGAAAATTCCTTGGACTGCAAAGAAAACAAATGTGGAGGTTTTAAATCAGGCCTGCACACACAGAAACCTTATCAAAAGAATAAGAATCCGACAATCAAGGTTCTTTGGGCATATAATGCGAAGAGAAGGTTTAGAACATTTGGTGACTACAGGTAAAATTCAGGGAAGGAGAGACCGTGGAAGACAAAGGGAGAAGATGTTGGATGGCCTGACATCATGGTTCGACAAAATATCGAGGTCAGAACTGATTACATGCACCAAGCAAAGAGAGTTGTGGAGAGACATGATCGCCTACGCCGGCAGGCACGGCACTTGATTGATTGATTTATTCCTTTGGTAAATTATTGGAAGAATGTCGAAAATATATCTATCTATTTTCTTTCCATCTTTTGCCTTTCAGCATCAGGCCGAAAAAGAGGGTACATAGAGCTTATAAGCTTTGTACAAGGTGGACTTTAGTACCTCGAATATTACATCGATCCATCGTTTACGTAGGCGTTTTCTGAATCTGTTGCCGTTGTATCTGAGTGCTAGTGTTCTTCGTAGAAGGCTGTCTTATAGTAGCCTTGATGAGTGACCGAACAATTTGACATGTTGTTTCTTAATATACTTTAGTACCAGCAAGAATCCCACTTTTGTCTGATTTTGTCATTTCTGATTTTATCTCTTCTTTTTACATTTCGTCTCTGTCGTTTTGTTTCTTCTTTTCTCATTTGTTGTCAGTGTCCAGGTTTCAGTTTCAGTTTCAGTTTGGAATATTCTCATTGCACTCCGGACATGTCCATAGGTGCTCCGATCTCCTTCTCAATATCTCCAACAGCGTCCAGCGACTGACCGTACCAGTTCTATTTTGATTGATGGGCCGACTTGTATACCTGTTGCACCGTTCTTTTGTTGCCACACCAATCTTCAAACCCAGTTCTCGCAAGTTCTCGCAGTGTTCAGGTATGATACTGATAGCACAGATTTGTTTAAAAAAACAAAACCAGGCTAGAGTCTTGACGAAGGTAAAGAATAAATATATACAACTGACTGGTTCCTAGTAGCAAGCATTCACGTAATGACAGAGTGATCTCTCTCATTCAGTAGTTGTTTTTTTCCCTACACCTTGTTATGTCTAAGCAGTTCACTGTTTCCATGTGTTTATTTCGTAACATACAGTTAACGTTAATCCTCCTTTACATGGTCGTTTTGTTAGTTTTATACACGATTTAAACCAGTGGCGGCTCGTGGTCATTTTTGGTGGTGGGGCCAGACACAAATTTTGGAAAAATCATGGTTTTTAGGCTAGGTTTATATTTTAGTATTTACTATTATTTGTCTATTCCGAAGTTACTCCTCTTTACTATAATGATTTGACACCGCATGCGCAAATAACAAACGGGACAACGTTGCGCCAGGGTAAGTGAGCTGGTACTGATCAAGACCCTCCCCCACCTCCTCGTGGTGACCCAGGAAATAGACAAAAGATCATGTCTGTCTAAGTGGGTAACGATCGAGAGAGAGCTACTCTGGGATAGGTAATAAAGCAAACGCAGACACGCCTCTTGGGTCCTAAATACTAGTGAATGCACGCATCTTCTGCCGATGTCTAATGAAAAATGTTGCATAAATGCAAAGCAAATGTAAGAAGTAACAACGTATGAGTCGTGTGTAGGCGTATACTCTCCTCCTGAATCAATGGTCAACCATAATTGCCAGCTCTCATTGCAAGAAAGCCGGGCACTCTCCCAAACGCACTATAGGCAAAATGGTGAAAACTCATAATTCCTGGAGTTTAACAACAACTAAAATATATACCATATAACTAAGGTACAAAAGAGATCCCTACAACCTACCGTTGACCACAGTCCTTCACCATGAAATAGCAAACAATAAAAACAAAAGAAAATTTTGCTTTTCCTCACTGACAGTAAACCACGATTTTTTACTAAACCACTTATTATTGAAAGTCCTCTTTTTCTTGCCATATTGTTGCACATATACAAAGCTATTTGGCTGATGTGCACCTAGCCGTTTAATTTCAAGCTTTCCTTCTATCTTTAACGAAGGAAACGGATTTCGTAATAAATAATCCTCTTGATTCATTTTGAATTTTGAGTAAGCCACAACTTCACAAGTAGGTAACAGCTTGTCAATCGCAAACGAGTGTGCGTTGTAGAAGACATATGTATATTGAATACGAAACGGACGATTACAGTTAAGGATTATAATAATAGTTAGTTACATATTTCTATTAATGCATATCTTTTTCTATTTTATATATAATTTGTGATTCAATCGATAATTATACAAAGTACAATTAATTTAAGAGTCGTCGTTTAACTGTTAATTGGTTGATCGCGTAGGAACTGAGCTTCCGGTGAATAAAATGACATAAATTGTTTGGCAATTATTATTAAAGGTAGCGGTCAAAGGTAAGAGGTCGCAATGTTACATCGTCAGTAGAGAATTTTAAAACGACCCGATAAAACATAGTGCGCTGATATATACGTCAAGCGTTATATAGAGAAGCTGAATTTGCTACCATATATAATAGTTTTTTAATAATAATGTTTATATATTATTATGATTGTTATATTATTATGAAATAATATTTATATTTTAGTGTTAAATATTCAACTTTCAAAGCTAATCAGTGTCAAGTTAACAATAATAATTACGAACAAAATTTGTTTAAAATAATAAGTACACGTTAATTATTTTTGGTTTGGTAGGCCTGTTCTTACTGGCCCCTAATGACCATGGGTGTATACTAATTGGTGAAAAAATATGTTGCATTTTAGATTTCAGAATGTGTGTGATATTTTAGCGCTATATATCAACTTTCAAAGCTAATCAGTATCCTGTTGAAAGTAATAATTATAAAAAAATAATGTCTCAAATAATAAGTACACGCTACTCAATATTTTTGGTGGGGCCTGGCCCCACTGGTCCTTAATGACGAGCCGCCCCTGATTTAAATATATATTACCCTACGTTTAGGTTTAATCAGCAGCTATTCATTCAAAGACACACTTAAGAACTCAATGAAATCCTTCGGCATAGATGTCGACAACTGGGAGAATGTTGCTCAAGACAGATCAGTCTGGCGCACACTTCTTCGACACGGTTCTTCGGCCTGTGAGGCAGGTAAAACAGCACATATAGAACAAAAACGTCAAAATAGAAAGGCAGTAAAACTCCCCACAAGTGCAAGTATACCTTGCCCACATTGTACATGAACATTTCAAGCCCGCATGGGGCTCACTAGTCATCTACGCACACATAGACACACATAACGTAACTACATTCCCGTCGATGGAAATTATGTGGACATCATAACTCGTGATGAACGAGCATCATCATCAGCAGCTGTAATGTAGTCTCCTACAGTCGGTCGTCTTGTTATATCAACAGTTGTAATGTAGTCTCCTACACTTGTTCGTCTTGTTATATCAACAGCTGTAATGTAGTCTCCTACACTTGTTCGTCTTGTTATATCAACAGCTGTAATGTAGTCTACAACATTTGGTAGTCTTGTTATATCAACAGTTGTAATGTAGTCTCCTACATTTGGTCGTCTTGTTATATCAACAGCTGTAATGTAGTCTACAACATTTGGTAGTCTTGTTATATCAACAGCTGTAATGTAGTCTACTACAGTCGGTCGTCTTGTTATATCAACAGTTGTAATGTAGTCTACAACATTTGGTCGTCTTGTTATATCAACAGCTGTAATGTAGTCTCCTACACTTGTTCGTCTTGTTATATCAACAGCTGTAATGTAGTCTACTACAGTCGGTCGTCTTGTTATATCAACAGCTGTAATGTAGTCTCCAACATTTGGTAGTCTTGTTATATCAACAGCTGTAATGTAGTCTACAACATTTGGTCGTCTTGTTATATCAACAGCTGTAATGTAGTCTCCAACATTTGGTAGTCTTGTTATATCAACAGCTATAATGTAGTCTCCTACAGTCGGTCATCTTGTTATATCAACAGTTGTAATGTAGTCTACTACAGTCGGTCGTCTTGTTATATCAACAGCTGTAATGTAGTCTACAACATTTGGTAGTCTTGTTATATCAACAGCTGTAATGTAGTCTCCAACATTTGGTAGTCTTGTTATATCAACAGCTATAATGTAGTCTCCTACAGTCGGTCGTCTTGTTATATCAACAGTTGTAATGTAGTCTACTACAGTCGGTCGTCTTGTTATATCAACAGCTGTAATGTAGTCTACAACATTTGGTCGTCTTGTTATATCAACAGCTGTAATGTAGTCTCCAACATTTGGTAGTCTTGTTATATCAACAGCTATAATGTAGTCTCCTACAGTCGGTCGTCTTGTTATATCAACAGCTATAATGTAGTCTCCTACAGTCGGTCGTCTTGTTATATCAACAGCTGTAATGTAGTCTACAACATTTGGTCGTCTTGTTATATCCGAATATATTTATTTCCTTTGTGTTTATTTTATTGCAATAATCGACATTTATTTTTTTAATGCTTCGTGGTATTATGTAAATGTACATTTGTATTCCAATGTTTGTTGTATTTACTCAAATTGTGATGTATTCTCCTGCATTTTATCGTCTGTAGATAGCATGTGGTGTTCCATTGTTATCATATCTTTAGCTCCTAACAACTGTTGTGGTATGTTGTATTATACTTGATCAACCTGCTATCTTCGAACTTAATTATTATCTTATCTTGAGTTCATAACAACAGCTGTATTATTCTCTTCTACACTTATGTCTGTCATGTTATGCCTATGTACATATGCCTCACAATGTTTCTTTTGTTTAGTACATGTCAAGAGTTTACCCAACATAAGAGTGTCCATGTCAAGAGTTTACCCAACATAAGAGTGTCTTGTTCTCTCCATGCCGTACTTTTATCACTGTTTCTTTATACATAGCACAATCTATATACACATGTTCCACATTGTGTCTTTATACATAGCACAATCTATATACACATGTTCCACATTGTGTCTTTATACATAGTTCAGAATAGGAAATAAGCTTCTCAAATCTCCTTGATATTCAACAAGAAAGGTACACATTTTTCAATACAATAATCTGGTAAGTAAATAATGTTAGTAAACACGACGTCAAGCTTTTACGTTCCAGAGAAAATCAACAAGTTTTTTAATGATTGAAACTGCTTGGGCATGATTATAACTTCAAAATGTTTCTATTTAAATAACAAAAAGTTTTTTAATACATCTTAACGAAGCCGTTCAAATTTTAGCAAAACATTAACAAAATTAAGTTAATATGAAAAGCATTCATAATCGCGCTTACATGCACAGAAAGACCAGAGAAAAAAGTCAATTTACGGTAAAATTATTTATATAGACACACGGAAAAACTAAACGTTTAAAAAAACTATTGAAAACAGAGGCAAAATTGAAATATACGATTTTTAAAATGGCAAATAATTATCAGCAATAGTGAAGAAAAATATACAATAAATATGCGCAAGAGAAGAAGAATAAGTTCGATAATTGGGAAATGTAAGTAGGTAACAAAGTAATATAGACAGAAATGTGTATGACCAACCACTAGTAACAACAGTTCGAAGAAAAAGAAGATGACAAAGTGAGTCTCTGTGGCTAAGTGGTTAAGCCCTTTGTCTTGTGAGTCGAAGATCGTGGGTTAGAATCCGGACCGCACCGCTCACGAGTGCAGTTTTTCCAGAGACCCCTAGGATTGTTGCTGGAGCTACGGAGTTCGGGCTGAGCCGTATGGGTAAACCGGTGCAATGAAGTCAATCTTTGGCTTTAAAACCCTTTAAACCCTTTAAGAAGATGACGATATGTTGGGCATACTCTGAAATGAAATGAGGAAAAAATAACAAAGCAGGTATTGAAGTGGAAGGCAAAAAGTTCAAAAACGAAAGAGCAACTTATGGAAACAATAAAACTAACTTTACTGAGAGAGGCGACAAATATGAGATTTAACGAGCTGGATAGGACAGAGAGTGACAAAGAAATTGTTTGCAGACACTATGAATTTGGTAAATGTACTAGAAGAATGCAATACAATAATACAGACTGAAATTTCGAAATGAAAAAAGAGCAACGAAAATAGCTGAAGGAAATGTAAAAATAAGACATAATATAAATGTAAAAAATGTTAAATATTAACACAGGTAACGATTAGAACAAAAAGAAAATGACTACAACTCATATTAGAGACACAAGTAACATAAGTACAGGTAATTATTAACTCCTTGTGTACCAAACGCCACACTATATGACTCTAATGTTGTCTAATATCATAATCATCATCACATATCTTGTCCTGAGCAGAACGTTGCCACCCCAACAGTCCTCCGGAATTTCTCTTTCTCATAGGCTAGATATCCTTCTTCTGCAGCTGTCATGTTCAAACTATCAGTTACATCTGAATCCATCTTCTTCGTGGTCTTCCTCTTCTTCTCTTAAACCGGTATGCCTCCTTCCATGATGTTCTTCTCAAGCCTTTTATGTCTTGTTATATGTCGATAAACGAGGAGACTGCAGGTAAATGTATATGTCCAAAGTTGTCTAATAGCTAGCCATTAATAGAAAATAACAAAAGAAAATATGAAATAAGAAAAATGAAATGGTCATTTGACAGATTTGACAATACATGATTGTGCTATTTTAAAAATATTGATCAAGGCTTCTTAGAAGATCGTAAAATAAATGGATCATAATCAGGTGGTGGAGTGAAATGTTCAGGATGAGATACATTTCTTGGAACCTGAAAGGATAAATACAAGCAAGTGTTAGAACAATAGAAAGTTGAGTAAACAAATCTTTGCTACGGGTTAGCATGAAAAGTAGTAATGAGAAATCGATCTATAAGTAAAATAAATTATGCAAGGATATCAATATATCTTCTTCTTCTTCGAGCGCTCCATATCAGTCACTTGTTAAACAACTAGTTGTTATTTGTATGTGATCTGAGCCTAGAAGCGATTGTACGTTGTGCCAGTTATGTGTCTACTTGTTCTTCGAACGATCCAAATCGATCATCTGTTAACTACTCTTTGTTATTTGTATGTGATCTGAGCCTAGGAGTGATCGTACATTGTGCCAGTCATGCGTCTACAAGTAGGTCAGCACATCCGATTTCTAAGATGCTATTTATTTACTAAGGTAGCTTCGCTAAGTTTCTACTTCAGTCGTCTCTTACGACATGCCTTGTAGGTAGCAGTGGTACTATTCTTTCCTCGCCTTTCTGGCCCCAGCAACATATGAGCGAGATCAATATATGATGGAATACATTTTTATCACGAGTTCACACGTTAAATAATCTGGACTGATAAAAGGGAGGAACTCGAAGGAAGTCTCCCTTCTACAATACACAAGGCTGCCGGCAGAAAAGGCGGAAGATTGACAATGTCAACAACGGCTTCGAAGGTGGGAGCTGGAACAGCCTGGTATCGGGCTCAGGGCACACCATAGATCATCATGGTTAAGTGGCCAGAACCAATAAGAAAACAATAGCAAACTACTGATTGTATGTTGCCAAGAACTTGATGCAGAACATGAAATTAACGAAAACTCAAAGATCTGATGACGTGCCCCCAGGCAGTCAGACCAATTCTGCGAACTGGGGAAGAGAAAGATAGCAGATCAAGTACATGTAAATGTGATGACGGTCAAAAGCCCGACTGTCTTACTGTGAATACCATGAACACGACCATCGACGAAGTGGGTGAACTGGCTAGAGACAAAGTGAATTTTGAATTTAGGATGTTCTGCAAAGAGAGCAACGTCCTATAAAGGATACGCACCTTGATGATGATGATACAAGGGAAGACTTTAGTACAGACATATAGTACACATTTTTACTGGATATAAATGTAGTACAAGTAGAGATTTTTACCTGATATATAAACAAAAGTGAAGAACCATATTTTACTTCATGGAGTATAGTTAGGAGTTCAGTGTTAGGCGACTATTTTTCCCTGTTCATCGGCGTACGATGTGTAATGTAGTCAACCTCACGCACACCGATTTTGCTTCCAAGTGTTTTTCTAGGTCAACATCACACAGTCTCCTGTATTTCACAGTGGTAATATGGTGCCACATTGCGTCTGGGTTAACCTGAGAGTCATTACGGTAGTAAAATATTCCACGCTCACTGTGGAATTGAACGTGGACCCACACGCCTACAAATTGAGTGCACTATCCATTACACGATGGCGTCTGTGGCTTAGGTGATATTGACTCGGTCTATTAACCCCGACGTTCTGAGTTGGTTGCAAATTGTTTCGCGTGGAGTTTTACAAATGGACGATGGCACCACCCGTTCAGAAAGCAATGACAAACAACTGAATGTAATAATGCCTAGAAAAATCAGAAACAGCGTTAGAAAGCTGGGGTTGATTCGCAAAGTCCTGTAAAGGACATGCAATTTTAAAAAAAAAACCATTACACTATGGCGTCTCTCATACCTGACATCTAAATATTACATATTATCACACGTCCTGCATATAAT
Source organism: Arion vulgaris (assembly GCA_020796225.1). Classification (NCBI taxonomy): domain Eukaryota; kingdom Metazoa; phylum Mollusca; class Gastropoda; order Stylommatophora; family Arionidae; genus Arion; species Arion vulgaris. The sequence goes on from CM036764.1 coordinate 33,649,048, forward strand.
ACATATTCTCACCATGACACATCTGTAATACAGATTCTCACTTTCCTACACAAAAATATCTGTAGTTATCGCTTGTAATATCTAAGCGGTGTAGAACATGGGGGACATATGCCTGCATAATTTAACAGCCACATTACTGTTGCAGTCATCGCGAAACTATTCAAGTTAACATTTATCTTTATGCCTTTGACAGAAAAAAAACAGTGGCTTTGCACGGGATTTACTCCCGCATGGGAGCTCACGCTATAATAAAATCTGCCAAATTCTCCACGTACGTACACTAAGTTCTGTTAATATATTTTTCTTCTGTCAGAAAACGTTCCCAAATGCATCAACTTATTAGAACTAATATATCTAGCTTACACCCTACACACATATCCTTTTCTGTTGACATCCTATTGCGATATATTGTCTTCCGTATACTCATGACGTGGGGTGGATTAGCGTTAAACGTAAGCGTTCGCATATCTACTCGGACACAAGAGGGTTGGGGGTTCAATTCCGTCCTCGACTTTCCACACGTCAGGAAAGGAATTGACACTCCTACCTCCTACACACTAGAGTTAAAAATGTGAAGTGAATTCCCTTCATTCCATAATGTCTGAAAAGATGAAGGGAAATTATATTGTTATATTATTGTACTCAGTGGCGGCTCGTGATCATTTTTATTGGCGGGGCCAGACATTTTTTCCGGATAAATCATGGTTTTTGGTTGCTATATTTTAATTTACAAAATAATAAATACACGTTATACATTATTTTTGGTGGGACCGGCCCCACTGACCCTTAATGACGAGCCGCCACTGATTGTACTCATGAAACACAACTGTGAGCTGGCTATTTAGTTCTCATTGAATTATTTCTACCTCTACATACCTAATCCTACCTGTGATTGTTACCTATATCTCAGAGTCAATGTGTTCTCCTGATAGATCTCTTCTTCCCAGGGCTTTTAGAACTGGACAAGTAGTCGTACATGTCAGCAAAGTTGGAGATTTCTTCTGTCTGACAGTGGAAACCAAGGTTCAAGTTACACGTCCTTTTCCTGGAATAAGTTGTCGGGAAAGAATTGAGGGAAATGAAAAAGGAAGAATAAACAAAAGAAATATTTAATGAACATGTACATAGTTTTTGTTATGAACTTTTAAACACGAAAAAAAGTCTTTAAAATATAAAAACTAGTCACTAGTGAGTTTAAGTGTCTACGCAGAATGATGGGAGTGTCAAGAAGGGACCGATTTAGAAATGAAGACATCAGGAAATAAGTGGGTACAATATGAACGTCATCAAGTAGCAACATATTAAATGGTTCGACCAAATAAGCAGATTACCAACAGACAGTGCGCCTCAAAGAAAAATGTTACTCCAATAGAGTGGATACAAAGCAAAAGACCGTTCACGTAAAAGGTGGACCTCAGAGATAACAGAGGCGTCGAAAAACACTCTTTAAGAATCGCACACAAAAGTCTATTCTACAACTCTCTTCTTGTCCTATCGCTGTGAGGCAAAATATAACTAGAGAAAAGAAAAGAAGAAAAAGTTGTAAGACAACATAAAATGTAAAATAACCGATTCGATGACATCGTATAGAATATATGAAATATAACATTTGTATAGAAAACATAAAGTTAATGAGGACAATGAAAATAACATTATCAACATAGGAAAGAGAAATCATTCATTTTTGAACATATCATAAGGAAAAGAAGTTTAAAACTCATGATGGCAACTAGCAAACAAACTACATTGGGTTTTTTTTCCTTCTTTTGCGTTAATTTTCTCAAGCAACCAATTGTTCAAATTAATACAGGAAAATAATAAATATGAAAGTTGTCTTCAAACAAACATGTCGTAACAGTCAACTAAGAATGTGTGTCTGTATTCTTCAATGTCATCTTGTTATGGAACTGACAGAAGAAATTATCATTGTTTCAACCCTGAGAGTGCTCCGACGCCGGATTCATTCAAGGAAACTGATAGCTGTTTACATCATCTAATTCCTTAAGGAACACGCCTGGAAACGTAAGAAATCAATTGTCAAAGATACTTGTCAAATATGCTATCTGATTAGAATTTGTTGACTGAGTTTCTTCTTGGACGGATCAATTAAACAATAGCTGAGATCACAATAAGATCATTTAGAATGCAAGGACGCTTTCTAATAATTGAAAGTGCACTGCAAACAGAATAACTCACTGAGACACTGACTGCGAATAACGTTGAGGTATTTGAAGCACATTATCTTGTATTTGGGGATAATGTCTTCTCTTTGTCAGAGTAGTTATTTTAATTCTCGTTTTGCTGAAAATGTATTTTTTCAAGGCTTTTGTTTTGTTAAACAAATTGACATTTATTCATGCCAACATACATTCTCTGCTTGTGAGGATGTTTTATTTGTCTACTCATCTTAATCAGCCTGCTGATTCAGTGCCTACATATACATTTTGTATGTTGAATTTTAACATATTGACACTGTCTTCAAAAACCATAAAAACAATTTATATACATTTTATAATTGTGTATGTAGAATTTCAATCCAAGAGTATCTAGTTCAAACTCCGCACGGGCATTTTGGGAAGCAAATTTTTCCCGTGGATCTCTACGAACGGGAAAAATAGAGCTCACCGTTCAGAAAGCAGTGCACAGAGTACACAACGTATAAGTGGTGCCTATAAAATCAACAACTCGTTCACTCGCTTTACGTCTTGTAAAGGATATACCACGATTTTCCTTTTTTCTATATTAACAACGGTGACCAAACGCCTGACAATAGATGTTGTATTAAGTAATTCTGAGCCTGTTGTTCTTATGCGAAATCTATACAGAACATACATTGACATTAAGTATCACTGAATCTCGTAATCTTGAAGTATTGACTATATGTTATTCATATCAACTCTTGTGAATGCCTTTCAAGTCCAAAGGGTCCAAAGGCGAAGGTTTGACTTCACTGCACCGGGTTTCCCCATATGTCTCCGCCCCTAACTGCAGATATGGTATGCCGTTTGCAGAGAGCATTGCACCAAAAACTAACTTCGCATGCAACTGCACACTCATGACTTGTAGACTGCAATCCTAGGTAACATCTCATGAAAACTTGCACTGCATCTAGATACATCTAAAATTGACATCTTTCTAGGACCGGATTCAAACCCACAATCTTCACTTAGACAGGCAGATGGCTTAACCACTTCATCATTAAGACCCTCCCCCGCCTTTCAAGTAAAACAGTAAATAACCATTGATCATACAGTAAAGTACATTGGGAACGACGATGTTAGGCCCGTAGTTTTCTTTGATCAACGGTAGACAATGGATGATGTAGTTTACATCACGCTGGCCACAACTACTATCCACTGTTTCTCTGGTACAAAATTGAGACTGGTTTGAACTAAGCCGTATGGTCCGAAAAAGTCACACTTCCACTATAGGCTTTGATCCTGGGATTATGTGAGTAAGTAGTAAATGCACTAATCACTGTGTTATCGCCGGCTCTCATGAAGGTCTTAACCTGATCTATAAATGTATTGTTAAATTGTGTGTCGTATTCATTTACTATCTCGCTTAATTGTCAAGTGCGAACAAAAGATATCTCTCTGTCTTATTCTCTTTACGAATAGTAAATTGGTATTATTCCACTCAGATTCAACTAAAGACAATGTGTTCCTTTTTCACTTTATCTCTCCCTTTCTCTCTCGCTAATACCTTTCAAGCCCCGAGTGGAACATTTGCCATCAACCAGCTCATGCCTGCCTTCCTATCTTTAGCTAGCTCATGCTGCTCTCTCTGGCTCTTATGTATATCATTAGTCTTTCACATTTCTCTTTTTTTTGTATTTCTAGTCTTCCCTCTCTTTAGGTTTCTTTGTTGATTCCAGGAAATACCCTTCCTGTTATATTCCCATTGTGATTTTCTTAATGTTGTCCTATCTAGCACCGGCGTCTTTTCTTCACATTTTTGGTTCACTTGAATCTCTCTTGTTCTCTCCCTTTTTCATGTTAGTAAAACATAGTTGAGAGCCGCGGTAGCGTAGTTGTTAGTGAACTCGCTTCGCAAGGCTGGTGGTCTGGGTTCAGCTCCCGCAATGTGCGTGGAATTTTTCCCGACCACGATGGCTCTCAGGTCGACCCAGCCTCAACTGGGTACCAGACATGAGCTGGGAAAGTAAAGGCGGCCGGCGTGATGCTGACCACATACCCATTGTGTGCCGACGGTCAATGAAAAATACAGGCCTAACACTGTTTGACATATACCACAGGTATGAAAGGGTCCCTTTTTTAAAACATAGTTAACCAAACACACCCGAACAAGCGCATACTTATTAAACATGTGTCTCTATGTAGTAATGTTTACTAGTACATACAAACTCACACAAATAGGAAGAGAAATAATGATTACATTTATAGTAAATATGTATTTTTATCTTCAAGAAACACAATTTATACAGAGCTTTGTTCTTATTTTGGAGAATAAACTATGAGAAGTAGGAGGGAGTGGGGAAGGGGGATAGGGGTGTGAATCTATACAGCAGAGGAATTAATAATTTTTTTCCCAAATGCTGTCGCCACGCGTGCGCTAGGTCATTGGTTATATTTGTTCCTTAACAGAAAAAAAAATCTTAAGACTTTACCACTAGGTCGAACACGGGTTTTCGGCTTTAAGAAATCCATTCTTCCTCTCCGCGTGTAATCATTCTGTCATCCAGTCTTTTTATGAAATGTTTATATATAACTGAAGTCATTTTAGACACGGATATGTCAACATACAAGGGCTGTAACATTCCAGTCTATTTATGAAATGTTTCTATATAACTGAAGTCATTTTAGACACGAATATGTCAACATACAAGGGCTGTAACATTCCAGTCTATTTATGAAATGTTTCTATGTAACTAAAGTCATTTTAGACACGGATATGTCAACATACAAGGGCTGTAACATTCCAGTCTATTTATGAAATGTTTCTATATAACTGAAGTCATTTTAGACACGGATATGTCAACATTCAAGTGCTGTAACATTCCAGTCTATTTATGAAATGTTTCTATGTAACTGAAGTCATTTTAGACACGAATATGTCATCATACAAGGGCTGTAACATTGTTTACAATATGAGACGACAAGAAGAAAATGAAATGTACACAACTTGGATATGGTCAAGGGTGCAGGCAAAACTGTGATAAGGAATTCAATTGAGGCACGATTTAGAAACTAAGTCGAAATATAGATAAGTATCCTGAAAGAAGTAGTACGGAGACACGGTAGGTGATATCGTCAATATCCTGCCGAACACCTTGACGTTCCAGTCTTTCTCTGGTATCCACTTCAAGCTGAGTCGACCAGATAGTCGTTAGATAACAATAAAATTCCACACGTTAATCCAACAAAAAGCTAGTGGTTATATACAAATAATTGTAATCATATTTTTTGAGCGTACTACAGGGTGTTCAACTTAAAAGTAGCCTATGAATGGAGCTAATATGGCATATATGTATGGAAATGAGATGGTTCAGTTATGACGTAGTATAGGTCTAAGGTTGTGTGATGGTGTGTAATTGTAGTGCGGGAAGGGGGGATGAACAAATGTGACGTAGGACGAGCTAGTCAGAACCGGTTTTAATAGTAAATAAACACAACGCGATAGGTTATCTGGCAGCTTTCGATTTGTCAATGGGGCTGCAATTATCTTGAACACCCTGTAGAAGAAGTTGAAGGATGACCAGAACACCAGTTCACAAGCTGGAGTTCATATCAAAGAGATGGATGAACAGCTAGAAAAGAACACAGATAAGAAAAGAGAAATAAAAAAAAATGAGTGACAACGATTATAAATGTACCTCCCCTGACAAAAACATGAATACATATTAGACACTTTTATAAGCAAGTATTGAGATTTGTGTTTAAGAAAAGAAATAGAAAACATAGGTAAATAAGAGAGAGAGAGAGAACAAGAGTAAGGAAGGTAGATGAAGATAGTGTGTGAGAATCATGAATATGAAAACAATTAAGAGAAGGTGCAAGAATGTGTGCTGGTGAACAAACCTTTCATGTTGCAGAACATTGTTGGCGCCTCTGAACACACCCAGTAAGTGGTTGACCATAGCTCGTTTTCGTCCAAGTTCTTTGAATAGACTGTCAAGTAACCAGAAATAAACATGAAGGAAATACTGTTCTGTTACCACACATAATACTTTATCTATTAGTTTTAAAAAAAAAAAAAATATGGTTATCTGAAAAAAATTCAATCATATTTTTCATGTGTATATGGCTAACATCCGGCTATAGCCATAAACAAGACTACTTCTTTGATTGTAACAGGACGTGCTCCTGCTTAGCAATACTTTAATCTCATATTACAACAGACAAATACATCTTTCTTAACGAAGGTCTAAAACTTTCTTAAACCCTAAACTGTTGATACTTTTTCACTGTATATGTATATTCATCTCCTACATGTATACGTTACAAAGGAGCTGCAAGTAATTTCTCCATACTGATCTGTCCCGGGCAAAAGTTTACCAATATTATAAAATATTTGTTATTCTTTGTTTGATCTAGTAAAACAACACCGACATCAATCTTATTGTGCTAATTGAGAGTAAGTACTTTGCGCTTCAGTTTGACAGAAATCTGTGATATTTTTGTAGTTCGGTTCAGTATAAACACTATGATTCTTCTTCTTCTTTGCGTTCGTTCTTTACGACCAATTGTAATCACTCTTTGTGATATGTTTGATCTTTGCCAAGAACGTGTATACGTTGCACATTGGTTTGGTAGTCCCTAAACGCATAGACTTCTATATGTTTAGGACATGTGCATACGATTTCAGCCGAACCTCCTTAGTCGCCTCTTAGGACATGCGTGGCAGGTAACAGTGGTTCTATTCTTTACACCCCAAATTTGGGCCCCAGTAACCACTCAGGCGACTATGATGCTATATAATATTGTCCACTGTCTGCATAGAAACAATATTGCTTTTCTCAAGTGGATATAGTCTAACGTCTTCCCTTAGATCTCTATCTGCCCTAACAAAGACTTTAGTCACTGCGTCGTTGTCAGTCAGAAATTGTTCCAGGAGGCAATCAACACCACATTTGTTTATGTTTTTCGGGAACAGTTTGTTTGTTTCTTTTCTTTCTCCAATTATGTTTTGCCTCAAGTGTCGTCAAGATAAGAAGAGATTCATAGAACGGGATTTTGTACACGCTTCATGGACAGTACCTTTCGTCGCCTCTGTTATCTCTGAGGTCCACCGACTGCGAGGTCGGCTTTTTGGATTGCATTCTCTGTATCGGAGTAACATTGCTCTTTGAGGAATAATATGTAAGCCGAACATAAACACATATAGACAACAACTCTGTACAATTAACATAAAACACATATGGACAATACATCTGTACAATGAACATAAAACACATATTGGCGACACCTCTGTACAATGAACATAAAACGCTTATGAACAACATCTCTGTACAATGAACATAAAACACATATGAACAACACCTCTGTACAATGAACATAAAACATATATTGACGACACCTCTGTACAATGAACATAAAATACCTAATGGCGACATCACTGTGGTTATAAAACTCACCTCTTGTGTCTGTTAAACTCATAGTCACCAGTATGCAGAAATGTATCTGATGCCAGACGGGTAGTCACACCTATCAATGTCTTAAGTTCCCCATCCAATGCGTCGCAGAGTTCAGTATGTTTACCCATGCAGTTCATTCTGGTTAGATTAGGTACACAAAATACTCCATGGTTAATAAAAGGAAGCAATAGAAATGATCAGTGGCGGCTCTTCTATAAGGAACAGTGGGGCCGGGCCCCACAAAAAAATAATGTATAACGTCTATTTATTATTTTTAAAATTAAAATATAGCAATCTAAAACCATGATTAATCCGGAAAAAAATGTCTGGCCCCCACCAACAAAAATATCACGAGCCGCCACTGGAAATAATCAATTTTTAATCTTCAAAATGTTTACTATCACATTAAACACGGTGCTGTAGTATGTAGTAATAATGACGTTGCCATGTGCCGCATGTGCGTTGGTAAAATTTAAAAGGACATTTTATATTGCCAACTTGGAACTGGTACTAGACATCATCAGGGAACATTATTAAATTCCATTGACACATTTTAGCGTGATCTAATATCATGCAGCATAGACACAGATAGTTCTGAGAGGTTGGCCAAAGACATTCATCCATGGCGAGTGACAGCTAGGGATGGTTCAGAAAGAAGAAAAGAGAACACCATCATGTGTCCATGCAAAAGAAAGCGTATATATATATTTACATATAATGTCTACAAAATTAATTTAAAAAAACAAAAACAAAGTATATTTAATAGTGCTATCTTTACCTACGAATACCATTGACAGAAAAAGAAAGAACACTGATGTCCTGAAAGAACTGAATGTTAAAGACAATTGGCTGATAAATAACATACTATACAGAACATTTAGATACTTTGGTCACATCAAGCGTCACGATGGCCTGGGGAGAACAATATTAGAGGGCAGGGTCCCAGAACGCAGAGGCAGACCAAGAAGAAGATGACTACAAGATGTTAAAGAAACCCTGAATATTACCATCGACGAAGTGGGTGAACTGCCTAGAGACAGAGTTAATTTCAGATGCGCTGCAAAAAGAGCAACGTCATATAAAGGATACGCACCTTGATGATGATGATGATTCAACAGTTGAAACAAATCTGTGTTTGAGATGTGTTTCAGAGTATCCACAAAAAGTAAAAGTAATTCAGAAAACTTACAATGTGTTGCCAATATCCGAATCTAAGGATCTCATTGCGTTGATAACTTCATAAAGTTGATGCTGTATATCGTCTAATCTTTCGATTAATCTAGAATAAAGAAAACAAAAACCATGTCATTATCCACCAGCATTAAGACTTTATTTAGTATCATGAAATGTTGGTTTTATATATATATATATATATTTATTTATTTTAAAGTGTTTGAATAGTAATGGGGATATACGCCTAACAAAAAAGATGGGTTTTTAATCAACAAATTGCCCGTCTGCCCAGCGTGTTCGTAGCGCGTTGGACTACGGGTGACTATCCTCTGTGTGCGCGGGTTCAATTCCGCGGGATGGCAGAAAAAGTCACAGATTCCCCAGATTTACGGTGTTCGTGCACCGAACCGAAGGGTTACGATGTCCATGGCACCGAGCCGAAAAGCTGAAAAGAACAAATGCTTGTGGATCGCAAAAAAAAAAAAATCAACAAATCATCTTTCTTTTCCTCTAACTCTGTTTTGCAGTTCAGAAAGCAATGACAAACTACTGAACGTATAAGTAGTGCCTAAAAAAAAGCTGACTGGTTTACTGTGGTTGATTGTGACGTTCTGTAAATGATAGACCACGATTTTCATCTCACAGTCAGTTTTATCTCACAGTCAGTTATATCTCACAGTCAGTTTTATCTCACAGTCAGTTTTATCTCACAGTCAGTTATATCTCACAGTCAGTTTTATCTCAGTCAGTTTTATCTCACAGTCAGTTTTATCTCACAGTCAGTTTTATCTCAGTCAGTTTTATCTCACAGTCAGTTTTATCTCACAGTCAGTTATATATCACAGTCGGTTTTATTCACAGTCAGTTTTATCTCAGTAGTTTTATCTCACAATCTTTTATCTCAGTCAGTTTTATCTCAGTCATTTTTATCTCACAGCAGCTTTCTTACAGTCAATTTTATCTCAGTCAGTTTTATCTCATCAGTCAGTTTTATCTCACAGTCAATTTAATCACAGTCAGTTTTATCTCACAGTCAGTTTTATCTCACAGTCAATTTCATCTCAGTCAGTTTTATCTCACAGTCAGTTTTATCTCACAGTCAATTTCATCTTAGTCAGTTTTATCTCACAGTCAGTTTCATCTCACAGTCAGTTTTATCTCACAGTCAATTTAATCTCAGTCAGTTTTATCTCACAGTCAGTTTTATCTCACAGTCAGTTTTATCTCACAGTCAGTTTTATCTCACAGTCAGTTATATCTCACAGTCAGTTTTATCTCATAGTCAGTTTTATCTCACAGTAAGTTTTATCTCACAGTCTGTTTTATCTCACAGTCTGTTTGATCTCACAGTCAGTTTTATCTCACAGTCAGTTTTATCTCACAGTCAGGATAAGAAGTGCATTTATAGTAATGAAAATCTTGGCATATCCTTTACATGACGTAGCCATCAACCACAGTAAACGAATCGTTGATTTTTTATGCACCACTTATACCTTTAATAGTTTACCATTGCTTTCTGAACGGTGAGGTCTATATTTACCTTTCGTAAAAAAAAGGCCACGGAAACGAATTTGCTTCCAAACTGCCTGCTGCGGAGTTTAAAACCATGTTTTTTTCTTACAAAACAAAGTATACAATACTTTTTAAAGAAAAACAACTGACCAAAATAATGCATCATTTTTCCACAGAATGCCTCAAATAGCTCACTGGTTGTGATCGTAAAAGTGCACATATTGCTGGGCTACGATAATGAGTGCAGTAAGAAGTAAGAGTCAGTGGTTCGAGTCCATTGTTAGGTAATTTGTTTTTTATCCAGAAGCACCTATTACTTGAACACTGTCTTATTATTGATTATATTTGTTGATTTCGTTGTTTCCTTAGGTACTTTAAAAACAACTTCCTTATTCTTGTCATTCTTCTTCTTCTTCACACGCTCCATATCGACCACTTGTTAACAACTCTGTGTGATGTGTATGTGATCTGAGCCTAAGAGCGATTTATGTTGTGCCAGTTACGCGCCTATAAGTAGACAAAGCACAACCGAGTTCTGCGACGATTCTAAATTACTAGGGTAGCTTACCTAGGTCCTATATCAGTTACGCTCATTAAGACACACATTGTAGGTCACAGTGGTACTATTCTTTGCTTCGCTTCCGTGCCTCGGCCCCACTCGAACGATTCTCGTCACCTATTTGCAAAAGTTCCTATTTTGTTCTTGTGCAATAACGACATGAAAGTAGATAAAACGTATCTATAGACGTATCTTAACATGAAAAAAACTTACGTGCTTTGTAAATCTTCATCATCCGTGACAGACGCACTGTAAACTGACCCATTTGAGAAAATGAGCATGAGCAGATTTAGAATTGTTACGCACGATTCCAGCTCCATTAACCACTTTCAGAATCTGTGAACAAATTGAAAACAGTGTATATTGATAAGGAATTGTAGGAATTTGGAGGAAACTTTGAGGATAGTGAGAATAAAATCGAATAATTTTCGTTGTTTGTTCGTCCGTCATATCAACACACCGTGGCGGCTCGTGGTCAGTTTTGTTGGTGGGGCCAGACATTTTTTCCGGAAAAATCATGGTTTTTGGTTGCTATATTTTAATTAATAAAATAATAAATATACGTTATACATTATTTTTGGTTGGGCCCGGCCCCACTGGCCCTTAATGACGAGCCGCCACTGTCAACACATATAGTAACTTTGATCTGAAATGTGCATGATGTGTAAAGCAAATTGGCTTGGACGTTACATCATACAAAAATAACCGTCCGTGATAAGTGATGAAGACAACATCCTCAGACGTGTGTTGTTACACCTTTCTTGTGTGTGCGGAGGTTATTGTAGAGTTCAATCCTGGAACACAATCCCCTACTACATGTGGGGCATACATGATCAAGGGTAGATATGTGAGAGTTGTGTATTTTGTTGTTTCGTACAACTCGCTTCTCTGAGTCTCAACAGCAGAACGATTCTCAGCTAAGCAAGATGCCCGAGTGGTTACTGGGGCCCAAATTTGGGGTGTAAAGAATAGAGACACTGTTATCTGTCACGCATGTCGTAAGAGGCGACTAAGGAGGTTTGGATGAAATCGGATGCATGTGTCCGGCCTTGCAGGTCGGCTGGGGATAGTCAAAGGCTGATGGAGAGCGAACCCAGTAAACGCTGGTTGAAATCGGACACATCGCGGAAGGACAAGCATCAGAGTTCCAAATGGTACTAAAGATGTGACGTAAAACAAACGTTCTTGGCAAAGGTTGTATATATATCACAATAAGAATGATCAAAATGGCCGAAAAAGAACGATTGAGATAGAGAGAGAGCTAAGCAAGTTCCTCTTGTGCTACTAAAGCGCCACAGTTGGCGATCTTGTACAACGGATTCCCCGCACGTGGTGTCTATATTGAAGCAGTTTAGATACACTTTAAGCGTGTCTTTAAAGCGTTTTTCTCTCCCCACTAACCGGTCGTCTGCCCATTTCAAGATTGTCATACACGGTCTGATTTGGGATGCGTTTTTCAGGCATCTATGGTTGCCGATCTGGATAGGATGCTGTTTAAGATAGACAAAGTTGTCCGCTGGTGTTTATTATTAATATAGTTCAGTATCGGCTCGTGATCATTTTTGTTGGTGGGGCTAGACATTTGTTTCCGGATAAATCATGGTTTTTGGTTGCTCTATTTTAATTTATAAAATAATAAATACACGTTATACATTTTTTTGGTGGGGCCAGGCCCCACTGACCCTAATGACGAGCCGCCACTGATATAGTATCACGGTACTGCTCTCGTGTGGCAAGCTGAACCAGGACCTCAGTTTTTCTTTTCTGATGTTAATTCGTAAAACCAAACATATCTCAGGCCATAAAAAAAAAACTTGTTCATGTAGGCCTGAATATCTTCCTCAAAGTGTGTGTGGAGGGCGTAGTCATCAACAATCAACAGGTTGGAGAATGTTGATTTTGTGACGTTGGTAGATAATTTTAATATTTTGAGATTGAATAACGTGCTTTATTATGTCGCACATGTAACGAGAAAGGGGTGGAGGTTAGAAATAAATTGAAAAACTTGTATATTTAATTGGGAGATGAGACGGAGGAAGATGGATAAGATAAATATTGTGGACAGTTATGGCTTCATTGCTCAGAAAAGTGTTGACATCCTAACTTATAGACCAAGGTCTGAAGTGTGTGAAAATCCATGCTACGCCAGATGACATATCACATAATGATGCTATTCTGTAGGTGTGTGTTTGTTTTCATAGTGTAAGGTATTCAACCCAACGCTCTGCTACTCAACGATTTTTACAACATTCGAGAGGAGACAGTGATAGTGTCAATAGCTACATCAGAAACCACACGGGAGGATGTGGGGGCGGGGGTGGAACTTGAACGACTTAACTCTTACAAATATCTACTCCCAGGTGGAGACACACAGTCAGTCAAAACGGACAAGATAATTACCAATCAATCAAAACGCTACTCACGTTTCTCTTGGTCACACCCTTGGGTCTATTCACTAACTTAGTTTATGAAACTAGTTTAGAAGAGAGTTGGCAACAGAATTATATCCCGCAGGTATGCAAATTTGATATAGTCATGTCATACATTCTAATATATGAAATAATGCATGTAAATAGTGCATGTTGGATAATTGCATAAGAGGAGAATAATTTATTTAGTGTTATACGCAATCATCATCATCAAGTAGCTTATCCTGAGCAGAACGTTGCCCCCTTAACAGTCCTTCGGAATGTATCTCTCTCGTGTCCAGATGTCCCGCCTCTGCAACCGTCATGTGTAAACCATCAGTTACATCCTGAATCCATCTTCTACGTGGTCTTCCTCTTCTTATTTTTTGCTGGGATTTCTCTGTCCATGGTGGTCTTTTCCAGACCTTCGTGTCTCTTTAAATCTCCAAAATATTTCCCAATTTTCTCATTCTTATTTGTAGCATCAGTCAGTTTTCTTTAATTTTGAGATGCAATCAATACTGACACACATAACACAATTCTGAAGGAGGTATATGTGGAGGTATATTTGTTGATCTCAGAGTCTATGTTTGTTGGATATAGATAGACAGCTCCCAAGACAGGCAAAGTTGTCCGCTTGCAGGTGACGTTGGTATTTAATGTTGAACTCTGGGTGATAGAACTGCTCTACAGGGGCGGGCTGAAACATGATCTCATGCTGGAGTGAAAGGTAATGCCAAAGATATTACAGACCACAGAAAACCGGTCCATGTAGGCTTGAACAATTTCTAAAAAGTAAATATTATTTGAACTAAATGTTAACACAATCCTTAAATTTGGCAAAGTAGGACAAGGAAAGTGAGCGTCTTTAGCTCAAGCGGTAGTGAGCTCGATCACGAACCCAAGAGTACCTAGTTCAAACCCCACGGTAGGCAAATTTGGAAGCAAATTCGTTGCCGTTGGATTTTTACAGAAGTTAAAAATATACCTCACCGTTCAGAAAACAATGAGAAACTACTGAACGTATAGATGGGGCCTAGAAAATCAACGACTCGTTTACTGTGGTTGATGGCTACATCCTTTAGGATATGCTACGATTTTCAAGAGAATGAAAACAAGATTAAATATTATGATGACATTCTGTTGGTCTTGAGAGACTATGAATGATGTGGTCTCATGAAAGAAATGGGGAAATTAAACGGTAAAATGTAAAGTTAGTCGATAGTACATAATCTATCATGTTTGTAGCAACGTGCAAGAAGCCTCACATCAGTAATAGATGTACATCTGGAGGCTAAGTAGCTGTTTCTCGTTCTTGTTAAATTTAAATAACACATGGAATAGACAAAATTGTTAGAGATGGGTGGCTTAGATCGAGTCTGTGGTTGTAGGAATTCAGCCCTGTTAATTGAAAATCAGCAGTCTGACCATTTAACCGCGTCGGGGCTCTAAGAAACAAGAATATTCACAAAATAATAAAAAGGGTTTTCCAAAAATAAATGTTGCTTCGCGTTAAAATGTCGATGCATGCAATGTCGGGGATTTCTTGTCAAACCCACGCTTTATGAACTTATTTATCACTGTCCCTAATTTATTACTCGTCTTTCCATCTTGTTCTGTCTTTCGCTCGCTCTAGCTATGTCTTTGTAAACCATGCATAATCACCTTATTTCTTTTTCATTTCTTCTTTCCTAGTTGTCTCTGTCTTCAATTTTGGTGTAATCTAACATCCATCTCACTCCTGTCTTTTCTCGCTTCCTCGCTTTCTCTGTCCGTCCAGGTCCTGCAAAACTATCAGATTTTCTTCTCTACAACGTCATACATCCTATATTCACACCCGACACTGATGGTAAACTAGCTAACAGTAGACTAGATGTGCACATCATCAAAAGTTGAACAAATACTCCGAAAGGAGTTAATTCTGATTTGTTCATGTTTGTTAGCCTACACGGTCTGATATAATCAAAACAATGTTTGTTCTTAGGTTAAAAGAGTTTACTTCTGCTTAAAGTGTCTTTAATCCCTACATACGCACATAATCCCTTAATCCCAACAAACGAAGTCAATCCCCCAGCTGTAAATGGACATCCCGGTTTTCTGAGAAAAGTTGCATTTGATGTAGCTGTCGCAAGTGATGTAAAGTTTCAAACAGTTATCAACAAATTTCTTTGGCGAATTATCAGACGGAGATGGAATGACAGAGAGGCAAACACAGACCTCTGGATAGGGATAGGAAAGGAACCCATGTTGACCTAGGTCAATAGGAAAAATGGAGGTGGGTCGGCATACCATGAGGGAAGACACAGTCGAATGTCACTAGACAAGCACTTGAGTTAAAACCGCAAGGACTACTAAAAGAGGACACCGAAACCGACCGGAAAACGGTCTTATTGCGGAACTGTTTATCCTGTGAAGTCATAAAAAACGACCAGAAACCGAAACATGTTATCAGCTACAAATGAGGAACTGGATCTGACATTAAGAACCGACTGCGAAAGACACAAAGTACATTAAGAGCCGACTGAGAAAGGTATAAAGTACATTAAGAGCCGACTGAGAAATGCACAAAGTACATTAAGAGCCGACTGAGAAAGGTATAAAGTACATTAAGAGCCGACTAAAGAAAGGATAAAGTACATTAAGAGCCGACTGAGAAAGGTATAAAGTACATTAATAGCCGACTGAGAAAGGCATAAAGTACATTAAGAGCCGACTGAGAAAGGTATAAAGTACATTAAGAACCGACTGAGAAAGGCATAAAGTACATTAAGAGCCGACTAAGAAAGGCACAAAGTACATTCAAAACTTTTCAGTCTGAAAATCACAATAAACATCAGAACCAAGATTAATATAAGCGTAGATATGGCTATCAACTATACCTTTAGGTTCGAATGTTGAGAATGACAGAACAAGATATGTCAAACCCACGTCCATACAAGTATGCGAAAAATGCTCATTCATAAAAGCACTGGAACGCAGCTATAAAGATGACATTCTGTTGATACTAAGATATGACTTGATTATACTCTATGTTCTTGTTAAATAATTACACATTTTCATGGGGAATCGATACAATTAAATCACAACATCTCTCTTTCTCTCTCTCTCTCTCCATCTCTCTTTAGCCTGTGACGCCTGTGTTGCTAGAGGCAACAACAAATACACGTCATTCTTCACTCTTCTAAATCACTCTCTGTATTGCATTCCAGCTGTGTTTCATTTCTTTCAGTTCCTGTTCTACTGTTCTCCTCCAGGTGGTTTTGGGTCTTGTTTTCGATTGTTTAAATCAATTTTAAAAACCCACTGTCGTTTTGGTTTGATTAGTATTTCATTTTAAAATAGCATATTTGTTATCAAGTGAATTCAAACTACTTTAAGACGAGAAACGCATATCTCAACATAACAGCGAAATTATTTTTGTTATTTTTGAATATATCAGATCTGGAAGTCCAACAAATATAAAAATAAATGAGAAGGAACTTCTAACGAAGAATTAAAGATATTAATGAGAATTTTGTTTCTTCGTTTGTTTTTAAGGAGATTAAATTCTCATTAAGTGAGTCACGCCTTTTTCAGCGCAGGTCTTTATTTTTGCTATGCCAAGGCACGAGACTGACCAGAAAAAAATATCATTAATTTCTTATGAAGTTTTCAAAGTGGAATTTTCTGAATAGTCACTCAGTCTGAGGCTATTTGAAGATTTTGTTTTGTTTGAAATTACTTCCATAACTATCTAAAGTAACATTAGCGTCGTTGTATAAGATATTGGGTATCTGAAGATAGATTGACAAATATGACAGTAATTCATTCAAGATAATATCTAAAGTAACATTAGCGTCATTGTATAAGATATTGAGTATCTGAAGATGGATTGACAAATATGACAAAAATTCAGTCAAGATAATATCTAAAGTAACATTAGCGTCGTTGTATAAGATATTGAGTATCTGAAGATAGATTGACAAATATGACAGTAATTCATTCAAGATAATATCTAAAGTAACATTAGCGTCATTGTATAAGATATTGAGTATCTGAAGATGGATTGACAAATATGACAAAAATTCAGTCAAGATAATATCTAAAGTAACATTAGCGTCGTTGTATAAGATATTGAGTATCTGATGATGGATTGACAAATATGACAAAAATTCAGTCAAGATAATATCTAAAGTAACATTAGCGTCGTTGTATAAGATATTGAGTATCTGATGATGGATTGACAAATATGACAGTAATTCAGTCAAGATAATATCTAAAGTAACATTAGCGTCATTGTATAAGATATTGAGTATCTGATGATGGATTGACAAATATGACAGTAATTCATTCAAGATAATATCTAAAGTAACATTAGCGTCGTTGTATAAGATATTGAGTATCTGAAGATGGATTGACAAATATGACAGTAATTCAGTCAAGATAATATCTAAAGTAACATTAGCGTCGTTGTAGAAGATATTGAGTATCTGATGATGGATTGACAAATATGACAGTAATTCAGTCAAGATAATATCTAAAGTAACATTAGCGTCGTTGTATAAGATATTGGGTATCTGATGATGGATTGACAAATATGACAGGAATTCATTCAAGATAATATCTAAAGTAACATTAGCGTCGTTGTATAAGATATTGGGTATATGAAGATGGATTGACAAATATGACAGTAATTCAGTCAAGATAATATCTAAAGTAACATTAGCGTCGTTGTATAAGATATTGAGTATCTGATGATGGATTGACAAATATGACAGGAATTCATTCAAGATAATATCTAAAGTAACATTAGCGTCGTTGTATAAGATATTGAGTATCTGATGATAGATTGACAAATATGACAGTAATTCAGTCAAGATAATATCTAAAGTAACATTAGCGTCGTTGTATAAGATATTGAGTATCTGATGATGGATTGACAAATATGACAAAAATTCAGTCAAGATAATATCTAAAGTAACATTAGCGTCGTTGTATAAGATATTGAGTATCTGAAGATGGATTGACAAATATGACAGTAATTCAGTCAAGATAATATCTAAAGTAACATTAGCGTCGTTGTATAAGATATTGAGTATCTGATGATGGATTGACAAATATGACAGTAATTCAGTCAAGATAATATCTAAAGTAACATTAGCGTCATTGTATAAGATATTGAGTATCTGATGATAGATTGACAAATATGACAGGAATTCAGTCAAGATAATATCTAAAGTAACATTAGCGTCGTTGTATAAGATATTGAGTATCTGAAGATGGATTGACAAATATGACAGTAATTCAGTCAAGATAATATCTAAAGTAACATTAGCGTCATTGTATAAGATATTGAGTATCTGATGATGGATTGACAAATATGACAGGAATTCAGTCAAGATAATATCTAAAGTAACATTAGCGTCGTTGTATAAGATATTGAGTATCTGAAGATGGATTGACAAATATGACAGGAATTCAGTCAAGATAATATCTAAAGTAACATTAGCGTCATTGTATAAGATATTGAGTATCTGATGATAGATTGACAAATATGACAGGAATTCAGTCAAGATAATATCTAAAGTAACATTAGCGTCATTGTATAAGATATTGAGTATCTGAAGATGGATTGACAAATATGACAGGAATTCAGTCAAGATAATATTGCTCGTGTGTTGATGGGGCTCGCAAGGGGAACAAAGAATAGTACCACTGCTACCTACAAGACATGTCGTAAGAGGCGACTGAGGTAGGAGCTTAGGGAATTTCTCTAGTAAATAAAAAGCATTTGCAGAAGTCGGATGTGCTGGCCTACTTGTAGGCCCGTACAATCGCTCTTAAGCTCGGATCACATACAAATCACAAAGAGTAGTTAACAAGTTGTCGATGTAAAGTGTTCAAAGAAGAAGAAGAACAATAAAGATAATGTTGAATATTTTCGATTAAAATGTTTGACTAGCTTGTCTTGTTATAGAAGTCAATATTGTATGGAAAGTTTAATAGAGTTTAAAGAGGAAGAATTAACTTCATTGTTCGCCATATCGAAAATCGTAGCATATCCTTTACATGACGTAGCCATCAACCACAGTAAACGAGTCGTTGATGTCTTGGCACCACTTATACGTTCAGTAGTTTACCATTGCTTTCGCCATATAGCTGGGCTTATAACAGCAGAAATGGCACGTCACCTGTCGACAATATTACGCTTAGAACGAACTTCGTAGATTCAATAACAATTCTAGAAGTTTCCTGGACAAAAAAAACAGCATTCCCTAACTGAATGGTGGGGTTGGAATTCGAACCTACGAGCTTCAGAACGCAGGGCAAAAAGGTAGACCCTAAATTATATTGCTAAGCCAGTTCAATTCCAGGTAATTTCTGCTTGAGTAGAAAATCTACAAACTCTTTTCAATGCGATATACGTTTTTTTTCTTCCAATCCAGAAGCACTTGAACTTTCAGCTCTTTGGCTCGGTGTCATGGACATCATAACCCTTCGGTTCAGTGCCACGAACACCGTAAATCTGGAGAACCTATGGCTTATCTGCCAGCCCGCGGAATTGAACCGCATTCACAGAGGACTTGAATATACAACATAGGTACGATATACCATTGGAGTTAAAGGGCAAGAGCCTAAACGCCGTTGGATTAGTGAAGAATATATGGCCCTTTTCATCTTTACAGACGGTCAATAGGCAAGTGTTTTACTGTGACAACTTCTGAGTTTTCGCTTTTCTCTCTTGTCGTTCAGCTCGTACATAAGTCTCTTCCTCAAAAGACTCTGCGCCCTTCCGTAATTTGGCTTTCCACACAACTCTGTCATCAGCTAGTCCCTCCCATGTGCTGGGATCTATAGAAAAGTTTTTCATTGAGGTTTTGCAGACATCTTTATATCTGAGCAGTGGTCTGCCCTGATGCCTCTTCCCCACCGAAAGTTCACAGAACAACATTTGTTTTGGTATGCGATAAGTTTCCATTCTTCTCACATGTCCCAACCATCTTAGTCGTCTACTGCTGAGCATGCCCATGATGGAAGGCAGATTTGCACGTTGTAGTACTTCAGAGTTGGTTATCTTGTCGTACCACCTGATGTTCATAATCTTGCGGAGACATCGAAGGTGAAATATGTTAAGTCTCCTCTCGTGTCTTGAGTAGGCTGTCCATGTTTCTGAGCCATATAGTAAAGAACTAATTACACAGGCTTGATATATTTGAGTTTTCGTCTGCAATGTCAATTTTTTTGTTGTCCCACGCTCGCTTTGATAGTATGCCGAATGTAGTAGCCGCACTCCTATACGAGCGTTGATTTCTTCATCAAGAGAAAGGCTGGCAGTGACCGTGGACCCAAGATAGCAGAATTTTGCACTGGTGTTAGATGGTTACCATTTAAAGTGATATTTGATGTCTTACCTCCCTGACATAATACAACTGTTTTGGAGACACTTATTGTCAGAGAAAAGAGGTCGCATGCCTTTGACAAATTATTAATTAGACATTGCAGTGTAGTCTCACTGTGGGCGACTAAGGCAGCATCGTCAGCGAAAGGAGGTCCTTGAGAAGTATTTCCGTCGTTTTTGTCTTGGCTCTTAAGCGAGCCAGGTTAAACAGTGAACCATCAGATCTAGTGCGGATGAAAACATCACCATCAGCGTCCCCTAAGGCGTGGTTCAAAAGGACTGCGAAGAAGATACCAAAGAGAGTGGGGCAAGGACACAGCCCTGCTTGACTCCACTCTTAACCTCAAAACTATCAGATGTGCTGCCATCGAACTGTATGCTGGCTTTCATGCCCTCATGGAAGGAAACAATCAATTGGAGCAACTTTGGGGACAACCAATATACTTCAATATTTTATAAAGACTTGGCCTGCTGACTGTGTCAAATGCCTTAGTCAGATCCACGAAGCAATACATAGAGGCTTGCTCTGCTCTCTGCTCTTCTCTTGTAGCTGTCGAAGGGTAAATATCATGTCAGTTGTTGACCGTCTAGCTCTGAATCCACATTGTGACTCTGGAAGAACACGCTCCGCCAGTTTATGTAGTCGTTTTGAAAGGACTAGTGCAAAAGCTTTGCCTGTTACGCTTAGAAGGGAGATGCCTCTGTAGTTGTTACAATCCCCTTATCCCCTTTGTTTTTATAGAGTGTCACTATCTTTGCATCCCTCATGTCCTGAGGAAGTGTTCCTCTCTCCAGCACTGAATAAGGAGATTGTAGAGGTGGGGCAGCAGGACATCCTTATTGTATTTGAGGACTTCTGCAGGAATGTTGTCTAGTCCTGATGCCTTGCCATTTGAAAGTTTGTTGATTGCTTCGGAAAGTTCCTGCTCCGTGGGTTCGGTATCCAGCTCGGTTTGGTCATGGTGTTTCGGTATGATCTGATCGAGGACTGGGTGTGCTGGTTTCTCCACAGAGTAAAGATTGGAATAATAGTTACATTATCATATTCAAAATATGCACTTTAAGCTACTTTCTAAAGTGCCTACATACGAAGAATTATAATTTTCACCGGTGTTACCCATATGGCTCAACCTCTGTACACAGAAATGGCATGTCACATGCCGAGAGTATTGTACAAAGCCCGAACTCCATAAAAAAAAATCATTAGTGGTCTCTGGAAGAAATACGTCTATGAACAGAACGATGCAGTCCGGATTCAAACTCACGCCCTCGGAACGCAAGATAACGGGCTGAATCACTAAGTAGCAGAAACCACATATACCATTTTCGTTTATAATTACACTAATTACACTGCAGTGTATTTATTTTATGTTAAAATAATTAATTAAAAATTTTTTTAATGCAGAACATATTTTTTTTATCCTATAAATAATTTTCAATAGTTAGTATGAAAGAAGGGTGGCGTATGTGGCTTAGGGGATAGTGATTCTGTCTATTAACTCCGACGTTCTGAGTTCGAATCACGCTACGGACAGTTTGGTTGTAAATTGTTTCGCGTGGATTTTTACAAAAGGACAATGACACCACCCGTTCAGAAGGCAATGGCAAACTACTGAAAGTAACAATGCCTAGAAAAAAAGCACAAACAACGTTAAAAAGATGTGGTTGATTAGCAAAGTCATGTAAAGGATATGCAATTAATTTTAACTAGTATGAAATAAAAGCGAAAAACACAACCTATGTCTCAATGTGGCAAAAATAAAAATAATGGCAACAGATAGCACAAGCATGACATAGGATATAACACTGAAATAGCACTGTAAATAATATTAATTTTGAAATAACACTTTACTTCTTTTATTTCATTCGTAAGACTATGCTTAACAAGGAGTGTGTTTGAATGAAACCATGAACAATATATCTAATTCACAAAATGGTGATTGAAAAAATAGTTGGTTGTTGTAATCAAAATAGTTATCAAAGATATTAAGGTAAATTTTCGAATATTGATCAAAGATTCACAATAGACATCGGATAGCGATACATCTTTTAAAGTCCGTGATGAAATTAATTACGGTAAAGAAATTATACTGTATTCGCATGATGTGTTACAGCTGTTTGGAAAACTCTTCCCATCATAAACATTCTGTGTAGTAATTACTTCTTCTTGTGATTTTGTTTGTCGTCGCACCGTTACTGTGTAAGTATCATCGTTTTCAGTTTTTGTCGTCACACTGTTACTGTGTAAGTATCATCGTTTTCAGTTTTGTCGTCCACGTTACTGTAAGTATCATCGTTTTCAGTTTTTGTCGTCACACTGTTACTGTGTAAGTATCATCGTTTTCAGTTTTTGTCGTCACACTGTTACTGTGTAAGTATCATCGTTTTCAGTTTTTGTCGTCACACTTTTTACTGTATAAGTATCATCGTTTTCAGTTTTGTCGTCACACTGTTACTGTGTAAGTATCGTTGTTTTTCAGTTTTTGTTTTAACTGTTACTAGTGTAATTCGGTGATGGTTATTTTTACTTTCTAGTGATTTTGATGTTTTTTTATCAATCTTTGAATTTTTGTGGTCTTCTAGTAATTACAATCTTGCAATCAAAATGTGAAATCAGTGCTGTTGTGTGGCTCGGGAACATTAAGGACAACAACAGAAACTACTAGAAAACAACACACCTTCGTAAATGAAAGTTTACATAGAATAGAGGGACTGAGATGCTATGATAAGATTTTGTGGTGCAATTTCCCAACGTCTTCTTTGTTCATCTAACACTATTTCTTTTCTAACTGTAAAACCGTTCTCTTCATGTTCGCTTGTCATCAACGTTTTTTCTCTAGTATGGTTTTCAGCAAAGTGTCATGTCTCTTTAAGTGTCCGAAGTGTTTAGTTTGCCGATTTTAGATTTCATTAGCAATTCTCTCTTTATTTTCAACATTTTTGTTTCAGGACTTATAAAATAATGTGTTTTTTTATAAAATGAAGAGATTTCTTCGATAACTTAAAATCTAAACCGTTGCAATGTTGACTTGACACTGCTTGCTCGGTGTCCGTGTTCCTCTGTCACGGATATATTGTTAATGTACTATATATATATATATATATATCTAGGAGTGGGGGGTCTGTAGTTTAAGTGTTATTGAGCTCGATCACTACACAAGACTACCTGGTTCACAGTTTGGAAGCAAATTTGTTCGCGTGTATGTTTACGAACGGTAAGAAAGCAATGACAAATTACTGAAAATATAAGTGGTGTCTAGAAACACTACAACTCGTTTTCTGTTGTTGATGAAGTTCTGTAAAAGATATGCCACAATTTCACTGTATATTATATTAATATATATATATATATCACACAGTGGCTTACATTTTTATGTTGTTATTTGTCTGTTTTCAGGTTAATATTTGTCTCATATTGTTAAATGTAGATTTGGGTTTTCTTATCCTACTCATTTCGTATAATATACATATTGTAATAAAATATTGTTTTAACAAGTACTTATTATTAGGGTGAAGCATGGAATACGACAGTTGAAAAACATATTTGATTTGAATATAATTGTTACAGAAGAGTCTTCCGTGTACCATGAACATAGAGGAGAATAATTAAATATATACATAAACTCAAAATAAAATAAAATTAACAGGCTAAAATAAGAATAAGAACACTGGTGAATTATTCTGAGCATTATAGATACACGAAGGGTTGGAGAAGACCATTGTGGAAGGAATCATCTCTGGAAAGAGGAGAAGGGAAGATTACGCAGAAAATTCCGGAAATAACTGATGATTTAAATATGACAGCTGCAGAGACGGGAGATCTGTCCTATGGTATTGACAAATTCCAAAGTGCTGTTAGAGTGGCAACTTTCTGCTCAGGGCAAGCTACTTGATGACTTTTTTCTCAAATAAATACTATTTTTATAAATATAATAAATATTTATTCATTGTATAAATATTAGAGGGGCATATATTGAAAACTGCATTTTTTTATTGTCTTAGAATTCCCATTCAGAACTTGTGAGGAAAGTTAGGAATAAAAGATTAAAAACAGATAAGTAACTCAACTGTTAAATCATGAAGTGACTGCTCATGTGCAGCTATACTTGAAAATAAATGAGATGAGGACGAGTGTGACAAAAGGAAATGACACCAAAATAAACAAATACAGAATAAGAGACGTAAAAAAGAACTCAAAATCAGGCCTTAAGGTATGAAAATAAATAACTTGCTGAAAGTCTGGTACCCAGGCAACGAGCAGATCTGAAACAGGAGTACTTTTTTTAAAAGCAAATATCTTGTAGGAGCAAAGTTACTTATATAATGGCTGGGCTCTTGTTCGTTTTGAGTAAGAATAGAAATATTCAACTTGAAATAATCAATAATAATATTTTACTGTGTGAAGTATGGAATAAAAATATTTTACTGTGTGAAGTATAGAATAATAATATTTTACTGTGTGAAGTATGGAATAATAATATTTTACTGTGTGAAGTATGGAATAATAATAATATTTTACTGTGTGAAGTATGAAATAATAATATTTTACTGTGTGAAGTATGGAATAATAATAATATTTTACTGTGTGAAGTATGGAATAATAATAATATTTTACTGTGTGAAGTATGGAATAATAATATTTTACTGTGTGAAGTATGGAATAATAATAATTTACTGTGTGAAGTATGAAATAATAATATTTTACTGTGTGAAGTATGGAATAATAATATTTTACTGTGTGAAGTATGGAATAATAATATTTTACTGTGTGACGTATGGAATAATAATATTTTACTGTGTGAAGTATGGAATAATAATATTTTACTGTGTGAAGTATGGAATAACAATATTTTACTGTGTGACGTATGGAATAATAATATTTTACTGTGTGAAGTATGGAATAATAATATTTTACTGTGTGAAGTATGGAATAATAATATTTTACTGTGTGAAGTATGGAATAATAATATTTTACTGTGTGAAGTATGGAATAATAATATTTTACTGTGTGAAGTATGGAATAATAATATTTTACTGTGTGATGTATGGAATAATAATATTTTACTGTGTGAAGTATGGAATAATAATATTTTACAGTGTGAAGTATGGAATAATAATATTTTACTGTGTGAAGTATGGAATAATAATATTTTACTGTGTGAAGTACAGAGTAATACTATTTTACTGTGTGAAGAACGGAATAATATTTTACTATGTGAAGTATGGAATAATAATAATTTACTGTGTGAAGTATGAAATAATAATATTTTACTGTGTGAAGTATGAAATAATAATATTTTACTGTGTGAAGTATGGAATAATAATATTTTACTGTGTGAAGTACAGAGTAATACTATTTTACTGTGTGAAGTATGGAATAATAATATTTACTGTGTGAAGTATGGAATAATAATATTTTACTGTGTGAAGTATGGAATAATAATATTTTACTGTGTGAAGTATGGAATAATAATATTTTACTGTGTGAAGTATGGAATAATAATATTTTACTGTGTGATGTATGGAATAATAATATTTTACTGTGTGAAGTATGGAATAATAATATTTTACAGTGTGAAGTATGGAATAATAATATTTTACTGTGTGAAGTATGGAATAATAATATTTTACTGTGTGAAGTACAGAGTAATACTATTTTACTGTGTGAAGAACGGAATAATATTTTACTATGTGAAGTATGGAATAATAATAATTTACTGTGTGAAGTATGAAATAATAATATTTTACTGTGTGAAGTATGAAATAATAATATTTTACTGTGTGAAGTATGGAATAATAATATTTTACTGTGTGAAGTATGGAATAATAATATTTTACTGTGTGAAATATGGAATAATAATATTTTACTGTGTGAAGTATGGAATAATAATATTTTACTGTGTGAAGTATGGAATAATAATATTTTACTGTGTAAAGTATGAAATAATATCGAAATGTATTACAGAGAGAAAAACAATTAACTTGAAATAGAAAATAATAATGTTATACTAAATTAAATAAATTAACAAAACGATTAATATAATGTAAAACAAACAAAAAAAATAGTAATATGCAATAAAATAAATATTGCTTTACAATATAAAGTTTTAAAAAAAAAGTATAAACACGTTTTAAAGAGTAAGAAAGTTTCAGTTTCAGTTTGTCATATTTTAATTACACGTCAGACATGTCCTTAGGAGCTTGGAACTTCTTCGAGAAACAGCGTCCAGCGACTGTCCGTACCAGTTCGAGATTGATTGATGAACCTACTAATGCACCTGTTGTACTATTCATTTCTGACCACTCCAAGCTTTATTCCCAATATATATCAATTTTCTATGTCAAAGTGAAAATAGAGCATGTATATATAATATATATATATATATATATATATATATATATATATATATATTTATATATATATATATATATATATATATATATATATATATATATATATATATATATACATGATCTATTTTCACTTTGACATGAAAATCGGCATATCCCAAGGACGGGCCATCAACCACAGTAAACAAGTCGTTGATTTTCTAGGCACCACTTATACGTTCAGTAGTTTGCCATTGCTTTCTGAACGGGTGGCGCCATCGTCCTTTGTTAAAATCAACGGAAACAATTTGCAAGCAAACTGTCCCCAGCGTGATTCGAACTCAGAACGTCGGGGTTAATAGACAGAGTCACTAACCCCTAGGCCACAAATTGATATATATATTTCTGTCATACATGGTCAATATTCAATGATTATACACATGAAATAGAAAATTGATAAATATATTTCTGTCATACATGGTCAATATTCAATGATTATACACATGAAATAGAAAATTGATATATATATTTCTGTCATACATGGTCAATTTTCAATGATTATACACATGAAATAGAAAATTGATATATATATTTCTGTCATACATAGTCAATTTTCAATGATTATACACATAGAAATAAGAAAATTGATATATATATTTCTGTCATACATGGTCAATTTTCAATGATTATACACATGAAATAGAAAATTGATATATATATTTCTGTCATACATGGTCAATTTTCAATGATTATACACATGAAATAGAAAATTGATATATATATTTCTGTCATACATGGTCAATTTTCAAATGATTATACACATGAAATAGAAAATTGATATATATATTTCTGTCATACATGGCCAATATTCAATGATTATACACATGAAATAGAAAATTGATATATATATTTCTGTCATACATAGTCAATATTCAAATGATTATACACATGAAATAGAAAATTGATATATATATTTCTGTCATACATGGTCAATTTCCAAATGATTATACACATGAAATAGAAAATTGATATATATATTTCTGTCATACATAGTCAATTTTCAATGATTATACACATGAAATAGAAAATTGATATATATATTTCTGTCATACATGGTCAATTTTCAATGATTATACACATGAAATAGAAAATTGATATATATATTTCTGTCATACATGGTCAATTTTCAATGATTATAC
This sequence comes from Arion vulgaris, assembly GCA_020796225.1. Lineage (NCBI taxonomy): Eukaryota > Metazoa > Mollusca > Gastropoda > Stylommatophora > Arionidae > Arion > Arion vulgaris. Next base: position 33,677,204 of record CM036764.1, read on the forward strand.
ACATGAAATAGAAAATTGATATATATATTTCTGTCATACATGGTCAATTTTCAAAATGATTATATACATGAAATAGAAAATTGATATATATATTTCTGTCATACATGGCCAATATTCAATGATTATACACATGAAATAGAAAATTGATATATATATTTCTGTCATACATAGTCAATATTCAAATGATTATACACATGAAATAGAAAATTGATATATATATTTCTGTCATACATGGTCAATTTTCAATGATTATACACATGAAATAGAAAATTGATATATATATTTCTGTCATACATGGTCAATTTTCAAATGATTATACACATGAAATAGAAAATTGATATATATATTTCTGTCATACATGGCCAATATTCAATGATTATACACATGAAATAGAAAATTGATAAATATATTTCTGTCATACATAGTCAATATTCAATGATTATACACATGAAATAGAAAATTGATATATATATTTCTGTCATACATGGCCAATATTCAATGATTATACACATGAAATAGAAAATTGATAAATATATTTCTGTCATACATAGTCAATATTCAATGATTATACACATGAAATAGAAAATTGATATATATATTTCTGTCATACATGGCCAATATTCAATGATTATACACATGAAATAGAAAATTGATATATATATTTCTGTCATACATAGTCAATATTCAATGATTATACACATGAAATAGAAAATTGATATATATATTTCTGTCATACATGGTCAATATTCAAATGATTATACACATGAAATAGAAAATTGATATATATATTTCTGTCATACATAGTCAATATTCAATGATTATACACATGAAATAGAAAATTGATATATATATTTCTGTCATACATGGTCAATATTCAAATGATTATACACATGAAATAGAAAATTGATATATATATTTCTGTCATACATGGTCAATTTTCAAATGATTATACACATGAAATAGAAAATTGATATATATATTTCTGTCATACATGGTCAATTTTCAATGATTATACACATGAAATAGAAAATTGATATATATATTTCTGTCATACATAGTCAATTTTCAAATGATTATACACATGAAATAGAAAATTGATAAATATATTTCTGTCATACATGGTCAATTTTCAAATGATTATACACATGAAATAGAAAATTGATAAATATATTTCTGTCATACATGGTCAATATTCAATGATTATACACATGAAATAGAAAATTGATATATATATTTCTGTCATACATGGTCAATATTCAATGATTATACACATGAAATAGAAAATTGATATATATATTTCTGTCATACATGGTCAATATTCAATGATTATACACATGAAATAGAAAATTGATATATATATTTCTGTCATACATGGTCAATATTCAATGATTATACACATGAAATAGAAAATTGATATATATATTTCTGTCATACATGGTCAATTTTCAATGATTATACACATGAAATAGAAAATTGATATATATATTTCTGTCATACATGGTCAATATTCAATGATTATACACATGAAATAGAAAATTGATATATATATTTCTGTCATACATAGTCAATATTCAATGATTATACACATGAAATAGAAAATTGATATATATATTTCTGTCATACATGGTCAATTTTCAAATGATTATACACATGAAATAGAAAATTGATATATATATTTCTGTCATACATGGTCAATTTTCAATGATTATACACATGAAATAGAAAATTGATATATATATTTCTGTCATACATGGTCAATATTCAATGATTATACACATGAAATAGAAAATTGATATATATATTTCTGTCATACATGGTCAATTTTCAATGATTATACACATGAAATAGAAAATTGATATATATATTTCTGTCATACATGGTCAATATTCAATGATTATACACATGAAATAGAAAATTGATATATATATTTCTGTCATACATAGTCAATATTCAATGATTATACACATGAAATAGAAAATTGATATATATATTTCTGTCATACATGGTCAATTTTCAAATGATTATACACATGAAATAGAAAATTGATATATATATTTCTGTCATACATGGTCAATTTTCAATGATTATACACATGAAATAGAAAATTGATATATATATTTCTGTCATACATGGTCAATATTCAATGATTATACACATGAAATAGAAAATTGATATATATATTTCTGTCATACATGGCCAATATTCAATGATTATACACATGAAATAGAAAATTGATATATATATTTCTGTCATACATGGCCAATATTCAATGATTATACACATGAAATAGAAAATTGATATATATATTTCTGTCATACATGGTCAATTTTCAAATGATTATACACATGAAATAGAAAATTGATATATATATTTCTGTCATACATGGCCAATATTCAATGATTATACACATGAAATAGAAAATTGATATATATATTTCTGTCATACATGGTCAATATTCAATGATTATACACATGAAATAGAAAATTGATATATATATTTCTGTCATACATGGCCAATATTCAATGATTATACACATGAAATAGAAAATTGATATATATATTTCTGTCATACATAGTCAATTTTCAATGATTATACACATGAAATAGAAAATTGATATATATATTTCTGTCATACATGGCCAATATTCAATGATTATACACATGAAATAGAAAATTGATATATATATTTCTGTCATACATGGCCAATATTCAATGATTATACACATGAAATAGAAAATTGATATATATATTTCTGTCATACATGGCCAATATTCAATGATTATACACATGAAATAGAAAATTGATATATATATTTCTGTCATACATGGTCAATATTCAATGATTATACACATGAAATAGAAAATTGATAAATATATTTCTGTCATACATGGTCAATATTCAATGATTATACACATGAAATAGAAAATTGATATATATATTTCTGTCATACATGGTCAATATTCAATGATTATACACATGAAATAGAAAATTGATAAATATATTTCTGTCATACATGGTCAATATTCAATGATTATACACATGAAATAGAAAATTGATATATATATTTCTGTCATACATGGTCAATTTTCAATGATTATACACATGAAATAGAAAATTGATATATATATTTCTGTCATACATGGTCAATATTCAATGATTATACACATGAAATAGAAAATTGATAAATATATTTCTGTCATACATGGTCAATATTCAATGATTATACACATGAAATAGAAAATTGATATATATATTTCTGTCATACATGGTCAATATTCAATGATTATACACATGAAATAGAAAATTGATAAATATATTTCTGTCATACATGGTCAATATTCAATGATTATACACATGAAATAGAAAATTGATATATATATTTCTGTCATACATGGTCAATTTTCAATGATTATACACATGAAATAGAAAATTGATATATATATTTCTGTCATACATGGCCAATATTCAATGATTATACACATGAAATAGAAAATTGATATATATATTTCTGTCATACATGGTCAATATTCAATGATTATACACATGAAATAGAAAATTGATAAATATATTTCTGTCATACATGGTCAATATTCAATGATTATACACATGAAATAGAAAATTGATATATATATTTCTGTCATACATGGTCAATTTTCAATGATTATACACATGAAATAGAAAATTGATATATATATTTCTGTCATACATGGCCAATATTCAATGATTATACACATGAAATAGAAAATTGATATATATATTTCTGTCATACATGGTCAATTTTCAATGATTATACACATGAAATAGAAAATTGATATATATATTTCTGTCATACATGGCCAATATTCAATGATTATACACATGAAATAGAAAATTGATATATATATTTCTGTCATACATGGTCAATTTTCAATGATTATACACATGAAATAGAAAATTGATATATATATTTCTGTCATACATGGTCAATATTCAATGATTATACACATGAAATAGAAAATTGATATATATATTTCTGTCATACATGGTCAATTTTCAATGATTATACACATGAAATAGAAAATTGATATATATATTTCTGTCATACATGGTCAATATTCAATGATTATACACATGAAATAGAAAATTGATATATATATTTCTGTCATACATGGTCAATATTCAATGATTATACACATGAAATAGAAAATTGATATATATATTTCTGTCATACATGGTCAATATTCAATGATTATACACATGAAATAGAAAATTGATATATATATTTCTGTCATACATGGTCAATATTCAATGATTATACACATGAAATAGAAAATTGATATATATATTTCTGTCATACATGGTCAATATTCAATGATTATACACATGAAATAGAAAATTGATATATATATTTCTGTCATACATGGTCAATTTTCAATGATTATACACATGAAATAGAAAATTGATATATATATTTCTGTCATACATGGTCAATTTTCAATGATTATACACATGAAATAGAAAATTGATATATATATTTCTGTCATACATGGTCAATATTCAATGATTATACACATGAAATAGAAAATTGATATATATATTTCTGTCATACATGGCCAATTTTCAATGATTATACACATGAAATAGAAAATTGATATATATATTTCTGTCATACATGGTCAATATTCAATGATTATACACATGAAATAGAAAATTGATATATATATTTCTGTCATACATGGCCAATATTCAATGATTATACACATGAAATAGAAAATTGATATATATATTTCTGTCATACATGGTCAATTTTCAATGATTATACACATGAAATAGAAAATTGATATATATATTTCTGTCATACATGGCCAATATTCAATGATTATACACATGAAATAGAAAATTGATATATATATTTCTGTCATACATGGTCAATTTTCAATGATTATACACATGAAATAGAAAATTGATATATATATTTCTGTCATACATGGTCAATTTTCAATGATTATACACATGAAATAGAAAATTGATATATATATTTCTGTCATACATGGTCAATTTTCAATGATTATACACATGAAATAGAAAATTGATATATATATTTCTGTCATACATGGTCAATTTTCAATGATTATACACATGAAATAGAAAATTGATATATATATTTCTGTCATACATGGTCAATATTCAATGATTATACACATGAAATAGAAAATTGATATATATATTTCTGTCATACATGGTCAATTTTCAATGATTATACACATGAAATAGAAAATTGATATATATATTTCTGTCATACATGGTCAATATTCAATGATTATACACATGAAATAGAAAATTGATATATATATTTCTGTCATACATGGTCAATATTCAAATGATTATACACATGAAATAGAAAATTGATAGACAATAGAAAATTGATGAAAAAATGGATCGTGTAAGATGGGGATAAGATGAATTAAAATGCAGAATTCAAATTTTTAATGATTATTCAATCGCAAAATCACGAAACAACCCCCTAGAAGGCTTCAGCGCCCACAGGGGCGGTACCGCCCACTTTGGGAAACGCTGGATTAGATGCAAGTCCACTTTGTGGCAACACTATATTAAAGTGATGATAATGTCATCCGTATTGACTGTATGACGTCCCGCCCCACCCTCCGATATGTTGGAGAGCCAGCCATCTTGTCTGTTATCTTATTGCCAACGAGATCTATGTGTCACGGAACGAAGATGAATGTAAATCTGCAAATTATTAACCCTTGTATCGATTCAGTCCCTTGTCTGTGCCACGAAACAGACCTCAACCTTCCGAATCATACCCAAATGAATCACTCAAATTGAACGCACGAGTGTAGATTTGTGACACACGCCAGAGTCGTGTTTAAGTCACCACCAGTACCTCCATCATCATGTTACTTACTGTCATACTAAATGCAATACTGGTTGTCTTGATCCATCTGCCGTATGAACTTGTAGAGAAGACCTAAGAGGACATTTTGGTTGCCAACTACCGATCTATCCTTGTAGAACACACTGCTGTCGTCATTACATTTTTAATGAATGGTATTAATGATGACATTAACGTCTGCATCCAACGCCATGGTATTCATCTTGCTACATTAGTTGTCGAAATTGATAATGTTCAGAAAAGTGTTCCAACTACTGAAGGCTGTGGTATCCATTGCTTCATTATTATCTCCAGAAGATTACCATTCGCATTTTGCATTGCAATAATTCTACAGCCAACTATCTGGAAGTCATAATTGCTAGGTTTATGCAATGGTAGTAGGTAACTTTGGAGTCACGTCTTCTTGATCTCACCGCTCTAGATGGTTATGTTGACATTTCGGTGACAAGACCTAAAGCAGTTCTGTCGGACGTTTCAAGTGTTATTCAAATTGCCTCAGTAGGGACACGCAGTTCTTCATCCAACATCGGAGCACTCTACAGTTCTGTTTATACCCACTGTTTCTTCAATCTTTCAGCCACCTCACTCTGATCTGTCTTCTGTATATAGCGTCAGATGTCGGTTTTTCCCTATTCTCATCTTACTTTAGTCAGGTCTCATCTGTGCTCTGAGAATCATGGATGCCTCTATGCTGCCACAACGATAAACAGTGATTTGTCAGCGTACAGTCTAATGCAGAACTCGTCCCATGTGACGATCGTTGATAGATTTGGACATGTCTTAAAGTACACACTTTTCTCGTCTATATCATTTTCAGGACCTTGTTGGTTCCGGTTGTGTGTTTGTGGCTCTCTTAGCCTTCTGCTATAATTTAACAGCGTGTCTGATATTCAGTCAGGTTACAACGACTTTTTCATTCCACCACGTTGATGGGATCGATGGATAGGACATACATTGTGAAGACCGACCGGAAGCATTACAAGACAGGCACTTTTTTGGAACGCACAGGGAAAGAGGAGTAGGGGAAGGCCAAGACAGACCTGGAGAACAAAGCTGGAGGTTGATATTAAAAGGATAAGTAAAACATGGAAAGAGTTGGAAAGGATGGCAAGAGAGAGGAAGAGCTGGAAGAAGTTTTGAAGACCTGTGCTCCGCTGGGAGTTGAAAGGTGAAGAAGAAAGCTTGCTGATAGTACCACAACTTGATGTTTGATACTGAAAGTTGTGGACGCGTTCTCTGAGAATTTCTATTGGCGTGTTCTCATTTTGTGATTTAGAAAGAGCTTATATAGACACATATGTCTTAGACTAATGTTTGCATGCAAGCGAATACAACTTCTAGACAATCTGCCTTTATTATCATAATAAACTGTTGCTGGATTACATGCAACCATTTTCTATTTATGTAATCCCTCAAAAGATGGAGATAACTTTAATCGCTCTTGACCCCAAGCAGAAGTGAATTAAAATGACCTCGGAGAGCAATGAAACTGATTGGCTATCCCAGCTCTGGACTAGACCTGCTGCAAACAGCATGTGCGTTGGACATGTATTCAGAAAACTGTCTTAGAAATGAGCAAACAATTTACATTAATGTCCCGTTTCGCTTCAAAGTGTGCAGACAATTCTAAACTTTCAACGAAAACAAAGTAACAATTAGAGAAAGGATTTCCCCATAAGGTCGCATTTTTCCTGTTTAGTTTTCGTTACTAGTCATTCTACAGGCTATACCTGTTAAAGGTTCTTATTCTTTTGTATTTTTAGTTTATTATTGTGTAGTTTAGATATATACTACGCTCGTTGAGTGCCGGGGCCCGCTAGGCAAAGTAAAAATAGTACCACTGCGACCAACAAGGCATGTCGTAAGAGGCGATTGATGTAGGATCTAGGAAGCGAATCTAGTAAATAAAAAGCATCGCAGAAATTAGATGTGTACTGGCTTACTTGAAGACGCATAATTGGCACATCGTACAATCGCTCTAAGGCTCAGAATACATACAAACAACACATAGTGGTTATCAAGGGATCGATAGGCAGCGTTTGAAGAAGAAGATATTTACTAAAGATAATGAGCTTTAATGAAAGTGATTTGATCGTTGTAAGCTTTAATGAAAGTGATTTGATCGTTGTAAGTTTTAATGAAAGTCACGTGATCGTTGTAAGCTTTAATGAAAGTCATGTGATCGTTGTAAGTTTTAATGAAAGTCATATGATCGTTGTAAGTTTAATGAAAGTCATTGATCGTTGTAGCTTTAATGAAAGTCATGTGATCGTTGTAAGTTTTAATGAAAGTCATATGATCGTTGTAAGTTTTAATGAAAGTGATTTAATCGTTGTAAGCTTTAATGAAAGTGATATGATCGTTGTAAGTTTTAATGAAAGTCATGTGATCGTTGTAAGTTTTAATGAAAGTGATTTAATCGTTGTAAGCTTTAATGAAAGTGATTTAATCGTTGTCACAGGTCTGATCAACTGATGAAATCAAACAAGATCAGAATGCAGTTTTGTTAGTACTTGCTTCAATCCCAAGGTGTGCAATGGAGATCGTTAGAATGATTCAAGTGCAAAAGTATGACACATCAGATGAACTTCATACCAAAAACATGTTTTGGCTACATCGATTTTATCAAAGACACTGGTTAAAAATTCATCGATGATCTTGTAAGTTTTGTCGGTATTACGGAGTTCAAGTACTGCTATTGAGACCTTTCTGTGTAAGAAAGAGATTTAAGCACATATTGTTATTTACTAAAGTAAAATAATATAATAATTCCTCTCGTACATAGGTTACATATGTTACATCGGGTCTGCAAGTAATTTCTCCATACCGCTATATCCTGGGCAACTGGCTCAATCTCCTCCATGGAACTGAGACCGATATTTCCTGCCTCTCTCAGCAAAGTTAGTTTCAGGGTCTCCTTAGGTCGACCTCTCTTTCTTGAACCCTTTGCATCCCACTTCAATGCCTGTTTTGATATTCGTTGCTCATTTCTCCTCAAAGTGTGTCCAAAATATCTCCATCTTCTCTTTCTTATAACAGTTGTCACTAGTGGTTGACCAGACATGTCTCTGATTTCATCACTTTTCCTGAATTCGTTCCATTTTATATTCATTTTTTTTCTCAGACATCTATTTTCAAATGCGTTCAACTTGCTTTCTATATCTTTAGTCATTTTCCAACTCTCACTGCCATATGTTAGGATTGATACAACATTTGAATTGAAAATTCATAATTTAGTTTTAATACTATATAACTTGCAGTTCCATATTTTATTTAAACTTTTAAAAGCTGAATGGTAGTAATATAAATCAGTCAATCAGTCAATTAACCAATGTTTCTTCTTTAATTGTACAACAGTGAGTTGTTGGGATGCCATGTAATAATTTTGGTCCGCTTGCCTAATGAACTTTCCAAGTCGGGATTTATTTCTCTAAATTTGTTTCCTTGGTTGTCACTTCATATTTTGCGCTAGCTTCCTCTCTCAATCAATATTACAATCATTCAATCAATACTACAGAATAAGACAGGTTGCATTCTTCAAGTATAATGTAAACGGCAACTGAGGATGATTGCATGTTAACTAGACTGTACATACGATTATCTTGCTTGAGTCGCGGACTCTTATATGTATATTTTTCAGGGACTCAGTGAGTATGCTCAAGACAGGCTGTGCTCGAAGATACTGATTGGAGTTTCTGAAGAGGTCTAGACTGACAAAAATCAAGTTGTATTTTGGGTGCAAGGATCTGAATGTGTAAAGAGGAATGAAAGCGCCGATAGTCTTGGGTTTGGTTCGGTAGAAAACGGATGAGCAATAGACCAGTCTGATATTCTGAACTCTCTAAGGAAGGGAGGATGTGTACAATATTTAAAGAAGGGTGGCGATTCTGCAAGCATAACCAAACTGCAAGTATTACAAAATCAAATGCGGCATAGCTAGACAAGAGCATTATAATGAAACAAAAATAATAATAGTAAACCAACAAAGAACCGATGTCGTCAGTTGCCCCACGCTGACATACACACAGAGAAATAGGTATGATCTTTTATTGATTAATTGGTTTGATGTGCAGTGGTGATGATCTGATGACTGAACTAAACTAAAACTATAGGATAAATGAAAGTGTCATTTGATAATCATAAAACTATAGGATAAATGAAAGTGTCATTTGATAATCATCTTCCATTAAGACTTTTAAACGAAAAATGACGCACAAGATATACAACATTTTAAACACTAATTTAATGTTTTTGTCCTCATATTTTAACCAGTGACTGCTAGATTATAATATAATGGAGGCTTATAGTTTTTTTCTTGAAATTTAATCATCAGCATGCAGTACTACTTAATCATAATCTCATTTGTAATATAACTTTACTTTATAAATCTCATACATCGCTATCATAACGCACATTCTTGGCCGTTGACAAGTTATCCACATTACTCAATATAAGCAGTGTTATAATGCATGTCTGACATGTACACCGTCTTTAATGCATCTTTAGCTTGTCCATTAAAAAGACAAAAAAAACCACTTCCTTAATGAAGCAGAAGATATTTCACTAGATCCTGTCGTGTTCATCGTATTAAGTCAAAGAAAGCGACTAAGTTGCTGTGGTCTAATCCTATGGAAAATTTCACAAAGAACGGCCGTTATAGATCCTTTGTTTGTTCATTCTTATATATATATAAATATATATACTTTACATTCCGCTTTGAAATTGTCTCTCTCACAGTCGTTCCACAATTCTGAATCGTCTTACTTATTCCACAATAAATGACCGAAGGAAGATATTAGAAAACAATAAAGCTGATTATTTTGTTTAGCATATACAAAATGATGTTTATATTTGTGTATGAAGAATATGAAAGATATGAAGCATATTTTCGTTTAAAAAAAAATTGAACAACCTTGAAGATAAAAGTAAGACAGGGAAGCAATGATGTTTTTGTTACAAAATTCTAACAGTAACGATTCAGTCTATGTTATATCTTACTATCTAATTATAAGTACAAGAAGAAAATATCTTTAGAGAAAATTACAAACGGAATTCTCAAGCATGTTTATTATGACATTCTATAACTACTATGGTTTACATGGAAGGTGTTAAGTTAAACTAATACCAGGGTAAGAAGAAACATAGACAGATAATACAAACGCAATGATTGAAATTTTAAAAAGATTTACAAGAAAATTTCGAAGTAATTATTTTATTATTTCACGGCATAGAATGTAGATAAAGTTATACAGAAAAGACAAAACTAAGACACACACCAGTAAAATAACTTTGTTTGAAAGGCATAGAATGTAGATAAAGTTATACAGAAAAAACAAAACTAAGACAAACACCAGTAAAACATCTTTGTTTGAAAGGCATAGAATGTAGATAAAGTTATACAGAAAAAACAAAACTAAGACAAACACCAGTAAAACAACTTTGTTTGAAATGGTTTTATATTTGTTATATTAAAGTTATACAGAATAACGCAAATTATACTGCCCGAGTGATTACCAGGGCCCAAATTGGGGTGTAAAGAATAGAACCATTGTTACTTGCCACGAATGTATTAAGATACAATAAGGAGGATGGGTGTGGGCTAGCTACCCCACCCCGTAAAATACATTAGATTGCTACAGATACCACAACCCGAGAAATTCATAGCTCGCTACCCAAGGAAGAAGATGGACTCCACAAGGGAAATAGGGAACAAGTGGAGAGATCTGTAAAGAATGGCATTGGATAGGAGGATTGGAAGGTCTTGGTTGCGGACCTATGCTTCAGGCAAGGTGAAAATTACTGATAAGAAAGACGTTAAGACAAATATTGAAACATTTATCACATCTGAAGATACAACTGCGAAGAAAATATTGAAACAAATTTATCACTTTAGATACAACTATAAGAACAAAATGAAACAATTTATCACATCTGAAGAACAACTGCGTAAGCAAAATACAAACAAAATTTATCACTTCTGAAGATACAACTGTAAGAAACAAATATTCAAACAAATTTATCATCTGAAGATACAACTATTGAAACAAATATTGAAACAAAATTTATCACTTCTGAAGATACAACTGCGTAAGAAACAAATATTGAAACAAAATTTATCACTTCTGAAGATACAACTGCGTAAGAAACAAATATTGAAACAAAATTTATCACTTCTGAAGATACAACTGCTAGAAAAAATATTGAAACAAATTTATCACTTGAAGATACAACTGTAAGAAACAAATATTGAAACAAAATTTATCACTTCTGAAGATGCAACTCCGTAAGAAAACTATGAAATAATTTGGGAAAAATTGATAGTAATATCTGTATAAAGAGATCATTATTTGATTGTATAAAGTGTTACGATCAGTATGAAACACAATGGCACTTTGTGTGAAGATAATAGTGTAGTAATAAATCGGGTTATTTGGTTATAGGTTGTTTTTTACTTAACCAAAGTCATAGCACTTGGGGCAGACCCATAGATACTCAAACGATCTTCATCAAAAGATGTAGAAAGTTATGCATGCTGATGGTTCCGATATCTGGCTGATTAAACACACTTCTCACACTGCGCTTCAGGCATCCAGTTTTACTTGTAAAACGAGTAATTTCAAACTCCTTAAATCACTGGATAGATTCAACATCAACTTTAGTGATCTAATTCAGCAGGCAGCTGCCAAGATAGCACAGAACATCCATCTTATCCATTCCAAACTCTCGGACGATCAAGGAAGGGGATGCAAGCATGTCAACTCTCTTATTGTCGATGCCGTGGCAAAAGTCGATGGAGAGAGAACACAAATAATATTCCTACAAAATGTTTTCACCATCTTTTAAATTTCATCGTGGACTCTCGACGGTGCTACAGAGTTCGTGCACTGCAGCTGAGACTTCCCTGTGTAAGAAGAGATCGGAGAGCACATGGTCAGTCATCGAAGTGCAATGATGATGGCCCTATCAATCAATCAATCAATCAATCAATCAATTATATAGTAGAATACTGTGTTAGGTTAGTATATGTTATGTACTAGCGACAAATGACTAGCAATGTGATAAACATTATACCAACCGTTCTTTCTTGTATTTCTTTGTTAACCAAGTAAGGATGTATTGACATAAGTGTAATGCAGTTGGAAAAACATTAGCACCAACTGGGAATTTATCACACCTTATACCATCGGTATAAGACTAATATTTTAAAAATATATTAGGATAGTATACTAGAAAGCAATTTCACTAATCGTTGTGCTATTGTAACTTTGTTCAGTTACTAAGGTCAAGAGACGTTATGTTACAGAGTCTCTGATACTCAAGATAATGTGAATCAGAAGAGTCATTTCATCAGGTGCTTTACTCTCTTATTTCTACATTTTGTCTAATTTCTTATACATTTCTTGTACTACTAATTTGATTATGTTACGAAGTGTCGACCATTCCTTATTTCATTAAATTGTCAATGTCTCTAAGTTTGCTTAGGTTATCACGTACACAGTGAATATCTAATTTGATTATAGACTGCATTGAGGTATGAGGTTTCTAATTTATGATGTCGCTGACATATCTATTAATAGATTAGCGTCAACTTGTAAGAAATTCACCAGTTCTAATTTATCTAAAACGTTTGTACTGAGACTATTGTTTGTAGTCTTCGAAGTGCATTTATCTTAACAAAACTCTTGAGATGGTACAAAGTTAATTTAACTCCGGTAGTTATCAAACATTCAGTGTAAGATTGGAGCCGGAATTTATCGTGTCAGTTTCCAGACGTTGTTTCATTTTTACAGTCAGTTCATTTTAGAAAAATGTAAGTAACTGAGATAAAACATAGGTACAGTTGTCAATTGTCTTGTCCCAGGTGGATGATGGAATTAGTTATCCATTCTTATCGTTAAGGGTAGGGGTGGGAGCTTTAATTTTTGTTCCAGGTCCAGATGTGGTTTTACAGAAGAATGATGGTAATCAAATGGACTGCTAAAATAATTAATGTTGAGGTGTTGAATGAGGTCAAGACACAGAGAAAGCTTATCATCAATATAAGAAAGAAACAGTCATTATTTTTCTACCATGTGATGAGAAATGGAGGTTTAGAACACATTGTAGCAACTGCTAAAATTGATGGTAGAGGAAACAAAGGAAGACAGAGAGGGACAATGTTGGATAGCCTGACTTTATGGCACGGTAGAGCGTCAACATCTGAGTTGATTGTACACACCAAAGACATAAATTTATGGAGATCAATGATCGCCTACGTCAGCCGGCACGGCACCTGATGATGATGATGCCAGATGAATCGCTCTTGTGTTATATCCGTGTTTATTTAGTGTGGTCTTGATTTAGTCTATCCATCTTTTTCTTGGTCTTCCCTAGGTGTTAATACCTGATCTCTTTGCTGTGTGCTGTTATTGGTGGTTTGTTGTCCTCTAAATGTAGTGTCACACTAGAGGTGTTGAGAAATGCCATAGAAGTGTTATTATGCAGTAGTGAGAAGTCATCAACATTAAACACCAGCGTCTCCAGTCAACGGACAACTTTGCTTATCTTGGCAGCCTCCTATCCAGATCGGCAAACATAGATTCTGAGGGTCCACAATAGGATATCCAAAGCCAGTGCTGCGTTCGGAAGGTTACGTGTCACTGTGTGGGAACGGAAGGGATAAGCATAGTCACAAAGCTGAAAGTTTACCAGGCCATAGTGCTAACCACGCTGCTGTACGCAAGCGAGACATGGACAGTGTATAGCAGACACGCAAGAAAATTAAACCATTTCCACACAAGCTGTCTACGCAGAATACTAAAAATAAACTGGCAGGACAAAATTCCAGACAGCAGAAGTCCTCACAATAGCAAAAATCCCAAGCGTCAACACCCTGTTGCAGAAGGCCCAACTGAGATGGGTCGGTCACGTTGCTCGAATGCCTGATAAACGCATCCCAAAACAGTTGATGTATGCGCGCTTGAAGGGGGCAGACGTTTAGCTGGTGGACAGAAAAACGCTTTAAAGACACTCTTAAAGTGTCTCTGAAATGCTTCGATATAGACAATACGTGCTGGGAATCCCTTGCGCAAGATCGCCAAATGTGGCGCTGTAACAACAAAGAGGAACCCGAATAGCTGAGAATCATCGTATTGTTGAGTCACAGAGAAAACGAGCAGCGCGAAAGACAGAGCACACAAAACGCACATGTCTAGCCTTGATCATGTATGCCCCACCTGTGGTCAGGGATTCTGTTCTAGGATTGGACTCTACAGTCACCTCGCACACACCAGAGAGGTGCAACGTATTCTTCTCATTAAAATTTTTTGTCATCATGTTGCCGAGAATGCTAGAAGTGTTATTATGCATAGTGAGAAGTGCTGGTAAATGACCAAACATCATCAACAAGTTGAGAAAACCTAAATAAACTTTGAAAATGAATCCTGCAAATGTTCTGGCCAAATACGATAGCAAATGAAGAGATTTGAATAACAAGCAAATTATGCTTTGTTGGATTCCATCATTAACAGAAAACGATGCAGATAAATTTGGCATGTATGTCGTACGCCAGTAGAGATGCCCTAGTGAAACTTGGAGAAGAAATGTGGAGAGAAAGTTGAAAGATTGTGGCATGACACGGGAAAAACTTGGTGGTGGGATGGTGGCAGAATAGCAGCAATAGAAATCTCTATCAATAGAATAGAATCAATAGAAAAAGAAAACTGTGATAATACATACTGTATATTAACATGGAAGTCATGAAGTAAACAATAACATATGGCACGTACAAAAATATCAACAAAAATATCAGTCCGGTTTAGCCATGTGCATCAGACTGTACTACGATTTGTTGCATTGTCAAATTAGTTACAAATGTATCCTAACGCATCTTTATCCTAATATGTTGTTTATTTATTTGCTCGCGTTCTGTTAGGTTTAGATAAATATGCATTCATTTATCTACAACATTCTATTTCATTCATAAAGTTTTGTTTGAAAAATAAGAACATTTCAGTTCAATTTGTACACACACATTCGAATTGTAAAAGTGGACAAACATTAATTTAGTTTTGTGGCGGCACGCGGCTGTTTCATTCTGGAATTAGTTCACACGGGAAACATTTCACAGTTGTTAGCATTTCGTGTGATTTTCATTGGCACAGGAACGGAGCATTTATGGGGTGACCCGTTGCAGTGAAGTTTGAACCGTACTTATGAACTATGAACTAATTTAGCCACATTGTTTTTCAATGCGATAGTAAATATGTACTTATAATATAATAGACAGAGAAAAGGACAAATGCTTCTGTTCTGCAACAGTTTGATATTAAAGAGAGTTGACAATTAAAGAACATAAAATCAAGGAAAATTAAATATCTTGGACACATCCACCGACATGAGTGTCTCGAGAAGATAATTTTGGAGGGAATGGTGCCTGGAAGGAGAATGAGAGGAGGACCTAGAAGACGATGGGCGCAAGATGTCATTGACGATCTTAGAATGACTGCTGTGATGCCGGTCAACTTTGCACAGAACAGAGTTTTTCAGGATTGCTATCATGGAAGCTAAGTTCCGGAAGGGACAAACTACTTGATGATGATAATGATAATGATGAATAAATATGTTGTAGAACGGATTAGCGATAGGAGTCAGCATTCGATAAGCGACTTAGGACATACGTTGGTTATGATTTCAATTGACGTTCCACGAGGAAAGGAATTGATCATATTACCTCCGGCACCTTTGGACTAGAAGTGTAAAGTGACAGGTACTTCATACTTTAAGATCGGTAAAGGAAGTTTTTTTAAAAAATGTCAGTATGTTAACAATGTCACAAATACAATGATGCTCGTCCATCACGGGTGATGATGACCACACAAATTTTCATCCAAGGAATGTAGTTGCGTTATGTTTGTCTGTGTGTGCGTAGATCACTAGTGAGCCCGATACGGGCTTGAAATGTTCTTGTACAGTGTGGGCAAGGTATACTTGCACTTGTGGGAAGTTTTACTGCCTTTCTGTTTTGACGTTTTGCTCCATCCGTGCTGTTCTACCTGCCTCGCAGGCCGAGGAACCGTGTCGAAGAAGTGTGCGCCAGGCTGGTCTGTCTTGAGCAGCATTCTCATTCACAAATACAATAGCAATGAAGATATGACAATGTCACAAATACAATAGCAATGAAGATATTACAGAAATATCAAAACACACATCCACACTTCTCTAACATATGCATAAACAATGTGAATATATAAATCATGCTTTAACATATGCATAAACAATGTGATTATATAAATCATGCTTTAACATATGCATAAACAATGTGATTATATAAATCATGCTTTAACATATGCATAAACAATGTGAAGACATAAATCTGATTTTGATCTTGAAATGACACAACCAATCCAAACTGTCCCATAAGTCATATGACATACACACCAACGGCAAACAAATAACATGTTTCAAGTGCAGCGTTTTTCAGACAATGCGTCTTCATTTGTAAGAATACAAACAAATGTCGTCATAAATTGAGAAGTCCACCGTTGGAATTTATCTTGGCTGTCATAAATTATCATAATCAACAATATGACAAGAAAGGATATCATGACACACATTGCGTGATGACAGGTTTATGAACAGGGGTTTGATTTAAAGATCAAACACTTCAACAAGACCAGATGGTCAAAGGTCAGATCAATACACGGTCTCCATTGATACATTACATTGGCGTCGTCTTAGTAGTAGCAGGAAAGGTAAAAATTTGAAAATAATATTTCACAGAAATGTTATTATCCCTGTACTTAACTTTGCAGCTTCGAGGGACCAAAAGAGATAGGAATTAGTGACAAGCTCGTGGGTGAGAAACAAATACAACAGAGTGAAGTGAATACTTTTTTTACTTTATTGAAAGAATTATGAGGCAACAATGACTACACCAAGAGCACAAGAAGGGAAGAACATATAATACATTAGAGCCAGTCTCAATGGCTAAGAGACTAAGCCCTTGCATTGTGTTCTTTTATGAAACATTTATGAAACTACATTTATAAAACTTGCTTTGTCCCTGGGCACGCAGAAGTTAGGGGTAATGAAGGAGCTGATAGACTGGCTGACTTGGCTACAATATCAGAGGGAGCTGCCATAGACGGAAATGACATTCTTAAGTCATTGAGAGAGTCGTTTCGAACAGATGAGTTTCAGTGATGTGAGTCCCTCTCCCTGACCAGATTGAGTCAATATTGTGTCAATATTGGTGTAGCCCGAAAAGAACGATATAAAACATATGCAAAGAGACTGATTAATCAAAATCGAACTGGCGTGTTGGGCTGCTGGACGTTGCAGGATTTGTTGAGGCGGAGATTGAAAAACATATGGACACGTCTGGAGTGATATAATGATATTCATCATATAACTACTATAAACGTAGTTGTGTCCTTCGTGAATTGGTGGGTACAACCTTGAATTGTTTTTTTCCAAACACAATGCACAAGCACGCTTTGATATACAAACAAACTAAGCAATTGATCCCGTTATTTCATCTCTAGAGGAATTTATTCTGCAATCAATACTGACTTACCTAGTATACTGGTTTTTTGCTATCTTAACAAATACAATGATCAAGTATATCGGTTTAGAAAGAGGGAGAAGATTAATGGAGTAGGAAACAGAGAATGACAGAGCAGCTAGTCAATGTTTCGTAAAATGTTATTAATGTAAAGAACATCAGCAACATAAGTTATAGATATACAAACCAAATGGAAAACACGTTACATAGAAAATAGTTGGTGGTGAACATGCCAGACAGACTTTAGCATGTAGAGAAAATGTTTGCAGAAAAAGAAAAGAAAATATGTCAAAAACAATTTCATACACAAAATGGTTCACCAAATGCAAAGACATAGAAAATCAATGTGCCTGGAAGTTATATACTCCCCACCTCCATGTTTTCTCTCCCCACCAACAGGTTTCTCCTTTTGTGTCGATAATCGATCTTCTCTTCACTGACAACTTCTAAATGACGTAAGAGCACTTCAAATTTCTCTATTTATCACATCTTGATTTGGCTTCTTCCATTTGTGTTTCAGATTCTGGCAAAATCTGGCACAAAGAAGAAGAATGTGAAATACGGATACACAAATACGTGCCTGATAAGCAAACTAGCACTGAAATAAACCAGAACAGCTGTCAAAATGGAGAGTTTGAGGAATAGATATAGAAGGAAGTTAGACACATTGCCATCTCCAACCATCTCCACAATGCATGATAATTATCAATAGGAAATATCCACAAAGAATGAGCTCTCAAAATGTTTGATTAAATAATTAACGGAGATTGACGGCTCTTTTAGAAAACATAAATAAATAAGTCTGTCCATGTTTGAAGATCTGACAAGCCCGTATTGAGAAATTGAAAGCAATGATTAGAAATAACATCAGTGTATTAGAAATTGAAAGCAATGATTAGAAATAACATCAGTGTGAAGATTACAAAATGTCTTTGTTTACTTCTTAACATTGTTGAGACATTCTTTTTTTTGGTATTATATCGAACTGAAGTTTTGCTAAATATTTTACTAACTATTCTCATCATCAGCATCATCAAGAAGCATGTCTCTGTCAGAACCTCGCTTTCATTACAGCCTGCCTGAACAATTCTCTTATCTCTAGTAAGTTCTCCCGCCTCTTCTAACATCATGTTCAGGTTTTCTGTAATGATTCCTGTTGCCACCTTCGTCTTGGTCTTCCCCTGCCTCTACCCACAGGAACCTTGCGTTTCATTACTGTTCTCTCCAAACGACCGTGTTGTTTAACGTGGCCGAAATACGTCATTTTCCGGGACATGATGTCGTTTTAACCACTCTAACTCTTACAGATAATTTGCAATATCATGAAATATGTTAACTGTTGTTAAACGCATGACGTTCTTGCTACTGTACAGTGTAGACTGCAGTTTTGAAAGAAAACGAAAGATATGCTTTATTGACTTTTTTATTTACACATTCCTAGTGCAACCCAGAACGATACATATTGTATTCTCTTCAGTATTTCAATTAGCTTTCTGTAGGTGCGACTTATCTGTTGAGTCCTGTTCAAAGTCTCGATAAAAGATTGTTTTTTTCCATATATTTTGTGATAGCGAACTATGGAATAGAGGATCTCAATAGCGAAGTCGTTAAGTCGTTTGCATGTCGTACTGAAAGCTGTAGGTTCAAATCCGGACCGAGACACATGCGTAATTGTTTCATGAGATCTCTAGGATTGTTGCCGGAGCTACATAGTTCGTGCTTTGTGCAAGGCTCTCTGCATATGACATGCATGCCGACACGAATGGAGCTATAATGAGGAAACCTGGTTTAATAAAGACAGTGCTTCGCCTTTGGACCTTTTCGACTATGGAATTTGCAGATAAGAGTCTAATAAACTCACTTTTATTATATATTTCATTACGACATATGAGATACCAGAGAGCCGCCTTAGCGTAGTTGTTGGTGAACTCGCTTCGCAAGACTGGTGGTCTGGGTTCAGCTCCGCAATGCGCGTGGAATTTTTCCCGACCGCGACGGCTCTCAGGTCGACCCAGCCTCAACTGGGTCTGAGAAAGTAAAGGCGGCCGGCGTGATGCTGACCACATCACCCATCGTGTGCCGACGGTCAATGAAAAATACAGGCCTAACACTGTATTGACCTATATACCACGAGGTATGAAAGAGTTCCTTTACTTTTATATGAGATACCACTTACAATACGAAAGTGAAGGATCCACATTTTCTAACAACATTTTCAGCTATATTTTTCTACCACAGTGATCGGGGATTTATTGTAAATACTGCATCCTTGTTGTTGCTGATGAGGAATAGTAAAGAAGATGTGTGTTGTAAATGAAGAAGAAAAGGAATCAATAATTAATTTACAATTTTCTATCATTCTCTTTGTTCGTCTTCTTCTTCTTCTTTTGTGGTCACACTGCAACCAGGTTGTTGCCCAGTGTCCTGTTTTTCTGTTTTTGTCTTGCACTGTTCTGGTGGCTTGGTTGATTGTTATTTTTGCTTTTTGACAGTATTCTGATACGCCATCAGACCATCTTTCTCTTGGTCTTCCTCTCGCTTTCTTTCTTGATTTCTGTTGTAGAAGACTGTATAATGTAAAGTTTGGATGAATTCTTATTAAGTATCCAAACCACTTCATTCTGTGTTTCTCAATGTAATTCAAGTTAGGTTCTGTGCCAACTTTCTTTCTTATACTGATGTTGGTGAATATGTCTTTTCTGGTGTTGTTGGTAACTTTTCGCGGTAACTGCATTTCATATGTAGTTATTTTTGTGACTGCTCTTTGCTCATTGTCCATGTTTGACTCTGGTAACCCAAAGTAGGTATGACATTACCGTTGATCATCTGTTGCTTAGCTGTCAGTGAAATATTTGGGTCCACAAATTTCCTTTTTCTTTCTGTTTGTTCTCTTTGTTGAATAAGTATAAATAAACGTGGAGAACGATTCAAACTATAACTAGTTAATTGTAAGCATTCATCAAATGTTGTGGTATGATAGGTTATAAAACAGAAACCGATGGAGAGAATAGGACGACAATTCCAGTGAACCAACAGCTAAATAAAAGACGATGTAAAAGAGTCAGGCACAATTTGAGAAAACCAGAGAGAAACTTACCAAGAAGTACCCTTTTCTTGAACACGCAGGGAAAGCGAAATAGAGGAAAGTAACATTTAATAATGTAACATCTAATATATTTGGGAGCATGGATTAACGATAGACGAAAGAGCTGGAGAATTTCAAGAGATATCGCAAGAAAGGAGCACATTGCTTGAGTTTTTAAGGCATATTCCCCGTTCCCAGATTAAAAGGCACATGGTCACAAATGCATATACACATACAAATGCGCAAAACTCTCTCGAAAAATGTAGGCATATCATGAATGCATTCCTCACTTCTTTCTTCTTTTGTCGTCACACTGCTACCGGGTTGTTGCCCAGTGTCGTGGTTTTCTGTTTTGTCTTGCGCTGTTCTGGTGGCTTGTGTGATTGTTATCTTTGCTCTTTCACAGGATTCTGCTACGCCATCTAACCATCTTTTCCGTGGTCTTCCTCTTGCCTTCTTTCCCGATGTTCTGTTGTAGAAGACTCTGTATACTGTGGAGTTTGGATGCATTCTTATTAAGTGGCCAAACCACTTCATTCTTTGTTTATCTATGTAATTCAAGCATGGTTTTGTGCCAACTTTCTTTCTTATGCTGATGTTGGTGATTCTGTCTTTTCTTGTGTTGTTGGTAACTTTTCGCAGGCAATGCATTTCACATGTAGTTATTTTTGTGACTGCGCTTTGCTCAATGTCCATGTTTGGCTCTGGTAACACAAAGTAGGTATAAAATGCTGTTGATCATCTGTTGCTTAGCTGCCTGTGAAATTATTAGGTGCCTTAACAATGGGGCTAGCTGGTAGGTTACAGCATTTGCTTTTTGTACTCTAGCCTCTATCTCTCTATCCAGTTTTCCTTCTTCTGTGAATATGCTTCCTAAGTATTTGAATTCTTTCACTTGGTTTATTTTAGTGCCATTGACATGGATGTCTAGATTATTATGTTTTCTTCACATATTCATTATTTCTGTTTTAGTGTTGTTGATTTTCATGTCATGTTTTACACAATTTTTGTCAAGGTGTCAATATGATGTTGTAGATCTTGTTCATTGTGATGTATCAGGCACTGATCATCTGCAAACAGCAGTTCATTTATTTCATCATTATCACTTCTGGTTACAAAACAACTAAATCGATTGCAAGCTTAAAAAATGAAACATTTTATTATATAGTATTCTGTCAGTGAATGATTATTTCTAATTTAACAACTGAAACTTCACATAAAATAATGACAGAAAAGTTAACAGTGTAACCAAAATTTGCAAAGCAAGATGATCTTCGCTGAGAAATATATTATGCTTTCTAAAGACTGGCTTGTTTGAAAGCTCTAGATCATAGATTCCTAAACTTTTTCGGCCCACCGCCCACTTTGCAAAACATAAACTTTGTAACGCCCCTCCTCCACATTATAACAGTTTGCCAACGCCCCTCCCTATCACATATACGCATGTTCTATTTCTCTTTGACATAGAAAATTGATATATATTTCTGTCATACATGGTCAATTTTCAAATGATTATATGCATGAAATAGAAAATAGATGGAAAAATGAATCGTGTAAGACGGGCATAAGATGAATTAAAATGCAGAATTCAAATTTTAAATGATTATTAAATCGCAAAATCACAAAAATAGTTGTTTTAAAATATTTGTTATTAATTTATTCTTTAAGGAGTCATCAACCTTTAACCCCCTGAATACCCTCCGAAATTCTTCTGAACCCACTATCGCCCCCTAGAACGCTTCAGCGCCCAATGGGAGCGGTACCACCACTTTGGGAAACGTTGCTCTAGATGAAAGAACTAGACGGATGAAATAAATAAACACGAAACTGAAAGAAAATATCATTATTAAAATGGATCGACTACCTTTTGAAATATTGAAGAATTCATAAAGGCATTTATAATGTTGAGAAAGATTTACAATGTGCAGATATTAGTCAAACTTGCTACGTTACCAAACACTTGTTAGCTAGACAGTCAAGTAGACAGATTAAAAAGGGAATATTGAAACCTCAAGAGAGAGACATTTAAAGACATAGCTATACAGAAATCTTGTATCCCCACAAATCATCATTCTGAAGACGATGACAAACGGATTAAAAGCTGAAATATTTTGAGATATAAATTCTAAAATACTGGGAGCTTTATCAAGTTAAATATTAGAACGTTGATTAGTTTGTGAATTTGATAATCATAAACAAGTCACAGTGCTTAAGAGATCTTATCAACATCTTCAACAGTGAAGCAATTTCCTAATTAACTCTTCACTTATTACGATGTGAACGACAGGTTTAACAATAAATTAGCTGAACAAATCAGAAACGGAACCAGATTGACGTATTTAATGGCGGTGATGAAATGCTGAAAGAATTAAGTGCAGATTAAATGTGCGTTGAAACTAAATCATAGAGAAGGTATAAAATGTTCTGTTTGAAGGAATGAAGAGATTTTATTATATTCTAAGTGTCTTCAAGAAATGCACAGAATTTGTCTGTATCTTAGTCGAAAATAAAATGTCGATCTGTATAGAAAAGTTACAAGTGTCTAGACTGTATACAAGATTGAGTATCTGGTGAAGTGGGTTTTTTTGTTCAGATTTGTTTAAAACATGTACACTTGAAGTCCAGGACGGACTGGGCTAGAAGACAATGGCTGAAGTCTCTGAACAAGTCTAAGTTGACACAAAACAGTTTTATTTTTGTGCCAGGGTATGCATGTGTAGAGAGCAATGAATGCACCAATAGGCTGCAGAAATGGCTGCGGTAGAAAACAGGTTAGAAATGAACCAGGCTGATATGATGGATTCACTAAGAAAGAGAACTTGAAAAGGATTCAACGAATGGTAGTGAATCTGCAGCACTAACCTAACTGCAAGAAACATAAATCAAATGTGGTGTAGATATACAAGGCACTACACTGGACGTGGGCGTTCATATGTGAAGACTAAGAGGACGAGGGTGCTGGGGGAGGAGGAGTGTCATCCTCTGGAAAATGAATTGTTGATCAAACATGGGGTGGTTGCGTATTGCTAATTAGTTATGGTTCACAATTTATAAGAAGTTAATATGTCTATACATGGAACCGACATTCAAAATCTGATCTCAATCTAATCTTCTTTATCTCCTTCTAGTAAACTACCAAATAAAGATCTCAATCAAGTCTTCTTTAGTTCTGTCTAGTAATATACCAAATAAAGATCTCAATCTGATCTTCTTTATCTCCTTCTAGTGAACTATCAAATAAAGATCTCAATCTGATCTTCTTTAGTTCTGTCTAGTAAACTACCAAATAAAGATCTCAATCTAATCTTCTTTAGTTCTGTCTAGTAATATACCAAATAAAGATCTCAATCTGATCTTCTTTATCTCCTTCTAGTGAACTATCAAATAAAGATCTCAATCTAATCTTCTTTATCTCCTTCTAGTGAACTATCAAATAAAGATCTCAATCTAATCTTCTTTATCTCCTTCTAGTGAACTATCAAATAAAGATCTCAATCTAATCTTCTTTATCTCCTTCTAGTGAACTACCAAATAAAGATCTCAATCTAATCTTCTTTATCTCCTTCTAGTGAACTATCAAATAAAGATCTCAATCTAATCTTCTTTATCTCCTTCCAGTGAACTACCAAATAAAGATCTCAATCTAATCTTCTTTATCTCCTTCTAGTGAACTACCAAATAAAGATCTCAATCAACTCTTTATTCTTCTAGTGAACTACCAAATAAAGATCTCAATCTATTTCTTTATTCTTCAGAATACAAAAAGATCTCAATCAATCTTCTTTATCTTTATAACTATAAATAAAGATCTCAATCTAATCTTTATCTCTTCTAGTAATTATCAATAAAGATCTCAATCTAATCTCTTATCTCCTTCTAGTGAATTATCAAATAAAGATCTCAATCTAATCTTCTTTATTCCTTCTAGTAATACAAATAAAGATCTCAATCTGATCTTCTTATTCCCTTTTATAAATCAAATAAAGATCTCAATCAATCTTCTTTAGTTCTGTCTAGTAATATACCAAATAAAGATCTCAACTGATCTTCTTGTTCTGTCTAGTAATATACCAATAAAGATCTCAATCAAGTCTTTTAGTTCTGTCTAGTAATATACCAAATAAAGATTCAATCTGACTTCAGTTCTGTCTAGTAAATACCAAATAAAGATCTCAATCTGATCTTCTTGTCTGTCATAATATACCAAATAAGATCTCAATTGATCTTCTTATTCTTCTAGTAAAATACCAAATAAAGATCTCAATCTGATCTTTCTTTATCTCCTTCAGAAACTACCAATAAAGATCTCAATCTATCTTTTTATTCTTCTAGAAATACCAAAAAGATCTCAATCTGTCTTTATTCTTCTAGTAAAATACAAATAAAGATCTCAATCTGATCTTCTTATTCTTCTAGTAAACTCCAATAAAGATCTCAATCTATTCTTTAGTTCTTCTAGTAAATAAAAAAAGATCTCAATAATCTTCATCTCCTCTAGTAACTATCAAATAAAGATCTCAACTGATTTTTTATTCCTCTATAAACTATCAATAAAGATCTCAATCTAATCTTTATCTCTTCAGTAACTACCAAATAAAGATTATCTATCTTCTTTATTCTTCTAGTAACTATCAAATAAAGATCTCAATCTAATCTTCTTATCTCCTTCAGTAACTATCAAATAAAGACTCCTAATCTTTTATCTCTCTAAACTAAATAAAGATCTCAATCTGATCTTCTTTCTCCTTCTAGTAAACTACCAAATAAGATCTCAATCTAATCTTCTTTATTCCTTCTAGTAAACTATCAAATAAAGATCTCAATCTAATCTTCTTTATCTCCTTCTAGTAAACTATCAAATAAAGATCTCAATCTAATCTTCTTTATTCTTCTAGTAAACTACCAAATAAAGATCTCAATCAATCTTCTTTATCTCCTTCTAGTAAACTACCAAATAAAGATCTCAATCTAATCTTCTTTATCTCCTTCTAGTAAACTATCAAATAAAGATCTCAATCTATCTTCTTTATTCCTTCTAGTGAACTACAAATAAAGATCTCAATCTAATCTTCTTTATCTCCTTCTAGTAAACTATCAAATAAAGATCTCAATCTGATCTTCTTTATCTCCTTCTAGTGAACTACCAAATAAAGATCTCAATCTAATCTTCTTTATCTCCTTCTAGTAAACTATCAAATAAAGATCTCAATCTAATCTTCTTTAGTTCTGTCTAGTAAACTACCAAATAAAGATCTCAATCTAATCTTCTTTATCTCCTTCTAGTAAACTACAAAAAGATCTCAATCTAATCTTCTTTATCTCCTTCTAGTAAATCAAATAAGATCTCAATCTAATCTTCTTTATCTCCTTCTAGTAATTACAAATAAAGATCTCAATCTAATCTTCTTTATCTCCTTCTAGTGAATTATCAAATAAAGATCTCAATCTAATCTTCTTTATCTCCTTCTAGTAAACTATCAAATAAAGATCTCAATCTAATCTTCTTTAGTTCTGTCTAGTAAACTACCAAATAAAGATCTCAATCTAATCTTCTTTATCTCCTTCTAGTAAACTATCAAATAAAGATCTCAATCTAATCTTCTTTAGTTCTGTCTAGTAAACTACCAAATAAAGATCTCAATCTAATCTTCTTTATCTCCTTCTAGTGAACTACCAAATAAAGATCTCAATCTAATCTTCTTTTTCTTCTAGTAAATACCAAATAAAGATCTCAATCTAATCTTCTTTATCTCCTTCTAGTAAACTATCAAATAAAGATCTCAATCTAATCTTCTTTATTCTTCTAGTAAACTACAAATAAAGATCTCAATCTAATCTTCTTTATCTCCTTCTAGTAAACTACCAAATAAAGATCTCAATCTAATCTTCTTTAGTTCTGTCTAGTAAACTACCAAATAAAGATCTCAATCTAATCTTCTTTATTCTTCTAGTAACTACCAAATAAAGATCTCAATCTAATCTTCTTTATCTCCTTCTAGTAAACTATCAAATAAAGATCTCAATCTGATCTTCTTTATTCCTTCTAGTAACTACCAAATAAAGATCTCAATCTAATCTTCTTTATTCTTCTAGTAATATCAAATAAAGATCTCAATCTAATCTTCTTTAGTTCTGTCTAGTAAACTACCAAATAAAGATCTCAATCTGATCTTCTTTATCTCCTTCTAGTAAACTACCAAATAAAGATCTCAATCTAATCTTCTTTAGTTCTGTCTAGTAAACTACCAAATAAAGATCTCAATCTAATCTTCTTTATTCTTCTAGTAAATACCAAATAAAGATCTCAATCTATCTTCTTTATCTCCTTCTAGTAAACTATCAAATAAAGATCTCAATCTAATCTTCTTTAGTTCTGTCTAGTAAACTACCAAATAAAGATCTCAATCTAATCTTCTTTATCTCCTTCTAGTAAACTACCAAATAAAGATCTCAATCTAATCTTCTTTATCTCCTTCTAGTAAACTACCAAATAAAGATCTCAATCTAATCTTCTTTATCTCCTTCTAGTAAACTATCAAATAAAGATCTCAATCTAATCTTCTTTATTCTTCTAGTAAATACCAAATAAAGATCTCAATCTATCTTCTTTATCTCCTTCTAGTAAACTATCAAATAAAGATCTCAATCTAATCTTCTTTATTCTTCTAGTAAACTACCAAATAAAGATCTCAATCTAATTCTTTATCTCCTTCAGTAAACTACCAAATAAAGATCTCAATCTAATCTTCTTTATCTCCTTCTAGTAAACTATCAAATAAAGATCTCAATCTAATCTTCTATCTCTTCTAGTAAACTACCAAATAAAGATCTCAATCTAATCTTCTTTATCTCCTTCAGTAACTACAAATAAAGATCTCAATCTATCTTCTTTATCTCTTCTAGTAAACTCAAATAAAGATCTCAATCTATCTTCTTTATCTCCTTCTAGTAAACTCAAATAAAGATCTCAATCTAATCTTCTTTATTCCTTCTAGTGAACTATCAAATAAAGATCTCAATCTGGTCTTCTTTATATCCTTCTAGTAATACCAAATAAGACCAATTTATTTCTTATCTCCTTCTATAACCCTATCAAATAAAGATTTAAACTAACATTCTTTTCTCCTCTAGCTGCCCAATAGACCAACTGATCTTCTTAACCCTTCTATTAAACTTCCAAATAAAGATCTCAATTGATTTCTTTACTCTGTTATGACTTCCAAATAAAGACTCATAATCACTCCTTCTAGTGTATCAAATAAGATCTCATCTAATCTTCTTTATCTCCTTCAGATGACTACCCAAATAAAATCTCATCTAATCCTTTACTTTCAGTGAACTATCAAAAAAATCTAATCCATCTTCTTTATCTCTCTTCAGTGATACAATAAAGACTCAATTAATCTTTTTTCTCCTTCTATAACTATAAATAAAGATCTCTCTAATCTTCTTTATCTGCTAGTAATACAAATAAGATCAATCTAATTCTTTATTCCATGAATTATCAAATAAAGATCTCAATCTTTTTTTTTTTTTTTTTTTTTTTTTTTTTTTTTTTTTTTTTTTTTTTTTTTTTTTTTTTTTTTTTTTTTTTTTTTTTTTTTTTTTTTTTTTTTTTTTTTTTTTTTTTTTTTTTTTTTTTTTTTTTTTTTTGTTCTGTCTAGTAAAATCCAAATAAAGATCTCAATCTGATCTTCTTTAGTTCTGTCTAGTAAACTACCAAATAAAGATCTCAATCTAATCTTCTTTAGTTCTGTCTAGTAATATACCAAATAAAGATCTCAATCTAATCTTCTTTATCTCCTTCTAGTAAACTATCAAATAAAGATCTCAATCTGATCTTCTTTATCTCCTTCTAGTAAACTATCAAATAAAGATCTCAATCTAATCTTCTTTATCTCCTTCTAGTAAACTACCAAATAAAGATCTCAATCTAATCTTCTTTATCTCCTTCTAGTAAACTATCAAATAAAGATCTCAATCTAATCTTCTTTATCTCCTTCTAGTAAACTACCAAATAAAGATCTCAATCTAATCTTCTTTATCTCCTTCTAGTAAACTACCAAATAAAGATCTCAATCTAATCTTCTTTATCTCCTTCTAGTAAACTACCAAATAAAGATCTCAATCTAATCTTCTTTATCTCCTTCTAGTAAACTATCAAATAAAGATCTCAATCTAATCTTCTTTATCTCCTTCTAGTAAACTATCAAATAAAGATCTCAATCTAATCTTCTTTATTCTGTCTAGTAAACTACCAAATAAAGATCTCAATCTAATCTTCTTTATCTCCTTCTAGTAAACTACCAAATAAAGATCTCAATCTGATCTTCTTTATCTCCTTCTAGTAAACTATCAAATAAAGATCTCAATCTAATCTTCTTTATATCCTTCTAGTGAACTACCAAATAAAGATCTCAATCTAATCTTCTTTATCTCCTTCTAGTAAACTATCAAATAAAGATCTCAATCTGATCTTCTTTATCTCCTTCTAGTGAACTACCAAATAAAGATCTCAATCTAATCTTCTTTATCTCCTTCTAGTGAACTATCAAATAAAGATCTCAATCTAATCTTCTTTATTCTTCTAGTAAACTATCAAATAAAGATCTCAATCTAATCTTCTTTATCTCCTTCTAGTAAACTATCAAATAAAGATCTCAATCTAATCTTCTTTATCTCCTTCTAGTAAACTATCAAATAAAGATCTCAATCTAATCTTCTTTATCTCCTTCTAGTAATTATCAAATAAAGATCTCAATCTGATCTTCTTTATCTCCTTCTAGTGAACTATCAAATAAAGATCTCAATCAATCTTCTTTATTCCTTCTAGTAAACTATCAAATAAAGATCTCAATCTAATCTTCTTTAGTTCTGTCTAGTAATATACCAAATAAAGATCTCAATCAATCTTCTTTATCTCCTTCTAGTAACTATCAAA
This sequence comes from Arion vulgaris, assembly GCA_020796225.1. Classification (NCBI taxonomy): domain Eukaryota; kingdom Metazoa; phylum Mollusca; class Gastropoda; order Stylommatophora; family Arionidae; genus Arion; species Arion vulgaris. Next base: position 33,707,669 of record CM036764.1, read on the forward strand.
TAAAGATCTCAATCTAATCTTCTTTAGTTCTGTCTAGTAAACTACCAAATAAAGATCTCAATCTAATCTTCTTTATTCTTCTAGTGAATACCAAATAAAGATCTCAATCTATCTCTTTAGTTCTGTCTAGTAAAATACCAAATAAGATCTCAATCTATCTTCTTTATCTCCTTCTAGTAAATCAATAAAGATCTCAATCTATCTTCTTTAGTTCTGTCTAGTAAACTACAAATAAAGATCTCAATCTAATCTTCTTTATCTCTTCTAGTAATATCAAATAAAGATCTCAATCTAATCTTCTTTAGTTCTGTCTAGTAAACTACCAAATAAAGATCTCAATCTAATCTTCTTTATTCCTTCTAGTAACTACAAATAAAGATCTCAATCTAATCTTCTTTATCTCCTTCTAGTAACTATCCAAATAAAGATCTCAATCTAATCTTCTTTATCTCCTTCTAGTAAACTACCAAATAAAGATCTCAATCTAATCTTCTTTATCTCCTTCTAGTAAACTATCAAATAAAGATCTCAATCTAATCTTCTTTATCTCCTTCTAGTAAACTACCAAATAAAGATCTCAATCTGATCTTCTTTATCTCCTTCTAGTAAACTATCAAATAAAGATCTCAATCTAATCTTCTTTATCTCCTTCTAGTAAACTATCAAATAAAGATCTCAATCTAATCTTCTTTATCTCCTTCTAGTAAACTACCAAATAAAGATCTCAATCTAATCTTCTTTATCTCCTTCTAGTAAACTACCAAATAAAGATCTCAATCTAATCTTCTTTATCTCCTTCTAGTAAACTATCAAATAAAGATCTCAATCTAATCTTCTTTATCTCCTTCTAGTAAACTATCAAATAAAGATCTCAATCTAATCTTCTTTATCTCCTTCTAGTAAACTACCAAATAAAGATCTCAATCTAATCTTCTTTATCTCCTTCTAGTAAACTACCAAATAAAGATCTCAATCTAATCTTCTTTATCTCCTTCTAGTAAACTATCAAATAAAGATCTCAATCTAATCTTCTTTATCTCCTTCTAGTAAACTATCAAATAAAGATCTCAATCTAATCTTCTTTATTCCTGTCTAGTAAACTACAAATAAAGATCTCAATCTAATCTTCTTTATCTCCTTCTCAGTGAACTACAAATAAAGATCTCAATCTAATCTTCTTTATCTCCTTCTAGTAAACTATCAAATAAAGATCTCAATCTAATCTTCTTTAGTTCTGTCTAGTAAACTACCAAATAAAGATCTCAATCTAATCTTCTTTATCTCCTTCCAGTAAACTACCAAATAAAGATCTCAATCTAATCTTCTTTATCTCCTTCTAGTAAACTATCAAATAAAGATCTCAATCTGATCTTCTTTATCTCCTTCTAGTAAACTATCAAATAAAGATCTCAATCTAATCTTCTTTATATCCTTCTAGTGAACTATCAAATAAAGATCTCAATCTGGTCTTCTTTATATCCTTCTAGTAAAATACCAAATAAAAGTAGCCAAATTTATTTTGCTTATCTCTGGGAGAATGTCTATGAACGCCCATGATACTAAAATCCAAAGATTAGTAGTAACCAAACATATAACTGTTGTCCAGGTGGGGCCCAGTCTCTCTGGCCCTTAATGACGAACCGCCACTGCATCCCATACTTTGCAACCACAGATACCATATTTAAAGTTTCCAGAGAATGTACAAGTACTTATCTCACGACAGTGTGTGACGTTTGACATTAACTCCATGATGTACTGACTATACTCAAAGCAACAGACTGCAGAGAGGTGAGCACTAAAGGGACCATTCTGAAGATGTTATCAAGCAGATATGTGGACATCATCTTGATCATCATAATAGCGTGCCCTGGGCAGAGTGTTGCTACCCCAACAGTCTTTCAGAAAATACTCTCTCTCGCTCTCATATACCATATGTCCCAACTTTGCAGTCGTCATGTTCACATCATCAGCCAAAATATATTCTGAATCCATCTTCTTGGAGGCATTCCGCTTCTTCTCTATGCCGGGATGCTTCGTTATATTGCGGTGATGTTTACCAATAAGCAGACATACATATAGTAATCTTAGTAGAGAATGTCTAATGTCTATTAATACCTGTATTACGATGTCTTTCCACAACATGCTCGACATAAGCTAGACAGAGCAAGCTCATACAATAGTAAATACGGAGGTCAAGGCAATTATGAATTAATACACATGGGTTAATACAATTAACACTGTGACATACAAGGCATTTCGTAAGATGCGACAGATGCAGGAGCTTAGGGAAGCTAACCTATTAAATAACACGTTTCGTTTGGTTTAATTTCGTGTTATTATATTCTCGTGTCAGTATGTCAGCTTCCTTTTAGCTAATAGTAGAAGAGGTGTCAGAGATAAAACTGAATGTGCCACATCAACAATGCTAATATGTGATAATGATGACATTCAATTTGCAATTGTGACAAAAAAGTCATTTCTAAGATTAAATATGAAATAAAGTTTAGACTTATCATCAGTTAGTGACAATGCCATCTAACGCCCGTGTGTTGCCGGAACGCTCAAGGGGAGCAAAGAATAGTACCATTGTGACCTACAAGGCATGTTGTAAGAGGTGACTGAGGTAGGGACCTAGGAAAGCTACCTAGTAAATAAAAAGCGTTACAGAAATCGGATGTGCTGGCCTATTTGTAGGAGCATAACTGGCACAACGTACAATCGCTCTTAGGCTCAGATCACATATAAATCACACAGAGTGGTTAACAAGTGGTCGGTATGGAGCGTTCAAAGAAGAAGAAGAAGAAGAAGAAGATGGGAGAGTGTCTAAAATGGTTTAATGTTATAGAATTGACGTTATCGTTCTGGGTCTTCCCAGATAGTTCGATCCTTCGCCGCTAAATTGGCACTCTACCTGCGAGAGTGTTGCACAAATCAATACCTCCATAGTTCCAACAACATTCTTAGGGATCTCTACATAAACTCGTTAACACAACGGCGCAGTCCAGGTTCGAACCCATAAGCTTTGCAACGCAAGACCAACGACTTGACCCCTTACCAACTGCAATTAAGAAATGGTATATCCAGTGCGCTCCTCAATCTCTTATGTACACTCTCAACATCTACTGAGGGAGACTGAGCATCTATGTGTCTGCATCTCATCATCATTATCAGGTGACGTGCCGCCTGGCGTAGACGATCATGCATTTCAAATCTCTGTCTATGATATTTGCTATCATCTGAGATGTTGAGGCTCCACCGTGCCATGAAGTCAGGCTATCCAAAATGTTCTCTCTCTGTCTTCCTCTGTCTCGTCTACCCTCGATTTTACTGGTTGTCACAATGTGTTCTAAACCTTCTTTCCTCATCACATGTCCAAGAAATGATGACTGCTTTTTCTTATATTGATGATACGCTTTTCCTGTGTCTTAATCTCAAAATGGTCATCTTCACGTTCATGTCTATATTTACCGACGTGAAATCGATTTTATGAACAAATATTTGACATTTGTGAATTAAAATACCCGAATCATGATGATAAATACATCTCTAGCACTGCGTTCTCAACACAGTGTGGAAACTTTACAAAATACATTCTAGATGATAATGTCATTTAGAGATGATATTTCTAAACTTTATTTCATATTTACTCTTATAAATTACTTTTTTCTAACAATTGTAAATTGAATGTCATCATTATCACATATTAGTATTGTTGATGTGTCACATTCAGTTTTATCTCTGACACCTCTCCAACTATTAGCTGAAAGAAATGTGACATATTGACATAAGAATATATTAACACGAAATGAAACTCTACATATATAATAATATTCGAAATATGTTTGACTGACGAGGCAGAAATTCGTGACAACACGATATACATTATTTATAGGTTTGATGTTATAATTCATAGTTTGGCGGTAGATCGATACATGTATCTAGTGCAGAGAGACATCGATCTGAGGTATCGTTTTCTGTACATTAATGCAGGATTAATATGAAACAGGATGACGTCATACAATAAGCAGTTTTGGAGCTACATCTGTCAGCTATGACAGAAAAGTAACAAGTGAGGTAGGTAGGTATTGTCTATATATCAGTGCTGTCTGTACAACGTATTTCTATATTGGAATGCATCTTAATGATTAAGAGGGGTGGACGCAGTTTAGCAATTGCAATAATACTAGACAACAGAACATCGGAAAGAAGGCAAGAGGAAGACCACGAAAAAGATGGTTAGATGGCATAGCAGTATCCTGTGAAAGAGCAAAAATAACAATCACCCAAGCCACCAGAACAGCGCAAAGCAAAAAAAAGAAAACCACGACACTGGGCAACAACCTGATATTTGTCGTCACACTGCTTTTTTATAGCAGTGTGACGACAAAAGAAGAAGAAGAAGAATACTATTACTACTCATTATCATCAAGGTGCGTATACTTTGTAGGACGTTGCTCTCTTAGCACATCTGAAATTCACTCTGTCTCTAGTCAGTTTACCCACTTCGTCGATTGTCATATTCATGGTTTCTTTAGTATCTTGTAGCCATCTTCTTCTTGGTCTGCTTCTGCCTCTGCGACCCTGACCTCTAAAATTGATATCTCCAGGCCATCGTGACGCTTGATGTGACCAAAGTATCTAATTCTTCTGTATAGTATGTTGTTTATCAGCCAATTGTCTTTAACATTCAGTTCTTTTAGGACATCAGTGTTCTTTTTTTTTTATAAGTCCATGGTATTCGTAAGATCTTTCTGTAGCATTTCGTTTTGAATGACAGTATTACTACTACTAGTACTAATATTAATTAATAATAAGGTAATAATAATAGTCACATCAATACAATCAGTAATAGATGAAAACTTAATTCTGACTTCAAACCAAATTTCTTTCTCTCTCTCTGCCTTTTTTAAAACTTGGATTGGGGCATAGGCCCTCAAACAACTCATACCAAGTGTTCCTATCTCTAGCTATTTCCTGCAGCTCCATCTAGCTCTTCTTAATATTGTTGATCTCTGCCTCCAAATCTCGTCTCCATGTATTTTTTGGCCTCTCCTTTTTTTTCGCTGATTTGAATTACTAGTTAAATATATTTTTAAAAATATTGTGTTTACGGGAAAAAAACCCGAAACATACTCTTATTCAGAAATACTTTTTCTTGAGATACTTATAAACCTGAGAAGCAAAATAGAGCCCCCGGGATGTATAACACAGGCGCCAAGGTTCCATCGGGCGCCATGATGGACAGCACTGGTATATATTATTATATTTTATAACGGTATACGTTAGTTAGTTACAGACTTCTTATCTAATGTAATACAATTTTATGAACCCAATTACTGTGTCATTTGTTTTACACTACGGACTTATGGCGGGAGACCCACCCAGAACAAGGGTTGTCTTTTTAAAATTAGCAGGAAAAAACTAGCAAACATATTGTCATACAATGTGACTACAAGGTGCAAAAGACATTGTTTTTGATGATAAAGAATGTTTAGTGTATGAGTTGTAATTATTTATTTAAAAAATAGTTAATTTTCTTGAAAATATATTAAATAACCCCCACCGCTTTCATCGTACAGTGGATTTTACTAATATCAGAAGTGCGAAGAATGCCGAACTAGCATTTGATGTAAATATCACTCATAATTATACCATGAACTTTCTAAAAATGTCTAACCCAATTGGTTTTGTAGATATGGCTCTTTCAATATAACCTTTCCGAATAAAAAAAACCCATTCAAATTAGAACTGCGCTATCTCTGCTTATATACAGTTTAGATAAAAAGGGGAGACTCTTGAGATGACCTCGCATATAGAGTTTAGACAAAATGGGGAGGTTCATGAGATGACCTCGCATATACAGTTTAGACAAAAAGGGGAGGTTCATGAGATGACCTCACATATACAGTTTAGACAAAATGGGGAGGTTCGTGAGATGACCTCGCATATACAGTATTGTTATATAAAAACGAAACAATATAACATGTTAAATCAAGATCAAGGTTATATTATGTTGTAAGTTCAATTTAACACAATGGAATATCAGTATTATAATATGTTTCATCAACAAATAACCACGGACTCATAGAATTGAGTAAAACTAATAAAAAAAACTTGCAGCGTTGTATATACAAAACCAGCCCCATTAAATAGAAATTTATGTTTACCCGTCTGAGCTAGTCGGCCTTATGTTGTTAGGAAACCCACATATACAAGTAATACACAGTAAGATAACATAGTAAGGCAACAGTTAGGGCACGGAAGATGATGAGAAACAAATCACAAATCACAATAAGACAATAAGACAAAGATAGAAAGAAGAAGCATATACTTGAGACAGTGCACGTTTACAACTTCTTCAACTTTGAAAGAAACTAGAGCGAAGGGAGACAATTCTATTAGCAGATACATTACTTAAGGGGGAGACAATACTTTTTGATGCAATGTATTCCATGTTACTGGATCGATAGAGACACATTTTGTGTAAGATGGGGATTAAAGGCCTCTTGACGGTGTTGTCATTAGGCATCCAACAATTTGGATTTTAAATACGAATTTGATGTCGACGATAAGCGAAGTTGATAATATGATGCGCTAGTGACCGCATTATTATTAAAAGTAAAATGGAGTGATTTCGTTTCTAACAACACAGTGAGAGATAGAACACACCAACAACCCGTATCAAATATTATAAGGAAACGAAAGTGGAAATATTTAGGTCATGTTCTTAGATCAGACGAAAAGAGACTAAATCGACAAGTCCTTATGTGGTCACCAGTTGGGAAAAGAAAACGTGGAAGCCCAAAGACCACTCTTCGAAGCACCATCCAACAAGAAAGTAAACTATTGGGATGTAAAACCATACAAGATCTCCAACTGCTAACAAAGAACCGTATCACATGGAGATCTAAAACCTCTGCCCTATGTGCCGCCTTTGGCTCGAAAGGAATAAACTAACTAAGTGACCGCATGGGAGAACTCGTTTTCATACCTAGAGATATATTGAATAATAGGGTGTTAGGCCTGTATTTTTCATTAACCGTCGGCACACGATGGGTGATGTGGTTAACATCACGCCGGCTGTCTTTATATCTCAGTACTTTTCCTGGTACACAATTAAGGCAAGGTCGATCTGAGAGATGTTACTATCGGAAAAAATTCCACGCCGACTGTAGAATTGAACCCAGACCACTAGCCTAAGAGCCTACGTTTTCTCCAGATTTCTTTATTCCTAAACATGTCTTTCCTTGATACTCCTAGAAGTCTGCGTATATACTTCCTCTCTGACATGGCTAGTTTTCTTCTTTGATTTGATCACCGTCACATAGACGTTGACATTAAACAACATAAGAAAACAGTCACGTATATGATAACATGTTTACGTCAAGTGCCAGGAGTATCAAGACAAAACTGATTTAATAATGAAGACATCAAAAAAGTACACTGAATTTCTTGAATATACCGTATGGTATTATATTCTTCAGCGATCTCTGATCATGCAATTAATCCCTGGTATACCATTAACTTTGACGGTCTGTAGCTCAAGCTGTGCTGAGATCGATCACAAACCCAATCGTGCCTGATCCAAATCCCACGGTTTGGCAAATTTGGAAGCAAATTCGTTTCCTTGGGATTTTTACTAGAGGTAAAAATATACCTCACCGTTCAGAAACCAATGCCAAACTACTGAACGTATAAGTGGTGCCTAGAAAAATCAGCGACTCGTTTACTGTGGTTGATAGTTACGTCCTGTAAATGATATGCCACGATTTTCATTTTCATACCATAAACTGGGCAGTCAGCTAAAGATCTAACATGTTTCTTCAAAGTTTAGGTTAAGGTTTCGACTTGGTGTTGCCACATGCTTATCCTCAGTGCATCTATAAAAAGACAAGTCTTGTTGGACATGCTTTGGTGTCTGTTTCGCCTGTTGACACTGGCACATGACAAGACTGATTGTGAAATGTATATATCAGGTGAGCTACAAGAACTATCCATATGCATATTCTTCATAGTATGCTGAAAGATGTTGTGCATCTATATGGCTTTACTGCAAAAGGTCTCACTGATTCCTTTGACTAACTAACTCTAAAAGTGCTATGTGAAATACCGAAGTGGTAATAGGATCCGAACAATAAAGTCAACACCTGTAGCAAGTGGTGGACTTTGTCTAAAAATGTTGGTTGACGTAGTGAGCTACAAAACTATCATGTAACGGGGACATAAACCCATGTACATTTTTTATTTCAAAATTCATGATCTATATTAGAATCAGTTACAATAACTAATTAAATCGTTTAGTAAAATAGTGAAATAAAAGTTTTAGTCGACGACTGTAATAATATTAAACTTCTATTACTTTAACGTACATCTAGGGTCAAGAGGCTTACTTCATATGGGCCACTTTCCGTTGGACACGCTGGTAGTCTGGCCAGTTCGCCACTGCTTGTATAGAATAAGATTAAAGTGAGAGGTAAAGAGAGAACAAAGAGAGAACAAAGAGATGGATATAACACATCGACACTCTACACGTTACATAGTTATAAGTGACTTGAAAAAAAACCAGTGAAAAGATAATGTTGTGGCACTTGCTTTCTCAAAACGACGAACAGTGTACGGGCATAGCAGCCAAAATTCGAAGCAAAGATTGAAACAGAAATCCCTGGAGACTGACATTCATAAACTTATTGCATCATTGAAGAACCCAACACTTGGGGTTAAAAAACGATATCGGAAGTATTTAATGCATCACAATCGGATCGTCAGAATTAGAATTAAAGAAGATAATGATTTTTCTATCCATTTTTTACTGAAGTTGAATAGGATAACACAAGATCAACTTTCAACAGAAATAAACCATATAACTGAATGAATATTCTAGAAGCAATTACAAAAGCAATAAATAATGATTTCAGAATACAAATTTATTTGAAAGGAATTTATTATAATTGCCATGCTCTGGTGATAATATAATTGACATATGTAGGTACACGATATTTTAATGCGTGTATGGTAATTGTAAACTGTAGCAATATGTCACATTAACGAGAGTAAGATAGGTATTTGACATACGTAAGTGCACTCGATGAATTAGCGTTTTGTATGTGTTTCTGCCTAGTTCCGTTATTCATATATGTGTTTCTGTCTTGTTCTGTTATTGAGTTCTACATTTCCTTATGTCTTAGTTAGTTACTTTATTCCTTTTGTGCAAAAGGCGGCACATATGGCAGAGGTTTTAGATCTCAATATGATGTGGTTCTTTGCTAGCAATTGGAGATCTCGTATGGTTTTACATCCCAATAAATTATTTCTTGTAAAATTATTCATCGATGAGTGTTTTTGATCTTCCACGTTTTCTTTTCCCAACTGGTGACCACATAAGGACTTGTCGATTTAGTCTCTTTTCGTCTGATCTAAGAACATGACCGTTGTATAGCTAGAGAATAAACGTATATATTTGTTTCTGTCTTGTTCTGTTATTCAATTCTGCATTTCCTTATGTATCATCATCAAAAAGTTTGTCTTGAGCAGAACTTTACCACCCCAAAAGTCCTACGGAATTTCTCTCTCTCATAAGCCAGATGTCCTGCCTTTGCAGCCCTTTGATGTTCAAACCATCAGTTACATCCTGAATCCATCTTCTCCGTGGTCTTCCTCTTCTTCTCTTTGCCGGTATGCCTCCTTCCATGATGGTCTTCTCAGCCCTTCATGTCTTTTTATATGCCCAAAATATCTCAATTTTCTCTTTCTTATTTGGAGCATCAGCCAGTTTTCTTTGATTTCGAGTCTTTCTGGATAGATCTATTTGTTCTCTTCTCTGTCCAAGATATACGAAGGACTCTTCTGTAACACTTATATTCCAAAGCACATATATGTTTTTCCACTTCTTTATTAAATGTCCATGCCTCACACCCATACGTTGCCACTGGGAATATGCATGCTCTTAGTATTCTGATCTTTGTTTTCTTATCAGTTCCGTTCCATACAGTTTTGAGTTGTTTAATTTGTTGTAAAGCCATGTTTGTTCTTCTTTTAATTTCCTTCATCCCATTTCCATCTGTTGTTAGCAGTGAACCAAGATATTAAAAACTGTTTACATTTTCTACATTCTTTTCATTGATAAAAATATCATTTGTCATGTTCGTTTTATCTGTTGTCATTATTTTTGTTTTTGCCGCATTGAGATATATATTTTGTTTTTCGCTTTTATCTTTCACTTCTAATAATTTCTCAATCCATTTTTGTGATGTTGACAGTAACACTGTATCGTCAGCGTATCGTAGTTCAGGTACTTCTCTTCCTCCGATTATAAAAGGATCGTATTTTTCTTTTCCGCTATCTTCTGTAACATTACTCATGATTTTTTCTGCATATATGTTAAACAGACAAGGCGACAGATCCTTTTGTATAGCTAGAGAATAAACGTATGTATTTGTTTCTGTCTTGTTCTGTTAATCAACTCTGCATTTCCTTATGTCTTGCTAGAGAATAAACATATATATGTGTTTCTGCCTTGGTCAGTTATTCAATTCTGCATTTCCTTACCCCTTTAGCTGCTAAGGACGTATATATACGTTTTCCATTCACTTCTAAAGACGCATTAACACGTCTGTTATTATCTCTCCCTGTCGGCTAAAGACGTGTTAACACGTTATACATTGCTACTGTCACTGCTATAGACGTACATTCACGTTTGTGACCTAGAAACAAAGAGCAACTATTTTTACCTCTGCCTTTGGAAAGTATGTAGCAGCGAAAGGGTTAAGTCTAGCTCGTATATAAGCGTATGTATCTGTTTCTGTCTTGCTCTGCTATACAAGTCTCTAATTGTTTCTGTCTTGCTCTGCTATACAAGTCTCTAATTGTTTCTGTCTTGCTCATCTGCTATACATGTCTCTAATTGTTTCTGTCTTGCTCTGCTATACATGTCTCTAATTGTTTCTGTCTTGCTCTGCTATACAAGCCTCTAATTGTCTCTGTCTTGCTCTGCTATACAAGTCTCTAATTGTCTCTGTCTTGCTCTGCTATACATGTCTCTAATTGTTTCTGTCTTGCTCTGCTACACATGTCTCTAATTATTTCTGTCTTGCTTATTAACTATTATAATATTATATTTCTCTTCTACTGATATACGTTTAATATGGCACGGAAGCAATTTCTCCATACCGCTCTATACGGGATAATACGTTCAGCCGCTTCCATAGAATTGATTTCAGTATTTATCCTAGTCTCAGTAAGGTTATATAGTAGATATAATCATCATCATCAGGTTCCGTGCCGGCTGCTGTAGACGATCATGAATCTCCACAAATTTATGTCTGCTCCTAGTGTTTACTTTCATCTCAGATGTTGACGCTTCTAACATGCCATGAACTTAGGCTGTCTAAGATTTTCTCACTCTGTCTTCCTCTGACTCGTTTCCCCTGGAATGTAACTTGTCACAATATGTTCTAAGCCTTCCCTTCTCATAACATGTCCGAAAAAATGATGATTGCCTCTTTCTTTTATTTATATTAGGTATTCTCTGCGCCTTCATCTCATTCAACACTATCACATTGGTTATTTTAGTAGTTGAACAAATTCTCATTATTCTTCTGTAAAACCGCATCTCTTTGTCCGCCATAGATTTTTCTATCTGTTTGGTTTTTTGTGTGTTTTCTTTCCCGATCCAGAATCACTTGAGCTTTTAGCTCTTCAGCTCGGTGTCATGAACATCGTAACCCTTCGGTTCGGTGTCACGAACACCGTGAATCTGGAGAACCTGTAGCTTTTCTGCCAGCCCGCGGAATTGAATCAGCACTCACAGAGGGCTAGTCACCCGTAGTCCAACGCGCTACGAACACACTGGGCAGGAGGGCAATATCTGTTTGTTTACTGTCCATGACTCGCATCCAAATGTCAGTATTGGTTCTATTTAGCACCGAATAACTCATCTATAAAGATAAAGTCCGCTGAAACAGAACGAAGGAAACCATACGCAAATGTTACAGAATAATGGGTGAACTATCTCTGGATTTTTTTACATTTACTTTTTTTTTACATCATTTGCTTTTAGACAATTGAATTTGAATTTGTCAGAAATTTTCACTTTCAAATGTGGTCTAAAATATTTAATGATGACAACATTGGCAACCGTAGCTCATAAATATGCACATATAAACATTATTCATTAGCATTTGTGACATAATACGGTGACAATGCTATGATTAGGATGGTGTAACAACCTGGTCAAATTAACATTAATATACATAATTGACAATCGACAATTATGAATTCAACATGGACATTGGAATATATTCAATGGGTATGCACTCATTTTGTGATATGTGTTTAGACAGAACACCTTAAAAGTTGCTTAGACGACAATTTATCATATTATTCATTGTTAGAATTTGCAAAAATAATCATTTTCAAATGGGGGACCATAAGTGTGATGTCCACAAGGGAAACACAGAATATTGCCACTGCGACCTACAAGGCATGTCGTAAGAGGCAACCGATGCAGTACCTAGGTAAGCTACCCTAGTAAATAAAAAACGTCACAGAAATTGGATGTGGTGGCCTACTTGTAGGCGCATAACTGGCACAACACACAATCGCTCTTAGGCTCAGTTTGCATACAAATCGCCACAGAGTGGTTAACAAGTAGCCGATATGAAACGTTAGAAGAAGAACATCTCTGTGGCGGAAGTTAAACATTATTTATTAGTTGGCTAACATTAACTATTCAATTTCCCACCTTTGTTCTATATCTACTTCTTAACTCCCAGTGTACGCACACGTTTTTGACCTGCTGTTTTCTTTGAATAATATTCCAAATGGATAGTGCTCTAACACAACTTATAAACGTTTCTGTAATAGAACACTAATTCATACATTAAAATGTTCAAATGTACATTGTGGATATTTTTGTTTCAGTTTTATGGTTTGGTTTATGAGTTAGCTTGTTGGAATAACTATTACTGTCAAAACGGTTTGTCCCGTAAGCGTGTCGTATTGTTCGAGTTAAACACAAATGTAGAGGAACTGTCAATGATAATATTATGTAGGAAGTTAGAGATAGGTGTGAGATGGGAACAGTGGGAGAGCGTTATCTGTTGTTTCATCCAGGCAGGATTTATATTAGCGACCTACATTACTGTGTCATAACCAATTATCAAATTAATTGTCTAAATATGTTTCCAACAGGACATATCTTTGATTATATTTCCCCAGTTTTGTTTATTCATGTACAATACATTAGGCAAATTGGTATATATCCGAACCGCGTCGTTCTATTCAAGAGTGCATTATTTTCCAGAGAACCTTAGGATTATTGCCGGAGCTACAAAGTTCGTGCTTTGTACAATACTCTCTGCATGAAGTATGTTATTTCTGCAGAAAGGGAACGGGTTATATGGAGTAATACCTAGTGCAATGAAGTCAATTCTTCGGCTTTAGAGCGTTTTGTATTAGTCCATTACGTTTCTGAAACTAACAGCACATGACGGCCGATGTGGCTATTTTCACATCGATTGCTTTTACCTTACAGAGATGTGCTGGTATCAATTTGAGACTGGGCAGCATGACAAGCGCTTGTATGTCAAAGAAAAATAATACACTTTGTATCGAACACATACCATCCTACTAGGAGACCAGTGCGCTAATCACAGAACTACCAACGTTCTAGATGCAGGTCGGGTCCTCTGCAATAGTGAAATTTACTTCTTTGTAGAAAAGTTTAATACATTTTATTATGACAATATTTAGGAAAGATATAAAACCACAACAAGAATACCACCATCAATATGATATAAAAATGTGAAACAGTAAATGTTTTATATTAAAAAGTCACTTCTTTCTTTCTTTCTCGAATCCTGTATGCCTCACAGCGTCAGGTCAGGAAGAGATTTCTAAAACGGGCCCTAGTATGCGCTTCGTAGATAGTCTCTTTCGTCGCCTCTGTTATCTCTGAGGTCCATCTTTTGCGTGGCCGGCCTTTTGCTTTGTACCCATTGTATCGGAGCAGCATTGCTCTTTGGGGTGCACTGTCTGATGGTAATCTGCTTACGTGACCGAACCATTTAATTTGTTGTTTCTTGATGAAGTCTAGTACTGATGTTGTACCCACTTTTTCCTGATGTCTTCATTTCTCAACCGGTCTCTTCTTGTTACACCCAGCATTCTGCGTAGACACTTCATCTCTGTTGTGACTAGTTTTCTTCTATCGTTTGTTGTCAGCGTCCAGGTTTGGCACTGGTAACATAATGGGGAGGAAAAGATTGTGTTGAACATTGCTCTTTTTGTGTTCATGGTGACGTGTTTGCATCTTAAAATTGGCGCCATTTGCCCTATCATTTGATTTGCTTTGTTGCATCTGTGTTGAATTTCATTAGTTATTCTTCCATTTGCTGAAAAATGCTCCCTAGGTATGTGAAATCTTTTACTTGATTTAGTAGATGATTATCGATGGAGATGTTGGTAGTGTTTTCCTCTCTGGCGAATGTCATTACTTCTGTTTTGTCGATGTTAATTCTCATGTTGTATTCGTTACATGCTAACTGGAGTCTGTTGATGTGTTGTTGTAGCTGTTCTTCTGTTGTTGATATGATTGCCTGATCGTCTGCAAAAGAAATTCATTTAAGAGTTCTCCGAGGTTGTTTCCTTCGGTGGTGTTAGCTATTTTACAAATGTGGTCAATGTACGTGATGAATAGCAGCGGGGATAGTACGCAACCTTGTCTTACTCCTGACCCTACGTGAAACTTTTCTGATAATCCTGTATTTGTTCTAATCGTACATTGGCTGTCAGTATAAATGTTCTTGCAAAGGTTGATTAGGTGTTCATTAACCCCATAGGTTGTTAGTATTTTCCACAACTTGTGCCTATCTACGCGGTCGAACGCTTTTCCTGATCTACAAATGCAACGTGTAAATGTTTGTCGGATTCGATAGTCCTTTCTACTAACTGTCTGAGGGCGAATATTGCGTCTGTACAGCTTTTGTTCTTCCTGAATCCCATTTGGGAGTCATTAAGCTGTGGCTCGATGATGTGGCGGAGCCTTTTCTCAAGTATTTTGCAGAATATTTTCCCAGTGTGGCTCAGTAGCGCTATGCCTCTATACTTAAAAGTCACTCATAAAATATATAAAGTAACATTTCTTCTTCTTCTTCGCGTTCGTTCTTTACGACCAATTTGAATCACTCTTTGTGATATGTTTGATCTTTGCCAAGAACGTGTACACGTTGCAAATTGGTTTGGTAGGTCCCTAAACGCATAGATTTCTACACGTTTAGGACACGAGCATCCGATTTCAGCCAAACCTCCTTAGTCGCCTCTTATGACATGCGTGCAAGGCTACAGTAACTCTATTATTTACACTCCACATTTGGGCCCCGTAACCACTCGGGCGAAAGTAACATGTAATACTTCATAAATTCATATTAGATAAACTTGTGCTGGCAAAAAAGACTGCTGTCTGATATTTCTCCCTATTACATGAGTCCATTTTCATCCTTATTTATTCCTTCAAATTTGCTTCCTCTCACTACATCGTTTGTTCACATTCTTTGTTCAGTTTATGGCACTCACTGTTCAGTTTATTGTACTGTTTGTTAAATTTATTGCACTCATTGTTCAGTTTATTGCACTCACTGTTCCCTTTACTGCACTTACTGTTCCCTTTACTGCACTTACTGTTCCCTTTATTGCACTCGTTGTTTAGTTTATCGTACTAGCTGTTAAGTTTGTTGTACTCGCTGTTAAGTGTATTGTACTCTTTGTTAGGTCTGTTGCACTCTTTGTTAAGTGTATTGCACTCTTTGTTAAGTTTATTGTTCTCTTTGTTAAGTTTATTGCACTAGTCGTTAATTGTTTAGCACTCCTTGTTAAGTTTATTGCACTCTTTGTTAAGTTTATTGTTCTCTATTTTCAATTTATTGTACTCTTTGTTAAGTTTATTGTTCTCTATTTTCAATTTATTGCACTCTTTGTTAAGTTTATTGCTCTCTATTTTCAATTTATTGCACTCTTTGTTAAGTTTATTGCTCTCTATTTTCAATTTATTGCACTCTTTGTTAAGTTTATTGATCTCTATTTTCAATTTATTGCACTCTTTGTTAAGTTTATTGCTCTCTATTTTCAATTTATTGCACTCTTTGTTAAGTTTATTGATCTCTATTTTCAATTTATTGCACTCTTTGTTAAGTTTATTGTTCTCTATTTTCAATTTATTGCACTCTTTGTTAAGTTTATTGTTCTCTATTTTCAATTTATTGCACTCTTTGTTAAGTTTATTGTTCTCTATTTTCAATTTATTGCACTCTTTGTTAAGTTTATTGTTCTCTATTTTCAATTTATTGCACTCTTTGTTAAGTTTATTGTTCTCTATTTTCAATTTATTGTAATCTTTGTTAAGTTTATTGCTCTCTATTTTCAATTTATTGTACTCTTTGTTAAGTTTATTGCTCTCTATTTTCAATTTATTGTACTCTTTGTTAAGTTTATTGATCTCTATTTTCAATTTATTGTACTCTTTGTTAAGTTACGAACTGTAAATTGTATTACCCATGAGTAGGTTTCATCCAAGTCTCACCCTGATTGTTTTGATCGCTCTCATTGTTTCATTATAACTACAATCTGATAAAAAGACTTTAAAAAATAAAAATATAATCGACGTTTATGTACTCATATGACCTCTACATTGGTGCACAGTCCTTTCCAGTAAATGCTGGATTCAACTTTCATCAACTGAGCATTGCACGTTCTCTCCGGTGATGAATCCGTATTCATGTCGAGGCACACGAACCACAGCCCGTTTCACACAATTTCAAAAGTCTGTGCATTAATTTTCAGTTTCATTTTTTAAAACTGTACCTGGATTTGAGCATCTCCCACAAGTGCTCCCAGCCACCTCGATGCAACTAATCTCCCACAAGTTCTCCCAGTAACCTCGATGCGACTAATCTCCAACAAGTGCTCCCAGCCACCTCGATTCAACTAATATCCCACAAGTTCTCCCAGTAACCTCGATGCAACTAATCTCCCACAAGTTCTCCCAGTAACCTCGATGCAACTAATCTCCCACAAGTGCTCCCAGCCACCTCGATGCAACTAATCTCCCACAAGTGCTCCCAGCCACCTCGATGCAACTAATCTCCCACAAGTGTTCCCGGCCACCTCGATGCAACTAATCTCCCACAAGTGCTCCCAGCCATCTTGATGCAACTAATCTCCCACAAGTTCTCCCAGTAACCTCGATGCAACTAATCTCCCACAAGTGCTCCCAGCCATCTTGATGCAAATAATCTCCCACAAGTGCTTCCAGCCACCTCGATGCAACTAACTTACTTCAACCGTACCATAATATTCTCCTTGCACACCTGCCTCTATTACATTTGTCCCTTTCACGTTTACTTTTTTTCTCCACATTTTCCCACACAACATTTTAGTATCACACTATTCTTCTTCACATTTTCCCTACCACATTTGATAACTTTCACCCCCTCCACATTTCTCCCATCACACTTTCCCTTTCCGCCGTGTCCCTTGTTGTATTTCCCATTCTCTATTTTCCCCTTCCAAATTTTACATTTTCCCTTTCACATTTCTTTTTCCCAGTTGATCTTTTTCCCTTTCCCCTTTCTAAATTGTCCCCATTCACATTATTGTTTCACATTTTCTTTTCCTATTTTTCACCAGAGAACTGTGCTCCTGTTTACACCACAACATTTCCACCTTCTATACATTCTATTCCCATTTTAGTCCTTCAAATTTGTTCCTTCCACATTTTCCCTCTTTAAATTTTCCTTTCATTCATTTGACGATATAAATATTTCCCTTCATATTTTCCTATTTCTCATTCCTGTAGATTGCAATTTACTGCTACATGGTGACATCTGGCTGTTTTCTATTATTTATTCATGCATTAGATACGATCCGCCACTGAGAGGTATATTTGTTGAGTTTAGAATCACTTTGAAAGCTAAAAGTTGCAAATTGAAGGCGTCTCTCGCTTTTTGATCATTCATTATTTGTATTCTTATTATAGTTCAACCAGAACCAAAATATTTACACTTTGAAATTGCTATGTGTTCAACTATGATGTTTGTATTAGCAGGGAAGTTGGTTATACAGTTCAAGGTTGTGATTCACTGATTGTTCTCATTAATTCATTGCTTTTAAAATTTTCTTTTCATGCTTATATAATACTATATATACCTGTCTTTGTTGAAAATCACCCTGTACCAGGGAACATAACAGGTGAATTCAATGTAGCTGAATCGTGGCAGAGGACAGAACTGGTGTGTTGATTGTAGTGGAATTGTAGCTGAGGGTAGAACTTGTGAGTTGAATGTAGTGGAATCGTAGCAGAGGGTAGAACTGGTGAGTTGAATGTAGTGGAGTTGTAGCAGAGGGTAGAACTGGTGAGTTGAATGTAGTGGAGTTGTAGCAGGGGATATAACTGATGTGTTGAATGTAGTGGAATTGTAGCTGAGGGTAGAACTGTCGAATTGAATGTAGTGGAATCGTAGCAGAGGGTAGAATTGGTGTGTTGAATGTAGTGGAATTGTAGCAGAGGATATAATTGGTGTGTTGAATGTAGTGGAATTTGAACTGGAAAGTTCCTCGTAGCAGGGGACATAACCCGTGTGTTGAAAGTAGCGCAACTTGAACTTCGAAGTTGCGCCAACCTGGATTAGAACAGGAACGCTGGTCGTTGCCTGGATTTGTACTGTTAAGACCACAGTACCCGAACTTAAAATGTGCAGTGGGTCGAACTGAGATTTATAATAGTAAGTGACAGTACCCGAACTTAAAATGTGCAGTGGGTCGTACCAAGATTTGTACCCATAAGCCGACAGTACCCGAACTTAAAATTTGGAGTGGGTCGTACCGACATTTTTACTTGTAAATTTATGTTACCAGTATTTAAAGCTAGGACATGGTAGTATAGTGTTGTTACACAGAACGGTAATCGTATTGTGATTAAACTGGGTAGTTGAACATATATGGATGTAAACTAGAGAGCTGGTTATACACGGATTGGAAATGGAGAAATGATTGTATTTAGATTTTAACTGGGAAGTTATTCGTTCATAAGACAACAAATGAAGTGATTTGGACATTTAATGAGAATGAAATACAACCAACCTCCAATAACAGCATACAATAAAAAGAGATGGGTACTAGAGCTAAGGGAAGGCCAAGAAAAAGATGGATAGACAATATCAAGGCCACACTACATAAACACGGATACAACACAACAAGGGTGACTCTAAAGCGCAAATTAAAGCTCCCATCCCTACGCTTAACGGCAAGAATAAACATCCAACTACATCTTACACGTGGGAATAGACAATAGTTATTCGTTTCGCGATTTGAACTGATTAGCGTTGCAGAATCATGTGAAAGAGCAACGATAACAATCATACAAGCCACCAGAACAGCGCAAGACAAAAGAGAAACCACGACACTGGGCAACAACCCGGTAGCAGTGTGACGACAAAAGAAGGTCTTTCTATAGAGATTTTCTCTCCTCCATACGCTAACTTGGAATATGATCTACATGCTGTCTATTGTGTAATCTTCACTATGTCTTGTAGATCACATATAGGTATGTGTAGTTCTATTTGCAGAGTTGTTCCACTAGGCAAGATAGTGTGTCACAGTATAATATATTTGGAGAATGTGTTCTGCAGTGTGGGGCGCCTGTTCACAAAATAAATAACTCAATTTCAAATTTGTGTACATGTAGAGAACTCAAAATCAAAGAAAACTGGCTGATGCTACAAATAAAAAGAGAAAATTGAGATATTTTGGACATATAAAAAGACATGAAGGGCTGGAGAAGGCTATCATGGAAAGAGGCATACCGGCAAAGAGAAGAAGAGGAAGACCACGGAGAAGATGGATTCAGGATGTAACTGATGGTTTGAACATGACGGCTGCAGAGGCAGGATATCTGTCCTATGAGAGAGAGAAATTCCGGAGGACTGTTGGGGTGGCAAAGTCCTGCTCAGGACAAGCTATTTGATGATGATACATGTAGATGCAGAGTCGATTGTGTCCTTTTTAAATTGAGGCGCACAATGACAGCTTGGCCTTATCTGCTTATTATTTGGGTAGACGTTCTATGTTAGCATTGGTGATTTTCTTATAAATTTACTCAAATTGTTCTTTTGATTTTTGGTAACATGCATACTGTTGCCCTCCTGCAACTTCTTCCTTGGCCAGTCTATCTTCTGTCTTATAAATGGTATTTCAAAGTGGGACTTTATACGTTGCATGACGACCATACTTTGGTTGCCTCGTTCAGACAAAAGGGTCTGCAGACCTTGTAAATGTTTGGACTGAAGTGCTTGTAGTGTTGATTTTTTTATTTGTCAGGAATACCACATGTTGTGCATCAAGTTAGTAGATGTTCAATACTATCTCAGTTACCATCTTAAGTGGATATCTGCATCATAGATATGAAAGACAGAGTCCATATCATCAATGCGGTACGCTCTCAATTGTGTGACATGGGCGGGTCTCAGACACTGACTAGAACGAGTTCGAGAATTAGGCGTTAAGTTTGGACATGCCGGACAGTGTCGTCTTCCTGGTAGAGAGAAAAGATATAGTAATCAACTTCTCATGGGTACTGTGAGCAAATGAACTTTAGGATTTCTGCTGCAACGGAGGACAGAGCACGAACGGGAATGCCCAATGTGACATGACGTCGATCGCATAACATAACATAGATATGAAAGAATGTCCGAATTGGCACTGTTATCGTATCCCTAACATTCTTCGAAACACGTGAGAACAAGGTTCTTTAGTTTTACAAAATACAAAAACAGTGACGATACACAGCAACGTTTCGACCAAAAGGCTTTTTTCGATAACATTCTCTCCCTTTTTCGATAACATTCTCTCCCTTTTTCGATAACATTCTCTCCCTTTTTCGATAACATTCTCTCCCTTTTTCGATAACATTCTCTCCCTTTTTCGATAACATTCTCTCCCTTTTTCGATAACATTCTAAGGGCATTCGATGTGACAATCTAGCTTCTCTATACTTGACTGCTTTTTTAAAATTGATACATCTATATTTACCTGGTCTCAGAGATCGTATGGGTATTCTTCGTTCATAAAACTGAATGTCTGTCATATACTGCACGCTGTTCTGTTCATCCTTGTCAAATATTAATTTCAACCTGTACGGACAAATTCACTAAAGGTCCGGCCTCTTCTCTACAGATGGTTTGTTCTGGCATATACTTTAGGGTCAAATGTCAACTTTTAGTAGATCTGAGCTATGCCTTTCAAGTTGTTTGGCCTGGTCAATAAAACTGATTATGTTCATGTACATAGATTTTTAACTTGGGAGTTCGCAGTATCCGGGTTTGAATCCAAATACGTTTGATATGTGAATGAATGGTAGTCATCGCTGTACTACAGTACTACACATTAGAAGGTGGCACTTATGTTAATAATACACTGTCTAAAAAATCTATGTAATTTTGACATAAAACAACTAGTTCAAGGTAGTACAGTTAAATGACAATAAACCTCTGAAGTCGGCCAGGCTGTCCGTAGGGTTGAGGGGCACCCGTAATAGGACAATTTAGGTCTCACGCAAATCAGTCAGAAGCGCAATACCAGGTGTCATGACTCTCGACTGAATTAACAACGGGCGTTTGAGAGAAGAAGAAATAAACATTTATCAGGGAACATATGAACACGAAACATTCATACAAGAAACACAAACACAAAGCACGCTTTTAAAATATCCTAATGAAAACTAAAAAAAAGCAAATGTAAGGAAATTCAAGCAGATACAAGCCAATAAAAACAATATGAAAGCAAATACAAGCATATAAAATAGAATAAAAACAATATGAAAGCAAATACAAGCATATAAAATAGAATAAAAACAATATGAAAGCAAATACAAGCAAATAAAATAGAATAAAAACAATATGAAAGCAAATACAAGCAAATAAAATAGAATAAAAACAATATGGAAGCAAATACATGCATATAAAATAGAATAAAAACAATATGAAAGCAAATACAAGCAAATAAAATAGAATAAAAACAATATGGAAGCAAATACATGCATATAAAATAGAATAAAAACAATATGGAAGCAAATACAAGCAAATAAAATAGAATAAAAACAATATGAAAGCAAATACAAGCAAATAAAATAGAATAAAAACAATATGGAAGCAAATACAAGCAAATAAAATAGAATAAAAACAATATGAAAGCAAATACAAGCATATAAAATAGAATAAAAACAATATGGAAGCAAATACAAGCAAATAAAATAGAATAAAAACAATATGGAAGCAAATACAAGCAAATAAAATAGAATAAAAACAATATGGAAGCAAATACATGCATATAAAATAGAATAAAAACAATATGGAAGCAAATACATGCATATAAAATAGAATAAAAACAATATGGAAGCAAATACATGCATATAAAATAGAATAAAAACAATATGGAAGCAAATACATGCATATAAAATAGAATAAAAACAATATGAAAGCAAATACATGCATATAAAATAGAATAAAAACAATATGAAAGCAAATACAAGCATATAAAATAGAATAAAAACAATATGAAAGCAAATACAAGCAAATAAAATAGAATAAAAACAATATGAAAGCAAATACAAGCAAATAAAATAGAATAAAAACAATATGGAAGCAAATACAAGCATATAAAATAGAATAAAAACAATATGAAAGCAAATACAAGCAAATAAAATAGAATAAAAACAATATGGAAGCAAATACATGCATATAAAATAGAATAAAAACAATATGGAAGCAAATACATGCATATAAAATAGAATAAAAACAATATGGAAGCAAATACATGCATATAAAATAGAATAAAAACAATATGAAAGCAAATACAAGCATATAAAATAGAATAAAAACAATATGAAAGCAAATACAAGCAAATAAAATAGAATAAAAACAATATGAAAGCAAATACAAGCAAATAAAATGAATAAAACAATATGGAAGCAAATACAAGCATATAAAATAGAATAAAAACAATATGAAAGCAAATACAAGCAAATAAAATAGAATAAAAACAATATGAAAGCAAATACAAGCAAATAAAATAGAATAAAAACAATATGGAAGCAAATACAAGCATATAAAATAGAATAAAAACAATATGAAAGCAAATACAAGCATATAAAATAGAATAAAAACAATATGGAAGCAAATACAAGCATATAAAATAGAATAAAAACAATATGAAAGCAAATACAAGCAAATAAAATAGAATAAAAACAATATGGAAGCAAATACAAGCATATAAAATAGAATAAAAACAATATGAAAGCAAATACAAGCATATAAAATAGAATAAAAACAATATGAAAGCAAATACAAGCATATAAAATAGAATAAAAACAATATGGAAGCAAATACAAGCAAATAAAATAGAATAAAAACAATATGAAAGCAAATACAAGCATATAAAATAGAATAAAAACAATATGAAAGCAAATAAAGGTACAACAATCAAATAAAAAACAACAAACATGGAGAATGGAGACGAAAAAATGAAATGAATAAAATCAAATAACTAAAAACAAAGAATGTAATCAATCATGATTATATTTAAAGTAAATGTTAGAATTGTTGAACTTCATGAACATTGAAGTTGTTTAAATGTAGATAGACTCACCTTAACTTCGTAGTAAAAGAAAGGAATATCCTGGACGTCTTGACAGTACTGTTGGTTCAGATGGCCCTCGAAGTTAAGTAAACGTTGAACTGTTTAATCGTTGAGCTCCAACTATATATAATCAATTCTTTAAACGTTTCTTTCCTGTTTAGAAAGAAAATCTGCTTACTTTGTTTACTCAACTTTTGATATCTTGTAAATTTGATCTTTGCCTTTTTGTTTCTTGTAGACTAATTCAATAGTGATTATTTCAGAAATATGCAAAGTAAAGTTATCTCATTCGTGGACAGTAAATTTTGTCAGATATTGACACATTTAAAGATTTAAGACTACAATAGTTGAATCTTATACGAATCTTTATACGAATACTTAGACTTATTGAATCTTATACATATTATACTTTTCAAGTTTTTTTCTGACTGACCACTGTATTACAGTTTAGTGTTTAGGATGAACTTTCACTATCTGATGCTTTTTATGTCTTCGAACTAATGTTATGATGTGTGGGTTGTCATGGGAGCGACTGAAGGTGAGTGGTTGAGATTTTGTTGTAGTCTGGTGGGTGGAGTAAAACCAGCTGAAACAAATAGCGAAGGTAATTTTCCGCAACGTTATCTGTGTTTTTTGGGCGTCAAAAATAAAAAGATACTCTGACACAATGGCAACCGAGGCTGACAGCGCCATCTGTTCGCATGGCGTGCTGGCGTTCGCTTTGTCGTTGAGTGGATGGTGAGTTCTTAGTTTCTGTTGATTTCTTTAATTGTTTCACATATCCGGTTCCTGATCGTATCTTTCTAATATATATCTTATTTAATACTTTTGTAGGGAGGTACTTAACTTCTAGATTGCATATCTTTCTATTCGGAGGCCAGATATCCGGTTTCTGATCGTATCTTTCTAATATATATCTTATTTAATACTTTTGTAGGGAGGTACTTAACTTCTAGATTGCATATCTTTCTATTCGGAGGCCAGATATCCGGTTTCTGATCGTATCTTTCTAATATATATCTTATTTAATACTTTTGTAGGGAGGTACTTAACTTCTAGATTGCATATCTTTCTATTCGGAGGCCAGATATCCGGTTTCTGATCGTATCTTTCTAATAGATATCTTATTTAATACTGTAGGGAGGTACTTGACTTCTAGATTGCATATCTTTCTATTCGGAGGCCAGATATCCGGTTTCTGATCGTATCTTTCTAATAAATATCTTATTTAATACTTTTGTAGGGAGGTACTTAACTTCTAGATTGCATATCTTTCTATTCGGAGGCCAGATATCCGGTTTCTGATCGTATCTTTCTAATAGATATCTTATTTAATACTGTAGGGAGGTACTTAACTTCTAGATTGCATATCTTTCTATTTGGAGATCAGATGGCTAGATTACATATCTTTCTATTCGGAGATCAGATGGCTAGATTGCATATCTTTCTATTCGGAGATCAGATGGCTAGATTACATATCTTTCTATTCGGAGATCAGATGGCTAGATTACATATCTTTCTATTCGGAGATCAGATGGCTAGATTACATATCTTTCTATTCGGAGATCAGATGGCTAGATTACATATCTTTCTATTCGGAGATCAGATGGCTAGATTGCATATCTTTCTATTCGGAGATCAGATGGCTAGATTACATATCTTTCTATTCGGAGATCAGATGGCTAGATTACATATCTTTCTATTCGGAGATCAGATGGCTAGATTACATATCTTTCTATTCGGAGATCAGATGGCTAGATTACATATCTTTCTATTCGGAGGTTAGGTGGCTACCGTAAAATTTCCTTGAACAAATTATTGACAAATTATGGTACGTAGTATGCACTTCTTCTTCTGCCTTCACATGCTATGAATTCAGTCGTAATCAGGGCGCCTTGTACGACTTATTTGACTATTGTTTGCATGAAAGCCTGCTTTTTTTACTATAAGTGTCTACCACCACACCACTAGCCATGTGGTTATTAACATCATCAGTCTCTCATCCCACCTGTCCCACATCGCACTAACAAGCGGTACTACAGGTTATAACGACAGCTTATTAAAACTTTTTATAAATATATAAATATATATATATATATATATACTTCTTCTTCTACGTTCTCACTAGATTGTAATTTCGGATTCTCTTATAAAGGCAGCCGTCTGCCTCAGATTATCAGCCACGCCATACAGTTTGTCTTGAACACTAGTGTAAGTGGGCCACCTCTTTCTTCTCAAGTCTGCATACTGGGGGCAGTTCTGTAGGATATAATTCCTATGATTTCTGCTTCCCGTTTGTGCCGACCTCTTCCCGCAGTAAATTTTGGCCACCCTCGTGATGGTAGGTCTGACATTCTTACTGCGTGGCTAAATCTCCGAGGCAGATTGACGACCGTAGAATCCGTTATCCCATTCCTCATTGTGAGGGTCGTTGCACCATGTTATGCGCCTTACGTCCTGGTTCATCCGTTTTCTGCAAGCATTTGTTTCGGGTTGCATTCCCTAGCGGACACGTGCATCCGATTGCAGTCAAACCTCCTTAGTCACCTCTTACGACATGCCTGGCAGGTAACAGTGGTTCTATTCTTTACACCCCAAATTTGGGCCCGGTAACCACTGGGGATATATATATATATATATATATACATAATGTCTAGTAGTATGTTCAGAACTTAGGGTATTAGATACCTGCCACTTCACATTTCTAGGGTCTAGTGTGCAGGAAGTAGAACAGTCGGTTCTTTTACTTACGTGTGTAACGTCGAGTATGGGATTAATGCTTCGACCCTCTGGAATCCGAGTCTATAGATAAACGCGTTTACATTACGTTAATAAGTCCCACAATTGTCTATATCAAACATGCGTAGTATATACGAGTGTCTAGTATTACGTTTCTTCTCGTTCATGCAAATCTCTGCATCCTGACTCAGTAACTTTCAGTTTAGAACTAGGTCGACTAGAATTAGAATTAACTAAAAAATAATTCCGACAATTTTCAATTATGAATTATGCATTGAGGCATTTGAGTCTACTTCTCTCTCTCTCTCTGCAACACTACATTTGTAGTGTCTGGAATTATGCATTGAGGCATGTGTCTACTTCTCTCCCTCTCTCTGTCTGCAACACTACATTTGTAGTGTCTGGAATTATGCATTGAGGCATGCCACACTATTTCTCTCACTCTCTCTGGAATACTACATTTGTAGTGCCCAGAAAGAGGGTCGTTTTTTTGTTTTTTTTCCGATCCAGAAGCACTTGAACTTTTCAGCTCTTCGGCTCGGTGCCATGGACATCGTAACCCTTCGGTTCAGTGCCACGAACACCGTAAATCTGGGGAATCTGTGGCTTTTTCTGCCATCGCGCGGAATTGAACCCTCACACACAGAGGGGTAGTCACCCGTAGTCCAACGCGCTACGAACACGCTGGGCAGACGGGCGGGTTTTTTTTAAAAACCATCCCCGATCTGAAAGTAGGTAAGTTTAAGTTTCTAGTTCTATTGTAGTTGGACGATAAAATAAGGGTCAGGTCTTTGCGTTGAACATTCAATAAAAAACCTTGGCACTAAAAACATGATCAGAATACATTGTAAAACCATTGGTCCGAGAACATGTATTAGTATCAATAACAATAAAACTAGACATTTTTACTATCTTCAAATTTATATCACGGTTTCTAACTTATACAAATTGACGCTCCTGAACATGGTGTTTTCTAACCTAGACGAATTGACGCCCCTGGACATGGGCTTCTCTAACCTACACGAATTGACGCCCCTGAACATGGGATTTTCTAACTTACACAAATCGACGCCCCTGAACATGAGGTTTTTTAACCTACACAAATGATATTGTCTTGCTCAACCAATCCCGTATAATTAATCAACCCTCACGGCAAATATTGTTTTCGAAAATGACAGCCGCTATAAAAAATGAAAACACGTCTGTGCCAATATTGAGGAGAATCTTGAGACCAACGACGGCCCAGTCTCAACAAGGTCACATTCTGGATAAGAAGATTAAGAGAAATGGTAATGAACAGGGACAAAAGTAGTCAAGATGACGATGAACAATGTTGTAACTTCAAACAGAGAATTTATTAGTAGTGGTTTTTTTTTCGTGAAAGAATATGATACAAGTTTAGTTGACCAGACTTCATTAGCATATGTCTACGCCGCATGCTACGTATGAGATGATCAGTATTGATAATATACACAACGATTTAGGTTTACAGGGCAAAGGTTATGACAATCGAACGTTAAGAAAAGAAAGGAACAATCGAATGCTATAATTACGGTGTTACAAAAGAATCGAAAATCTGTACAAAAGAAGAGTTTAGTTCATTTCAAACACTAGTATTTATTATTATATACGTTTCGTTTCGTAGGGGGAGTATTATTTTATTCGTTTCCTGTGTAAGAAAGAGATTGAAGCACACATGTTTACTCACCGACGTGCCGTGATGATGTTCCTATCTTCCTGTATAAGAAAGAGATTGGAGCACACATGGTTACTCACCGACGTGCCGTGATGATGTTCCTATCTTCCTGTGTAAGAAAGAGATTGAAGCACACATGTTTACTCACCGAAGTGCAATGATGATGTTCCTATCTTCCTGTATAAGAAAGAGATTGGAGCACACATGGTTACTCACCGAAGTGCAATGATGATGTTCCTATCTTCCTGTGTAAGAAAGAGATTGAAGCACACATGTTTACTCACCGAAGTGCAATGATGATGTTCCTATCTTCCTGTGTAAGAAAGAGATTGAAGCACACATGTTTACTCACCGAAGTGCAATGATGATGTTCCTATCTTCCTGTGTAAGAAAGAGATTGGAGCACACATGGTTACTCACCGACGTGCCGTGATGATGTTCCTATCTTCCTGTGTAAGAAAGAGATCGGAGCACACATGGTTTCTCACCGACGTGCCGTGATGATGTTCCTATCTTCCTGTGTAAGAAAGAGATCGGAGCACACATGGTTACTCACCGAAGTGCAATGATGATGTTCCTATCTTCCTGTGTAAGAAAGAGATTGAAGCACACATGGTTACTCACCGAAGTGCAATGACGATCAAACAATCTATTGATCAATCTCACACTGTATAAAACTATGAAAAAGAGTTTTGAGGAGTAAACTCACTAAAATGGGGAAAAAGTAGCTATCACAAATGTATAAACATTCCAAAACAAATGTTTTCTATTGTTAAATATGTTAAATATACACATGTACAAATGTTAAATATTGAATCCTGCCAATTTGCCCTCAAATGTGATAGCAAATGAATAGATTTTGAAACGAACAAGATGTATGTCATTGGAGATCATCATTGAAATACAAGTTGGAGATGGGTTAATCATGTGTTGTATACGAGTAGAGACATTGGCTAGGATAATTTTCCTGTAGACAACGGAGAGGAAAATAAAGTCTGCACGTACAAAGAAAACATGAAGAAGAACAGAAGAAAGAGCGTTAACAGATTGTGGTCTGATGTGGGAAACAATTAATAAAAAGTTTGCAGAATGGCAACAATGAACATTTTTTATGAATTCGTTATGTGTCAAACGGCACATGAAAATGATATGTATATACGACTGTGATGGGAGGGGGATCCTCATCAGGAACCTTTCACCAAAAGACAATTGCTGAGTGACCACACTAAGAAATCTATCTATATAGTCTTCGTGTCCCGATTGACACAAAAAGCTTCCGCAATAGACTTCCACTGTTGGCGTTCTGCTGCCTTTCTACCAACCGTCTCCCACGTTAGGCCACACTCCTTCAACTCTCTCTCCACCGTTCTTCTCCATGTTTCCTTTGGACGTCCAGGCATTCTCTTCCCATCCGCTGTCCAACTGAGAGCTGTCATGGCTAATGCGCCCACTGGCATACGACATAATGTCCAAACCACCTCCATCTTCGTCTCTTAATGATGGTCTCCAAGGATGCACAGTCTGTTCTTTTCGATAGCTCCTCATTTGTTATGGTGTTTGACCAGAAAATGTGCACGATTCTTCTTAAACATTTATTCTGAAATGTCTGCAACGTGTGTATTATGTGTTTGGTCGAGCAGAAATAAACTGATGTTAAAGCCTGTTACACAACTGCCCGTTGGGAAAAAAAACACGTTACTTTGCCTTATTGATTATTGAAACTGTCATTGCATTCCAGGCAGACCTATAAGTGTTCAGTCTGCAACGCAGATCTCGAAGGGTATGCATACTGATGGTTCCAGTGGCTGGCTGGGTAAACACACTTCTCACTCTGTTTGAGATGCGTGGCACTCAAAGTATGGTAATGTTCGTTCATTTATCTAGTTTTCCATAAATGCATCATATACTGATTAAGATATTAACAAAACTATTCTTAACATCCACTTCTCCTGATCTTGTACCAGTAGCTAGATTATCATCAGATTTTTGAAGATAATAATGCGATGTCTACCTAGTAAACTCACCAACTATCTTACAACAGTTTTAGGTGTATATGTGTGTGTTTCTCTAAGATACTTGAAGTTTAAAAAAACATATTTTAAGTGAAGCTCATTATGTTGTAATGCGCATTGACTGCCCTTTAATTAATATGTACACTACGTTTTTTTCCTTCAAGTAATTGTATTAACAGAAATGTGGATAATTTTCATTAACTTTCTTCTAACTGGAAAATTATGGCATATCATTTACAGAACATAGCCATCAACAAAAGTAAACGAGTCATTGATTTTCTCTATACGTTCAGTAGTTAGCCATTGCTTTCTGAACGGTGAGGTCTAATTTTAACTTTCGTAAAAATCCCACGGAAACGAATTTGCTTCCAAATTTGCCCATCGCGGAGTTTGAACCAGTTACGCTTGGGTTGTGATCCAGCTCACTACCTCTTAAGCTACAGGTGCCCACTATCTTCTAACTACTATATTTTACTATAAATTTCAATTAAATACATATTTTATCAGTTTTATTTTTGTATCAGGACATGTAGATATAAGGGAAAACGAAAGCTTCCATAGGCTTGCAGAAATGGTTGCTGTAACAGAAAGCGAAACGAAAGCTTCCATAGGCTTGCAGAAATGGTTGCTGTAAAAGAAAGCGAAACGAAAGCTTCCATAGGCTTGCAGAAATGGTTGCTGTAAAAGAAAGCGAAACGAAAGCTTCCATAGGCTTGCAGAAATGGTTGCTATAAAAGAAAGCGAAACGAAAGCTTCCATAGGCTTGCAGAAATGGTTGCTATAAAAGAAAGCGAAACGAAAGCTTCCATAGGCTTGCAGAAATGGTTGCTATAAAAGAAAGCGAAACGAAAGCTTCCATAGGCTTGCAGAAATGGTTGCTATAAAAGAAAGCGAAACGAAAGCTTCCATAGGCTTGCAGAAATGGTTGCTGTAAAAGAAAGCGAGACATGGACCAAGATGATATTCTAAATTCCCTAAAGGAGAGAGAACGTGTAAATAACTCTAGTAATTAGTGGTGAATCTACAACCCTAACTAGACTGCAAGAATACCAAGTCAAATGTGGTGTAGCTGGACAAGAGCACTATACTGGTAGCTACAGAAGAATAGTAAACCAACACAGAATTTGTGTCGATAATTGCCACATGTTAAAAGACATACCGAGGAGGAGATCGAAGCACTTAATAATTAGTGTGTTTGATTTTCAGTCATGATGATCCGATGGTTAAACTGAACTATAGTTTATGGTATATTATTTGGGGTATAATTTTAGTTAAGTTTCTTTAATAATAACTCTCAAACAACCATAAACTACATTTATCCAGAATTTATAAATTTCAATGGGTATCATTTTACCATTTCTGGGATTTTCTGCACGAAGTGTCTTGTTGGTGTTCAAGAAACAATCAGAGATCAACACTATCAATCTTAGAACGTGTAACTATTACTCGTCTTATTCCAGCGCTTCACATCGATCATTTATTATCCACTCTGTGTGATTTGTATGCGATCTGAGCCTAAGAGCGATTGTTCGTTGTGTCAGTTATGCGCCTACAAGTAGGACAGCACATTCGATTTCAGCACCACTTTTTATTTACTGGGTAGCTCCCTAGGCCCCTACCTCAGTAGCCTCGTATGACATGCCTTGTAGGTTGAAGTGTATTCTTTGCTTCCCTTCTCTGACCACGGTAACACACGGGCGGTAACTATTACTAAACATGTCATTGATTCTTAGTTACTGGTTACTGAACTGACGTCGGAGCACTCCAGGTAGATCCATAGTTGTTCAGCCTTCCCCAACAGATGTCATAGTTTCTGGTTACATACACTTTGTTCTCTGTCCTTCAATAATAAATCTCTACTTTTTCAACAAGTAATTACAATTTCCCTAAATTACTGGATTGAAATCAATGTCCATTTTAGTGTCTTCATCCAACAGTAAAAAATTCGTGGTATATCCTTAACAGGACATATCCATCAACAACAGTAAACGAGTCGTCTATTTCCTGGACACCACTCATACGTTCAGCAGTTTGTCATTGCTTTCTGAACGGTGAGGTCTTATTTTACAGTTCGTAAAAGTCCAAGGGACCGAATTTGCTTTCAAACTTGTTCACCACAGAGTTTGAACAAGGTAAGCTTGGGTTGTGATCGAGTTCACTAACAGCTTAAGATACAGATGCTCACCATCCAACAGTAGGTCACCAAAAGACTGAAGAACACCCATTTCTATTCTTAGATAAACTAATATGAAAAAATGAAACTCGTATCCTATACCTCATGCCAGTGGCGGCTCGTAATTAAGGGACACTGGGGCCGGGTCCCACCAAAAATAATGTGTAACGTGTATTTATTTTTTTATAATTTAAAACATAACAACCCCAAACCACGATTTTCCCGAAAATGTGTGTCTTGCTCCACCAACAAAAATGATCACGAGCCGCCACTGCCTCATGCCATATAAAAGGCAAGTTCTGAATAATTTGAGAAAGTTTTAGAACATCAACATCTAGTTTCAGAATGTCTTTTTTTCGATGATATTGTAAAAATAACAAAGTGACAGTAAAAGGGGAGATAATGCATCAAACAAAGACCAGGTGCCGTTGGCTAATGTTCTTCTGTATTAGCAAAGAACCCACATAATGAAGATCCCTAATGGTCGATAATCAGGTTGGAAAGGATGGACCCCTAACTCAATTACGGACACGAAGGAGTCATAAGAAAATGTCGAGTTCACTTTTACCTTCAATGTCTTTCAAATATAAGTTCAAAACGACATGGTGTAAATAGGATATGAGTTCAGATAGTCGAGGTCAATCTGTTTTGGGACGTAGTCGGTGTCAATCTGTTTATAGGACGTAGTCGAGGTCAATCTATTTATATGAAGTAGTCGAGGTCAATCTGTTTTAGGAAGTAGTCGGTGTCAATCTGTTTATAGGACGTAGTCGGAGTCAATCTATTTATATACAGTATTCGAGGTCAATCTGTTTTTAGGACGTAGTCGGTGTAAATCTGTTGATAGGAAGTAATCGAGGTCAATCTATTTATAAGAAGTAGTCGAGGTCAATCTATTTATATAAAATAGTCGAGATCAATCTATTTATATGAAATAGTCGAGGTCAGATAGTCGAGGTCAATATATATGAAGTAATGGAAGTCAGATAGTCGAGGTCAATATATATGAAGTAATGGAAGTCAGATAGTCGAGATCAATCTATTTATATGATTTATTGGAGGTCACATAGTCGAGGTCAATCTATTTATATGAAGTAGTCGATGTCAATCTATTTATATGAAGTAGTCGATGTCAATCTATTTATATGAAATAGTCGATGTCAATCTATTTATATGAAGTAGTCGATGTCAATCTATTTATATGAAATAGTCGATGTCAATCTATTTATATGAAGTAGTCGAGGTCAATCTATTTATATGAAATAGTCGAGGTCAATCTATTTATATGAAATAGTCGATGTAAATCTATTTATATGAAGTAGTCGAGGTCAATCTATTTATATGAAATAGTCGAGATCAATCTATTTATTTGAAGTAGTCGAGGTCAATCTATTTATATGAAATAGTCGAGATCAATCTATTTATTTGAAGTAGTCGAGATCAATCTATTTTCCTGACGTAGTTTTCATTTTGAAATCGAGGGTAGCAGATTTTTATGTTGTGTTTGATACGAGTCTGCCATTATGTTTTAGAAAATGTGAGGATTGTCACAATGTTCTAGTAAGTGTGGGGGCCGTCCCAATGTTGTAGTAAGTGTGGGGGCCGTCACAATGTTCTAGTAAATGTAGGGGGCTGTCACAATGTTGTAGTAAATGTGTGTGTGGGGGCTGTCACAATGTTGTAGTAAATGTGTGTTTGGGGGCTGTCACAATGTTGTAGCAAATGTGTGTGTGGGGGCTGTCACAATGTTGAAGCAAATGTAGACCTGTCATAATGGTGCAGTAAATGTGGTCCTGTCACAATGGTGTAGTAAATGTGGTCCTGTCACAATGTTGTAGTAAATGAGGGGCTGTCACAATGTTGTAGTAAATGAGGGGCTGTCACAATGTTGTAGTAAATGAGGGGCTGTCACAATGTTGTAGTAAATGAGGGGCTGTCACAATGTTGTAGTAAATGAGAGGCTGTTACAATGTTGAAGTGAATGTGGATCTGTCACAATGTTGAAGTGAATGTGGATCTGTCACAATGTTGTAGTAAATGTGGATCTGTCACAATGTTTTAGTAAATCTGGAACTGTCACAATGTTGTAGTCAATGTGGATCTGTCACAATGTTGTAGTAAATGTTGATCTATCACAATGTTGTAGTAAATGTGGATCTGTTACAATGTTGAAGTAAATGTGGATCTGTCACAATGTTGAAGTAAATGTGGATCTGTCACAATGTCGTAGTAAATGTGGATCTGTCACACTGTTGTAGTCAATGTGGATATGTCACAATGTTGTAGTAAATGTGGATCTGTTACAATGTTGAAGTAAATGTGGATCTGTCACAATGTTGAAGTAAATGTGGATCTGTCACAATGTCGTAGTAAATGTGGATCTGTCACACTGTTGTAGTAAATGTGGATATGTCACAATGTTGAAGTAAATGTGGATCTGTCACAATGTTGTAGTAAATGTGGATCTGTCACAATGTTGAAGTAAATGTGGATCTGTCACAATGTTGTAGTAAATGTGAATCTGTCACAATGTTGTAGTAAATCTGGATCTGTCACAATGTTGTAGTCAATGTGGATCTGTCACAATGTTGTAGTAAATGTGGATCTGTCACAATGTTGTAGTAAATGTGGATCTGTTACAATGTTGAAGTAAATGTGGATCTGTCACAATGTTGAAGTAAATGTGGATCTGTCACAATGTCGTAGTAAATGTGGATCTGTCACAATGTTGAAGTAAATGTGGATCTGTCACAATGTCTAGTAAATGTGATCTGTCACACTGTTGTAGTAAATGTGGATCTGTCACAATGTTGAAGTAAATGTGGATCTGTCACAATGTTGTAGTAAATGTGAATCTGTCACAATGTTGAAGTAAATGTGATCTGTCACAATGTTGAAGTAAATGTGGATCTGTCACAATGTTGTAGTAAAGGTGGATCTGTCACAATGTTGAAGTAAATGTGGATCTGTCACAATATTGTATAAATGGATCTGTCACAATGTTGTAGTAAATGTCTGGCTGTCACAATATTGTAGTCAATGTGGTATGTTAGAATGTTGCAATCGGTGTGAACAAGTTAAGATGCTGTAGTCGAGATAGATTTGTTTATAATGTTGAAATCGAAGTTTATTGAAGATGGATATTATATTGTTAGTTAGTTCTGTTAGTTTATTGAAGATGGATATTATATTGTTAGTTAGTTATTGAAGATGGATATTATATTGTTAGTTGTGTTAGTTTATTGAAGATGGATATCATATTGTTAGTTAGTTGTGTTAGTTTATTGAAGATGGATATCATATTGTTAGTTAGTTGTGTTAGTTTATTGAAGATGGATATCATATTGTTAGTTAGTTGTGTTAGTTTATTGAAGATGGATATCATATTGTTAGTTAGTTGTGTTAGTTTATTGAAGATGGATATTATATTGCTTGTTAGTTTATTGAAGATGGATATTATATTGTTAGTTGTATTAGTTTATTGAAGATGGATATTATATTGTTTGTTAGTTCATTATACATTTTTCTTAATCTAATATGCCATATTTTTTACAACGCTTTTCATATATTAGAGTCTGTGATCACATATCTAGTCGGCTGCTCCATATGAAAAAAGGGCCATAGGAATGTGGTATTTTCGGCAATGAAATAAGAGCAGCAGCAGACATGCATCAACAGTATCGATTGTCGAAATACTGTCGAAAAGAAGGAGAATGTTTGTTGTTTTATCGGCTACCATCTGTTGGATGAGGACAATGAAACTGATGTTGAAACTGTACAGTGATTTAAATAGTTTCTAATTACAAATAGAACTCAGAAAGGGTAGAGTGATGAGTATTTTCAACCGTTCTGAATATCTTAGAGCACAGTTTTGCTTATATGGTGCCTAAACAGTAAGCAAGGTTACTAAACAGATAAGGATGATATCATCACTACTCCCAAAATTTATTTTTAATATATATTTATACAAAACAAAAGTATTACAAAATAATCACAGATATGTGAACTGTTATATGCCGCATGAGAAAAAGGAAAGCAAGTCCTGCAGAGTTTAACTAATAAAGACGACAGACATTCGATAACAAGACGAAATATCAGATACTATAGTCTTGTCAGAGATGATCTCTCCAGTATCTTCTTCTCTTAACTTCCCTTGAATCATAAGGCATCAACACATTTTTCCAACCAGATCTGTCTTGAGCAAGCCAACTGAGTTAATTCCAAGTCTATTCCTCCTCTTCTCTCACTCTGTCTGCAGTTCGTCTCCATGTCTCTCTAGGTCTTCCCCTGCCTCACTTTCCTATCGGATGCCATTTCAAAGCCGCATGTGGGTGTCTGATCTTCACCATTCTTAATGTATGTTCCAACTACTTCCATCTCCTATGTTTTGTTTCCTTGTTCGCCCGAGTGGTTACCGGGGCCCACATTTGGGATGTAAAGAATAGAACCACTGTTACCTGCCACGAATGTCGTAAGAGGCGACTAAGGAGGTTTTGGCTGAAATCGGAAACACGTGTCCTAAATGTGTAGAAGCCTATGCATTTAGGGGCCTACCAAACCAATGTGCAACGTATACACGTTCTTGGCAAAGATCAAACATATCACAAAGAGTGATTAAAATTGGTCGTAAAGAACGAACGCAAAGAAGAAGATGAAGATTTCCTTGTTAATAGTGTTGATTCCTGTGCGCCAGATGAGCTCACTATTTGGTATTCTATTGTCCTAGCGAATTTGAAGAATTCTTCTGAGACATCTTCCCTCAAAGTCTCTTATGCGACTGTCTGTCTTGGTACTTGTTCCGTATCTAGGAGATCTTAATTCACACCCAGACTTACTAACTAAGTTATGGAATGTTCATGGATGATATGTCACTGTCACAAAAGTTCATATTTTGTGTACTGCAGACTTGAAAACGCTTGCATAATTTATAATTGTGTAATTGCTTGAAAATAAAATCATGAAACACCTAAGAACAAAGTACTGTAGTTTTACAAAATACAAAAATAATAACAATACACTGCAACGTTTCGACCAAAAATTCTTTTTCAAGTAAAACACTTTGTTTTTAAGTGTTTCGCCTTTGCTACATAGCTTTACTGCAGTCTTTCCTTGGACTTTGTAAAGAAAAAACAACTTTAATAAAATGATACTCTTAAGTTCTTATCGAAGAAAACAACCTTGGGAAACTTCTAAGCGAATTTCATATTACCGACGATCATGCATTCGTATCAACAACAGATGACCAACTACAGCAACGCGTTAACAGACTCTAGTTAGCATGCAATGAATACAATATGAGAATACATATCAACAAAACCGAAGCAATTACATTCGCTAGAGAGGAACACACTACGAATATCTCCAGTGACAAACGTCCATTAAAGCAAGTAAGAGACTTTACATACGTAGGGAGCATTTTTCATCAAACGGAAGAAAAACTAACGAAATCGAACACAGATATGCAATACAGCAAATTAAATAATAGAAAAAATTGTGCCAATTTTAAAATGCAAACATATCACTATGAACACAAAAAGAGCAATGTTCAAAACAATCTTTATCCCCACATTATGCTACCAATATCAGACCTGGACACTGACATTAAATGATAGAAGAAACTAGTCACGATATAGATAGATAACGTGTCTACGCAGAATGCTGGGAGTATCAAGAAAAGACTGGTTGAGAAATGAAGACATCTGGAAACAAGTCAGCGCAACATCAGTACTGAACTTTATCAAGAAACAACAAATTAAATGGTTCAGCAACAGAAGCAGATAACCAACAGACAGTGCACCTTACAGAGCAATGTTGCTCCGATACAATAGATACAAAGCAAAAAGCCGTCCACGCAATAAAGGTAGAGCTTGGAAAGGTGGAAGAGCACACAAAAGCGAGTTCTAGAAATCTCTTCTTATCCTGACACTGTAAGGCAAAACAAGATTAGAGACAAGAAGTAGACAGTAGCAATGATTACAATAACATGAATACAGTAACATACAACAATAACATACATTAACAAACATAAATATAACTGGGAGGCAAAAACTAGGAGGTGGCAATAATCTAGTAGAATGAGCAATCAAGTTAAGTGCCAGAACATTTTGGAGAGGCATTGCAGCTACAATTCGATAATGAGATGGCACAAAGTTATATGCATTTCATTTTAAAACTATATAACTTTGATATGTATATATATATATATAATATACGGGGCATTCATATATTGCAAGTACATATGGTTTCTATATTACTTCATCCTGCCTTAAATCCATCATTCTTATACTGTGTTTATTAGTCTCGAATCGAGCTTACTGAAATCTCCTTATAGGACGTCAGAATTACGAAAAACGATATAAGGAAGTAAACAAGATAAATGTTAAAGTCTGAAATTTGTTGATTATCTGTCGTAGAATGTAAATAAAAATCGCGGCATATTCTTTACATGACGTAATCAACAACCACAGTAAACGAGTCGTTGATTTTCTAGGCACCACTTATACGTTCAGTAGTTTGTCATTGCTTTCTGAATGGTGAGGTCCATTTTTACATTTTGTAAAAATTCCACGGAAACGAATTTGCTTCCAAATTTGTCTGTAGGGTTGGAACCAGGTACGCTTGAGTTTGTTAGCGAGCTCACTACCGCTTAAGATACAGACGCTCACAGAATTAAATACATGGAGTAAAAGTGACGATTTGTCAGTAATAACATTTCAGGACAATGATATCAATGAATTATCACACATACGTTTTAGAAATAGATATATGGACATTAATATCAAATAACTATCACATTTGAATTTAATTGGCAAATATATGGGCATCAATGTCACATAATTATCACATTTCAATTTTAGAACCAGACACAGATGTATATAGGATCTATTAGACTAAGCTGCAACAGGACAGTGCGGTATATTTTCTCGGTATGATGCAATTCTTCGAAACGTCGCCCCTGAAATGTTTTTTCTTTAAAATAATCCTCAATTGTGATTTGGATATCGCTGCTTATGCCGCCCCCGTTACTGTGCCGCCTGATGCGCCCGCCTCTCTGTATCATAGCACAGCACGGCACGGCCTGGCTGCAACGCCACTACCAGAGAAACATTCTTTAAAAAGATTAAAATAACACTTCCTACACAATTTTCAGCATATTAAATACATCCATGATTCTTGCCGGTGCTATGGAGTTCGTGCACTACCGTTGAGATCTTCTTATGTAAGAAAATGTTCGGATCACACAAAGTGTGAAGTGCAAGGATTCTACAAATGAATCAATTATTTAATCAGCTAGTGTTCTATGTACGGGTATTTGTGACGTAAGGGATCTCGGTGATGTAGAGAGTAGGTGTTCGTCTCTCCTGCCAAAGGTACCAGGGTTCGCTCTCTCGTGGAGCCATCGAAATATTTTTCCATAGATCCCTGATCTCTGTGTAGGTGAGATCGAGTTTCTAGTCCTATGTTCCTAGTCCTATCGAAGACGGACGATAAAACGTAGGTCCTGTGTTTAATTTGAGCACGTAAAAGAAAGCGAGGTAGTTCAAAATCGAGAAGAGCAGGCTGGAAAGCCGCTCCCTAGGGAAATTTATTAGAAAGATTAAATCATAGAATTCCAACATAAATATCTTCACCATCTTCAAAATTACATCGTGGACCCTCGCCGGTGCTACAAAGTTCGTGCACTGCAGCTGAGATATTCCTGTGTAAGAAAGAGATCGGAGTACACACGGTTACTCACCGAAGTGCAATGATGACTGTCCTATCAATCAATCAACATTAGTGTTACATAATTATCATATTTCAGTTTGAGTTTATATTTATGATATTTAAGTTTGGGGAGTAGATAAAGAGACATTAGTGTTATATATTTATCATATTAGAGTTTTAGACTCATGTATATAGACATCAAATACAACCATTTACAATGTAAACAATATCTGAAACATAGACAGTTTTCCTGCATTTGTAAACTTCAGAAAATTATTTGAAGATCTACATTTCACTTTTCCAGTAAACGGCTTGAATATTGCTTCGAGTACAATAGATCATTAATTAAAACCGAGATGGGGGAAAAAACGAAAACGGTGAGTATGTGCGTGTGTTTGGGTGTGTGCGTGTGGGCGTGTGCGCGTGCGTGTGGGTGTCACTGTAATAAGTAAGTAAAAAAAGTAAAGGAACCCTTTCATACCTCGTGGTATATGGGGCAATACAGTGTTAGGCCTGTATTTTTCATTGACCGTCGGCACTCGATGGGTCATGTAGTCAGCATCACGCCGGCCGCCTTTACTTTCCCAGAGCATGTCTGGTACCCAGTTGAGGCTGGGTCGACCTGAGAGCTGTCGCGGTCGGGAAAATTCCACGCGCACTGCGGGATTTGAGCCCAGACCACCAGCCTTGAGAAGCGAGTTCACTAACAACTACGCTACAGCGGCTCTCTGTCACTGTAATAGTGAAAGAAATATTTGTGAGTAGATGTAAATTTTAAAGAAAAAAATACGAATTCCTATTATGTGAATTGTCTTCTAGTTAACATTCCAATTGCTTATTACCAAATACCAGTTACCATATGTGCTCTGATCTCCTTCTTACACGGGAAGATCTCAGTGACAGTTAACGAACACCGTAGCACCGGTGATGGTCCCTGATGTAATTTAGAAGAGGATGAATATATGTTGTAGGAAATTTGTTTGTCTCAAAAATTTTGCCCGGGAACCTTTCCAGCCTGCTCTTCTCGAATTTGAATTGCCAAACTTTCTTTTACGTGCTGAAATTAAAAAAGGGAGTTACATTTTATCATCCGTCTTCGAT
This sequence comes from Arion vulgaris, assembly GCA_020796225.1. Classification (NCBI taxonomy): domain Eukaryota; kingdom Metazoa; phylum Mollusca; class Gastropoda; order Stylommatophora; family Arionidae; genus Arion; species Arion vulgaris. Next base: position 33,748,779 of record CM036764.1, read on the forward strand.
AGGACTAGGAACTCGATCTCACCTACACTGACATAAGGAATCTCTGAAAAAAATATATATCGATGGCTTCACGAGGGTGCCAACCGAGTAACTTTTGGAACGAGATGCGAGCCTCTACGCCACAGACACCTCATTGGCTTATAAACTTTGAGACATCAAATGTATTTGCTTCCAGTGAGAATGGAACAGCAGTGCGAGGAACCATCTATGTGGTGAAACTGCAGACATTTTGCTCTACTCAACACCTGGTGGAAAAAAATGGGAAGCAACAATTGTAAATAGATATGCAGAAAACGTACCTGCCAATTCTGCACATTAAAATAATATAACTAAGATTTATGTCAAAGCTATAGAATCTGAACAACCAGGGTTGATATACGTGCAACATAAATTTCCATAAACAAGTAATGCTAAACTGAGGGATGGCATGTCTGTGTGATCTGACGTTCAACATTTAATGATGGACGCATCACTTAAAGCTCTTCTTAACCAAAAATAAAACTTTGTCTGGACACAATTAAAACTGGTGAAAATAAACAACAAGTTTTTGGCAATGTAAAACCTTCATAAATGGATGTTTACGTAGAATATAGGGATTGAGATGGGATGATAAGATTACGAACGAGGAATTCAGAGAAAGAACTAAGCAGATACCAGTGGAGAAAGAGTTAAGTAAGAGACGCTGGTGATGGATAGGACATACATTGAGAAGACCGACCAGAAGCATTGCAAGACAGGCACTGTTTTGGAACCCACAGGGAAAGAGGAGTAGGGAAGGCCTAGACATACCTGGAGAAGAGAGCTGGAGGCTGTATTAAAAGGATAGGTTAAAACAGAGAAAGTATTGGAAAGGATAGGAGGAGAGAGGAAGAACTGGAAGAAGTATGTTAAAGACCTGTGCTCCGTTGGGAGTTGAGAGAGGAAGAACTGGAATGTAAAATCTCCAAAATAGAAAGACTTTGAAGAATCTACTGTGAGAAATGGGGTTTAATATATTTTTCAAACTGCACTTTCTGAATTCCCTTGTAGACTGGGGTCGCTGTAGTTGAGTGGTTAAGCCCTTGCATTGCGTTCGGAATGTCGTTTGTTCGAATCCGTACAACGCGTTCTTTTCACGGGTGTATTCTTTCCAGAAACCCCTAGAAATGTTGCCGGAGCTACTTATATTGTGCTTTGTGCAATAATCTCGGAAGGAAGCGTGCCATATATGTGTAGAAGAACTGACCCATATGGGGTAAAACCGACGCAGTGAAGTCAATCCTTCGGCTTTAGACTAGTGTACTTTTTTATCCCAAAATCTGAAGTCTGTTAGTGACGAACGTTGAAAAATGTGTCACAAAGACATTTTGAATATGAGAAAAATAAATAAAGTTGAATACATCTATCTACTTCTTCTTTTTTTGTCAGCACACTATTACCGGGTTGTTAACCCAGTGCCGTAGTGTTATGTATTTATCTTTCGCTTCTCTGGTGACTTGTGTGATGGTTTTTTTAGTTCCCTGGCAGAATTCAACTACGTTATCTATCCACCTTTTCCTCGGTTTTCCTCTCGCCTTCCTTCCTGATATTCTGTTGTGGTAAGCTTCATAGGCAGTTTAGTCTGTTCGCATTCTTCCTAAGTGGCCAAACCAGAATACATCTATGACGATCTATTATTGTTAGTATCTGACAATGGAAACTCCACGATAATCCTACAAGCGGAAATCATCAGAATTGTACTAAATAACGTAGGCATGTTTCTGAAGTGGTTTAAATGCTGTATATGTATGCTAATTATAAATTGATGAATTTATATAACAAAATACGTGATAGTTCATAGTTCATAGTTCATAAGTACGGTTCCAACTTCACTGCAACGGGTCACCCCATAATTGCTCCGTTCCTGTGCCAATGAATATCACACGAAATGCTAACACCTGTGAAAAGTTTCCTGTGTGAACTAATTCCAGAATGAAACAGCCGCGTACCGCCACAAAAAGCAAACTGCACCGCATAAAATGCATATGGCCGTCGCGAATGTAGCAACACAAAACTGATAAGTGATAGAAAAAAGCAACTAAAAACCAGACATGGAACAACTATTCAAAACTTTACTGAATACAATAAAAGAAGATGTTTCCGCGCCCAAAGATTGACTCCATTGAACCGGGTTTTATCTCTTATCGCTCTCAGCAGAAAATGCACGACACCTGCCGATAGTGTTGCACAAAGCACAAACTCCATAGCTCTAACAACAATCATAGAAGCCCAATCTGCACTTGTGAACAGTGTCCGGATTCGAACACAAAACCTTCGACTAGCAAGGCAAGGAACTGAAAACAATAAAAAATAATGAAACAAACAGAAAGTTAGAACTTGTTAAACAGTGTAATTTCATTAATTGTTCCATGTAGTAAAATTATTCTATCCGTGTTGGAAATGAAAACAAATGTTGTAATTACATAAAACATACAATAAATAAAAGTTACGTGTTAGATGTTTTCACAGGCTCAAACTAGCAACAAGTGAGTTATGATTGGGCGCGTATTACATATTACAGTCTCCATTCATCAGATAATTGATATAATTGTCACGTCAACGTTGTTAGGTGTCAATCTAAATCATAGATTCCCAAACTTTTTCGGTTCACCGCCCACTTTGCACAACATAAATTTTGTAACGCCCCCCTCCACATTATAACAGTTTGCCACCACCCTCCTCCCACATCTATAGATGCTCTATTTTTCTTTGACATAGAAAATGGATATATATTTCTGTCATACATGTTCAATTTTCAAATGATTATATGCATGAAATAGAAAATTGATGAAAAAATGGATCGTGTAATACGGACTTAAATGCAGTATTCATATTTTAAATGATTATTCAATCGCAAAATCACGAAAATAATTTTTTTGGGGTATTTTTTTTTAATTTCTTCTTTAAGGAGCCATCGACCACTAATTGCATGAACCTAAACCAAATTCTTCTGAACCCACTATCGCCCCCCACCACCCTATAACGCTTCAGCGTCCATAGTGGGGCTGTACCGCCCACTTTGGAAAACGCTGAACTAAATCAACAGAGCAGATAACAAACTAAGTTGCAACATTCTATTCACGGAAAAGTTATGGGTTGGGGGTAGAGGATCAAGTTTATTAAAACAGCAATGAGGTCAGAAGTTTGTGAATTATCAAAACATTCATATTTCGTATTATGATAACAGTTTTTGTTTTTGCCGTTCCTGGTTTACGTTTTAGGGGTCAAATGATAATCAGGAGATCCTGTCGTTTCTTGCATCATTCCCAGGTACGCCCATGTATTGTCGGGACTAGCAAGGGGAGCAAAGAATAGTAACACTGCGACCTCCTACAAGACATGACGTAAGAGGGGAATGATGTAGGTGGCCTAGGGAAGCTACCCTATTATATAAAATGCGTTACAAATATAGAATGTGCTGGCCTACTTTTCTACGCACTACTGACACAACGTACAATCGCTCTTATGCTCAGATTACGTACACATCACAAAGTGTGGTTAATACGTGGTCGATATGGAGAAATCGATGAAGAAAAATTATCAGGTAAAGAAACATACATTAACAAGCACACACACACACACACACATACACGTATACATGTACACATACTTGTACAAGCTCACTTTTCAATAACACTATTTTAAAATGTGTGCAACGTTGCTGTGAGAGGCGATACATATCGGACTCAATTTCATAACAGGGATTTCATTTCTGTTTTGTGTATAAATATATATATATATATATATATATATATATATATATATATGTATATATAAGTGGCGGCTCGACATTAAGGGATAGTGGGGTCGGGCCCCACCAAAAATAATGTATAACGGGTATTTATTATTTTATAAGTTAAAATATAGCAACAAAAAACCATGATTTATCCGGAAAAAATATATGAAACCACCAGCAAAAATGATCACGAGCCGCCACTCATGTATATATATATATATATATATATATATATATATCAGTTCTTTATTACATAAGGTTAGGTAAGCGTCGTACGTACGGTTGGTCATGTGGGTGTTTGCAGCAAAGAATGTGAAATTCGAATGTGCCTGTCATACATGCCGTTGAAGTCCAGCGGGGCACAACGTACTCATGTTCTCAACGAAAACCCCATAGATCACAAAGAGGGATTAACTTGGTTGATAAGAATGTTCGTAAGCAAACTTCAGTACTTGCATTCAAATAAAGCTCAAACTATTGTAACTTTCCTGACATCTGGTTTTAGATGGTAACTACACTGACACGTCCTTAATGTTATCTTGTCTGATATCTTTTATCTATCGTTCGTTCAACAACTCATGCCCACAGTTTAATGCGAAATGTAGCAAAACCATGAATTCTACAGTAGCGAAACTGTGCAACCAATCTTTGAACTATACTAACGCAATGTCTGATGGAAGAAATTGCTACAGGAAGCCTGGATTTTGAAATATAACGGTTGCCTTTGATGTTGGAGTCATATTTTGCGAGTCTGAAGCGAAATTTTATTTTTATAGGAAACACCAATATGCCAATTCTCATGCAAAGGCGTATCATCTCAGCTCATACATGGGGGCCAATGTTGATACTTGCAATAGTCATGAAAAAAACAAGAAATGTAGACTTAGTTGTATTATTGTTTTAAATAACTTACATTACAGTTAAAGTTAGCTGCCATGACATAATGCCATCCCCCTTTCACGTCCAGACTTGGGACTGGCAATGGCGGAGCTACTTGGAGATGTTCTTTTCAAATCGCTACTTCTTTGATACAATGTGCGTGTGTTAACAAATGTGGAGGGAGTTATCATTACAATAAAATAGCTCTTTCTCTGGTTCTTGTATACTGTGGTACAGATGACCCATATATGCCTCTTTGCAGTAATGCGCTAATAGCATTAATGACATTTTTGCATTGTAACTTCAAACTTATTATACATGTTATATAAATGTCTGTTTTGAGAAGTCAACAATATAACCCAATAGCCTCACCACACTAATTTCGATAAACACCTTTAACTAAAAGTCCATCTCCCACCAATGACGTCATTTGTTTACCGTGGTCAATCACGAGTCTATTTGGTGCATGGAAAATGCAAGAATCGTTAAAAAAACACGGATTTCGTCCTGAATATTGCTATATTTGTCATAAATGTATTAAATGGCTGTAAACATGAGTTTTCTCCAACCATGCCAATGAACGCGTTAAATATATAGCACAAAGAAAGAAACTTCTAGATGGTATGATTGTTTGAATAATCAACAATATTTTGTGCCGTCGGGAACGTGTATAGTTCACATGCAAGTTTTCAAGTTATTTAATCAAATGGCTACATATATACACATTTTTATCTGCGGGCATGACAAGTTGAATTTAGTATAAGTTTTATTTCAGCGATTTGTTTCCTTTTTTAAGTGCATGACAACATCTTCCAGTACTTCAATGGCATAATGCAGTATTAGAGATTTGACAAATGTGCAATACTGTCTTATCTGTGCGATTATTTAAAACACATCACAGAAGGCATTACGATGCAGAAAAAGCTCCGTTATTAGTGCACTTGCTTCCTAGGCGATACGACTTGGTTCACAGTTTCCAGTTGAAGTTTATTATTTGTATCAAAACATTTATTAGATCGTCTAGATTTTTTAGAGTAGCAGAGAAACAATGAAAGAAAATACGTCCGATGTGATCCTGACCACATCGCTGGTCGTGTGCCATGGTACTAGGAACAAATATCAAAATCTCCATCGTGTGCCATGGTACTAGGAACAAATATCAAAATCTCCATCGTGTGCCATGGTACTAGGAACAAATATTCCAATCTCCATCGTGTGCCATGGTACTAGGAACAAATATCATAATCTCCAACGTGTACCATGGTACTAGGAAAAATATCAAAATCTCCATCGTGTGCAATGGTACTAGGAAAAATATCAAAATCTCCATCGTGTGCAATGGTACTAGGAAAAATATAATAATCTCCATCGTGTGCAATGGTACTAGGAAAAATATCATAATCTCCATCGTGTGCCATGGTACTAGGAACAAATATCATAATCTCCACCGTGTGCCATGGTACTAGGAAAATATCAAAATCTCCATCGTGTGCAATGGTACTAGGAAAAATATCAATATCTCTATCGTGTGCAATGGTACTAGGAAAAATATCATAATCTCCATCGTGTGCCATGGTACTAGAAAAATATCATAATCTCCATCGTGTGCCATGGTACTAGGAAAAATATCACATATGTTTCCTTTTTATCACATAAAAAGGAAAAATATGATGCCTTACTTGTGTATTTACTGTTATAAGAGATAGCAAGGAGCAAGTCGTTGGTAGCCAATAAAACCCAACTTAGTAAGCGTACCTGATGGTTTGTTTTATTTCAGCATTCCTTGCGAGTCTTTAGATTTTCTTGTGTGTTTTTTTACGGTAAAATGTTGTTACAGGTGTTTTGTGGACCCCATGTTATAGTAACACAGCTCTGTTACTCATAACACATACGAAGGTTTATGTGATGTTATTTTTGCAAACTGAACACAGTATGTCAAGACGTCCACACTTTGCTTTATTTTCTGTGACATGTTGTTTTCTTTAGAAGTGGAGGTAACAGGTGGCAGTGATGGTAGAAGGGGGAGGGTGGTAGAAACTAACTAAACTATTTTAGAGGACAAATTCAAAATCTCATCATCATCAGGTGCCGTGTCGGCTGGCGTAGGCGATCATGGATCTCCACAGATCTCTGTCGTTGGTGTTTGCTATCAACTCAGATGTTGACGCTCTACCGTGCCATGAAGTCAGGCGATCCAAAATGTTCTCTCTCTGTCTTCCTCTGTCTCGTCTACCCTCGATTTTACCGGTTGTCACAATGCGTTCTAAACCTCCTCTCCTCATCACATGCCCGAAAAATGATGACTGCTTCTTTCTTATATTGATGATAAGCTTTCTCTGTCTTGATCTCATTCAATACCTCAACATTAGTCATTTTAGCAGTGCATGGGATTCTCATCATTCTTCTATAAAACCACATTTCTGTGGCCCTCAGAGATTTTTCGATCGGTGTGTTCATTGTTCATGACTCGCATCCGTATGTCAGTATTGGTTCTATGTAGCACTGAATAACTCGCATTCTGATCGGGATTGACAAGGACTTGTTGCAGATAATGCTTCTCATTTTCAAAATATAGAAATGAAAAACTAGCTGGAGGTTATTAATATCTCCACAGATACCACATAAAAAATATTTAGTTGCTCAAATTATTCGACAATGACAAATTGTAAAGCAATCTAGAGATAAAGTTTGTGTCCATTCACATTTCAAAAATTTGCTTTACAAAAAACAGTTATAACAGTTTTTAAGTTCTTTTTCTGCGTTCTCACTAGATTGGGATTTCGGATTCTCTAATAAAGGCAACCGTCTGTCTCAGATTATCAGCCACGCCATACAGTTTGTCTTGGACGCTGGTGTAAGTGTGCATCTCTTTCTTCTCAGGTCTCCTTCCTGCGGTCATTTCTGTAGGAAATGTTCTGTTGTCGCTACTCGCCAAGCAACAGGGACACATGTCGTTGTTGGGGCCTATCTTAAATTTAGTGTACAGGTGGTGTCTCATTCTGTTGTGACCTGTCCGGAGGCGAAGTATGGTTGTCTGGTCCCTTCTGGATAGTTGGTAATATCCATCGTCCTTTTTGCGTTTTGTGTGCTCTTTATCCCATTTTGCTTTGTAGTGCCCTTTGGCGATGATTTTTGCTTCTTCATAGCTTACCAGGTTGTCATCTTGAGGCATTCCTGCTCCATCTTTAGCCAGTCTATCATCACCTTCATTCTTCTTGATCTTGCAGTGTGAGGGTATCCACTGGGTTACTACCCTCTCAGAATCATGGGGTAACTAAACAGCTCTCCTTCTTATGGAGTGTGACGTAACCTAATCTGACACGTCATAACCAGCATAACTGGAAGGCTTGTTTTTCTACTCATTTAGCATTTCTGTTATTCATAGTTATTGGTTATTGGTTACTAAACTGACGTCATTGCACTCCGGGCAGACCCATAGGTGCTCAGTCTCCCCAACAGATATCGAAGAGTATGCATACTGATGGTTCCGTGGCTCGCTGATTAACCACATCTGTCACTCTGCCTCTCGGGCATCCAGTTCGTCTTGTACAAAGGGTAACTCCAAACTGCCTAAATCGCTTGATCGATTCAACATCGATTTTAGTGCCCTCATCCAACAGACAGTCTCGAAGAGACCGAAGGTTATCCATAAAGCTTTGTTAACATATTTTTAAAGTTAGTTTGACCTAAACGTGGTTTCAAATGGAAACATATCGACTTTCTTATAACCAGTAAACAGCCGTACTGCTATCTAACAAATCAGCAACATAACAAAAGAAATTAAATAATTCATTCTCCCATGTGTTGCTGGGGCTCACTAGGGAAGCAAAGATTAACAACACTACGACCTATAAAGTATGTCGTAAAATTCGACTGAACAAAGAAGTCTTAGGAAGCTATCCAAGTAATTAAAAAGCATCGCAGAAATCAGATGTGCTGATTTACTTATAGGGGTATAACTAGCACAACGTACTATCACTCGTATGCTCCCGTCACATACAAATCACAAAGATTAGTTTAACAAGTGGTCGATACGGAGTTTTCAAAGAAGAAGAGACAATTACTGTTGTTGCTTGTTTTCAATTATATGTTGAAATTATGGGAGTCTAAATAAGTATAATGTTGATATGTTGAAATTATGGGAGTCTAAATAAGTATAATGTTGATATGTTGAAATTATCGGAGTCTAAATAAGTATAATGTTGATATGTTGAAATTATGGGAGTCTAAATAAGTATAATGTTGATATGTTGAAATTATGGGAGTCTAAATAAGTATAATGTTGATATGTTGAAATTATGGGAGTCTAAATAAGTATAATGTTGATATGTTGAAATTATGGGAGTCTAAATAAGTATAATGTTGATATGTTGAAATTATGGGAGTCTAAATAAGTATAATGTTGATATGTTGAAATTATGGGAGTCTAAATAAGTATAATGTTGATATGTTGAAATTATGGGAGTCTAAATAAGTATAATGTTGATATACTGAAATTATGGGAGTCTAAATAAGTATAATGTTGATATGTTGAAATTATGGGAGTCTAAATAAGTATAATGTTGATATGTTGAAATTATGGGAGTCTAAATAAGTATAATGTTGATATGTTGAAATTATGGGAGTCTAAATAAGTATAATGTTGATATGTTGAAATTATGGGAGTCTAAATAAGTATAATGTTGATATACTGAAATTATGGGAGTCTAAATAAGTATAATGTTGATATGTTGAAATTATGGGAGTCTAAATAAGTATAATGTTGATATGTTGAAATTATGGGAATCTAAATAAGTATAATGTTGATATGTTGAAATTATGGGAGTCTAAATAAGTATAATGTTGATATGTTGAAATTATGGGAGTCTAAATAAGAATAATGTTGATATGTTGAAATTATGGGAGTCTAAATAAGTATAATGTTGATATACTGAAATTATGGGAGTCTAAATAAGTATAATGTTGATATGTTGAAATTATGGGAGTCTAAATAAGTATAATGTTGATATGTTGAAATTATGGGAGTCTAAATAAGTATAATGTTGATATACTGAAATTATGGGAGTCTAAATAAGTATAATGTTCATATGTTGAAATTATGGGAGTCTAAATAAGTATAATGTTGATATGTTGAAATTATGGGAATCTAAATAAGTATAATGTTGATATGTTGAAATTATGGGAGTCTAAATAAGTATAATGTTGACATGTTGAAATTATGGGAGTCTAAATAAGTATAATGTTGATATGTTGAAATTATGGGAGTCTAAATAAGTATAATGTTGATATGTTGAAATTATGGGAGTCTAAATAAGTATAATGTTGATATGTTGAAATTATGGGAGTCTAAATAAGTATAATGTTGATATGTTGAAATTATGGGAGTCTAAATAAGTATAATGTTGATATACTGAAATTATGGGAGTCTAAATAAGTATAATGTTGATATGTTGAAATTATGGGAGTCTAAATAAGTATAATGTTGATATGTTGAAATTATGGGAATCTAAATAAGTATAATGTTGATATGTTGAAATTATGGGAGTCTAAATAAGTATAATGTTGATATGTTGAAATTATGGGAGTCTAAATAAGAATAATGTTGATATGTTGAAATTATGGGAGTCTAAATAAGTATAATAATGATATACTGAAATTATGGGAGTCTACATAAGTATAATGTTGATATACTGAAATTATGGGAGTCTAAATAAGTATAATGTTGATATACAGAAGAAGTTACTCTTAGTATAAGGACAGTAAAACCATGATTTGAGGCGATTTTGTTTTTGTTTAATAATTTCAATAGATGATGCGTTAGTTAAATATATCATACAGTTCTTACACAGCGGTACACTAGATTTTATTACATAATATGCAGAGTTGTAAATTATGGTTTCCTTCATTAATTAGCTGTATTCTACATATAATTAAAAACACATAGCGTCAAATAGAATTTGAAAATAAAGTTCTATTAAACGTCTTGGCGTGTGAGGTGGCTTATCGGGAAAATTGGTACTACCATAACGTTTTGCCAAATGACTTGTTATACTATAGGAGTTAAAACACAGTTGAAGCCTGATTTCAACAAAAAGATACAATAAATATTTTTCATGTTTACCATGACAAATTGAGATTGACAACAATTGGTAACATCCGGTAACATTAATTAGGAATGAAAACGAAAACCATTAGAAAGATGGAGAGAGAAAAAATGAACATCTAACATAGCAGTTTGACACATTTACTGCGAATCATGGACAATGAACACGCAATCAGTAACATCGCTGGAAGCCACAATTGTGCGGTGTTACAGAAAATTACTCAAAACTCCAAGGACAGACAGTTTTAAAAGAGCGTGGACACAAAGCAACCTTGTCAATAGAATAAGAATCTGACAATCAAGGTTCTTCTGATATATAATCTGAAGATGTGTTTTAGAATATTTGGTATCAACGAGTATAATACAGTTAATGAGAGATTGTGGAAGGCAGAGGGAGAACATGTTGGATGGTCTAACATAGTGCTTCGACAAAAGATCGACGTCTAAATTGATTAACTACATTAGGAAGAGAGAGCTGTGGAGAGACATGATCGTCTACGCCAGCAGAAATGGCACCTAATTCAAATTGATTGAGCAAGAAAAATATCAAATTCCAAATAGATAATCAATAAACAGAACAGACGTTTGTGAATATCAATTATCACCTTCGCCAGTCAACAGACTACACGTGATAATTATATGGGAACAGACCATAAGAGATCGTGCCAACAGTTTGTAGTTGTACGTGGTGAAAACGTTAGAAACCATTTAATAATTTATCACTTTCATCATAATTGAGTAATCCACCAACGCTTAGACTCTGGCTACAGTTTGGCTCTGTGCCATACAACATTAATGCTGTATAACACACTGGAGTGTTTGCATATCTGTGTATTATTTATCCATCTCAAAAAGGAGACAAAATATATACATTATTAGATGCATCACGATTGTGGGGCTTACGAGGGAGCAAAATAGCAGCCCACGACCCACAAGGCATGTCGTAAGAGTCGGCTACGGTGGGGCTTAACGTAGGGCTGGGTCCGCCTGCCCAGCGTGTTCGTAGCGCGTTGGACTACGGGTGACTAGTCCTCTGTGAGAGCGAGTTCAATTCCGCAAGCTGGCAGAAAAGCCACAGGTTCCCCAGATTCACGGTGTTCGTGGCACCGAAGGGTTACTATGTCCATGGCACCGAGCCGAAGAGCTGAAAGCTCAAGTGCTTCTGGATCGGAAAAAACAATAAAAAACGTAGGTCTGGCTGCCATATTCAGAAGAAAATGTTAGCCACAAATTCCAAACAACCATGAACAAGTCCCATAAGAATTAAATCATAACTGTGCCAACCAAGAGGAAAGGAAGCTCTTCTAGACAAGATGTATGGATCAACAATATATAGGAAGAAGATGGAGAGAAGAAGATTTCTATACTAATTAGCAGGAGAATACTAATTAAAAGCAGAGAGAGAGAGAGATATGAGAGAAGAAGCATCTGATTATTTTGTAGACTTCAAGACAACTACTTTTTCTAGACACACCAATGGACGTAGGCTCATACCAACTTACTTCATCCTTCTTCTCTCCCATTTTTCAAGTCCTGGTCTTACCAGACGATAACGAGTACTTGAAGTCGGAAAATCTGCCTGTATGCGAGGAATACAATTATGAGTACATTGAGCCACGGTGCCAGTGTAGTAATTTACAATTGCACGCTGCGCCATAATATTGAAAACAGATTACGCAAATCAGTTTCGAGATGAAATCGTCGAGTTGAAAGGACGAAAAAAAAAAAAGACAACGACCAATGACTTTACACAACAGCAAACTTAAACATTACTTTTTTATCCATTCAGCTCCACGGAGTACGTGTCTTCAACAAACTTCTTCCAGCTCTTTCTTTCTCCTGCCATTCCTTTCAATGCTTTCCATGGTGAACCAATCATTGTGATATCAGCCTCCAGCTCTCTTCTCCAGGTATGTTTAGGCCATAGATTCCCAAACGTTTTCGGCCCACCGCCCACTTTGTACGACATAAACTTTGCAACGCCCCCATTATAACAGTTTGTTAACGCCCCGACATATATACATGCTCTATTTTCCCTTTTACGTAGAAAATTGATACATATTTCTGTCATACATAGTCAATTTTCAAATATTTATATCAATGAAATAGAAAATTGATACATATTTCTGTCATACATAGTCAATTTTCAAATATTTATATCAATGAAATAGAAAATTGATACATATTTCTGTCATACATAGTCAATTTTCAAATATTTATATCAATGAAATAGAAAATTGATACATATTTCTGTCATACATAGTCAATTTTCAAATATTTATATCAATGAAATAGAAAATTGATACATATTTCTGTCATACATAGTCAATTTTCAAATATTTATATCAATGAAATAGAAAATTGATACATATTTCTGTCATACATAGTCAATTTTCAAATATTTATATCAATGAAATAGAAAATTGATACATATTTCTGTCATACATAGTCAATTTTCAAATATTTATATCAATGAAATAGAAAATTGATACATATTTCTGTCATACATAGTCAATTTTCAAATATTTATATCAATGAAATAGAAAATTGATACATATTTCTGTCATACATAGTCAATTTTCAAATATTTATATCAATGAAATAGAAAATTGATACATATTTCTGTCATACATAGTCAATTTTCAAATATTTATATCAATGAAATAGAAAATTAATGAAAAAATGTATCGTTTAAGATGAGCATAAGATGAATTAAAATGCAGAGTTCATATTTTTTAATGACTATTCAATCGCATAATTTATTGTCTATTGTCTATTCCCAGGTGGAAGATGTAGTTGGTTGTCCACTCTTGCCGTTAAGCGTAGGGATGGGAGCTTTAATTTGCGTTCTAGAGCCAGATGAGTCGCCCTTGTGTTATATCCGTGTTTATGTAGTGTGGTCTTGATATTGTATATCTATCTTCTTCTTGGTCTTCCATTAGCTCTAGTATCCGATCTATTTTTATTGTATGCTGTTATTGGTGGTTGGTTGTATTTCATTCTCATTAAATGTCCAAACCATTGTATTTGCTGTTTTTGATGTATTCGATCGCAAAATCACAAAACAAGCCCCCAGCGCCCATAGGGGCCGGTACCGCCCAATTTGGGAAATGCTGGTCTAGACCTTCCCCTACTCCTCTTTACATACGTGTTCCAAAACAGTGCCTGTCTTGCAATTAATTATATTACCTTACCTAAAATAGGGAGTGATTCATGTCTGTGCTAAATGTTTATTAAACTCACTTATGTTTGCTAGGATCGTTTTTTTCTGCAGTGCATCTTTTCTAAACCTTTATAAACTTTACAGTTCGAATATGACAAGTTGGCTTATCTTGAGACACCATATCCTAATAAAATTAACTGTATCTTGCAAACCAAAATATCAACATTGTTAGTGAACTACGTGAAATTTGTGACCTGCTGACAGGAAGAACATTAGTCGACATCTCAATTTTAAAATGAACTTTTGAGGTGACGCAGAGGAAGGGAACTGTCTAAACAATGACCACCATGCTCTCGGCTGGTAAGGATAAATCATCATTTTCGCACCAGTACAGGTCACAATAGATTCATTAAATAATTATTCACCTCATTAACACCTCATCAACAGAACGAAACAACAATGGGGGAGAGCTAATAAATCTATGTTTAGAACACGGTCTCATAATAACAAACACATTTTACTACAACACCCAAAGATCAAGATGGAAGTGAAAAGACAGATGATAAAAATTATTTTCCTACCAACACTTTGTTACCAGTTCCAAACTTGGTCTCTTACAGGAACACATCACAGAAAGCTCACCACGTGCAAAATGAAATGCTCGACGAAGGCAGTGGGAGTCACCAGGAAAGACAGACTACGAAATGAGGACATCAGAAGCAGAGTGGGCATAACTTCATGCACCGAATACATCGAAAGACAACAAATGCAGTGGTTTGGACATTTAATGAGAATGAAATACAACCAACCTCCAATAACAGCATACAATAAAAAGAGATCGGGTACTAGAGCTAAGGAAAACCAAGGAAAAGATGGATAGACAATATCAAGACCACACTACATAAACACGGATACAATACAACAAGGGCGACTCATCTAGCCATAGAACGCAAATTAAAGCTACCATCCCTACGCTAAACGGCAAGAGTGGGCAGCGAACTACATATTCCACCTGGGAATAGACAATAGATAATAGACAATAGTTATTCACCTCAGCACAGTGCACAATAGATTCATTAAACTATTCTTCACCTCAGTAAATAGCTCAGTAAATTCATTAAATTATTCTTCACCTCAGTACATGGTAACTACATCAATTTCAACACATGCATAGACTTTGCTTATCCACTTTTTAAGCTGCAAATGTATGTCACAAGTTTACAATCTGCAGAGTATTGTCTATGGTAATGTCCCATGTATATACAGAATATAAAGAAGTACTGATCCACAATGAAACACCATATACACCAATTATATAGAAATAAAAAATAGCTAACAAAACATTCGAGTTCACCATGGGAACACGTCTACCTGTGCCAAAAAATAATATGAAATTGGATGAATTTTTTTCACCCTTTCATTCCGCAGGTTTATGCGTTCATTAAGCTGTAGTTTTTTTAATGTATTTATTTTCTATCAAAATGTGATTGATGTCATCTAATTTTATAGATAAATCAACCTACTTTATCATAGGCAAAAATAATGACAAGGAATGTCAGTAAAGATCATACCACAACACAGACAATTTAGAGTTAATATAATAATG
Source organism: Arion vulgaris (assembly GCA_020796225.1). Classification (NCBI taxonomy): domain Eukaryota; kingdom Metazoa; phylum Mollusca; class Gastropoda; order Stylommatophora; family Arionidae; genus Arion; species Arion vulgaris. The sequence goes on from CM036764.1 coordinate 33,764,284, forward strand.
AAAACAAATCATTTCACATTCGACGGTGCATGGTCAAAAGATACAAATACATTGATACAGACTGCGACAGTTGGTAGTTAATGTTCACAACTCACAATAAGCGATCACAAAAATAAGAAGAAGAATGATATAAATCAAATGGGATTGACAGATGAAGTTCTATACTCCACATGGGACAAGACCGTCTAAGTAAGGTAAGAGCTATCGGTCAATGGAACGTATAGTATCAAAGAAACCGTGTAAGAAATAGGGAATGGACATCCCATCATTGACAATGCTGTCTGCGTTGAAGATGACGTCGAGATGACAACAACTACAGCCTCCACCATTTTCGTCACTGCCTGTGATGCTAATGCTACTTTTTCCTCTCTCTCATACTCAGAAACCACTCTCTTTCTCCAGCACGAGGATTACTCCAAGACAGTGTGAAAAGATTGTAGAGGACAAATTTGATCTCGCACATTTTCCTACACTTTTTTCCTTCCATCACTTCCGAGTGTTGAACATTTAGCTTCCTCTATTGAGTGATTATGTAGATGTGCTAATGCACTCGCTGCTTTTGGAATTCCTTGTCAGAAGTAGGTGATGTTTACTGCCGATCAAATTCCAACGTGTTTTTTTTCTGACATAGTTGATGGAAACAGGTTAGTGTAGTATTAAGCCCTGTTTATTTTTAGTATGATTTTCTGTGTGTTTATGTGTGTTTCTGTGTGTTTCTGTATGTGTGTCCAAGTTTCAACATATTTTTTTCTGATATATTTGATGGAAACAGGTTAGTGTAGTATAAACCTCTCTTTATTGTTAGTATAATTTTATGTGTGTTTCTGTGTGTGTGTCCAAGTTTCAACGTGTTTTTTCTGTGTTTCTGTGTGCGTCCAAGTTTCAACGTGTTTTTTCTGTGTGTTTCTGTGTGTGTGTCCAAGTTTCAACGTGTTTTTTTCTGTGTGTTTCTGTGTGTGTGTCCAAGTTTCAACGTGTTTTTTCTGTATGTTTCTGTGTGCGTCCCAGTTTCAAAGTGTTTTTTCTGTGTGTTTCTGTGTGTGTGTCCAAGTTTCAACGTGTTTTTTCTGTGTGTTTCTGTGTGTGTGTCCAAGTTTCAACGTGTTTTTTTCTGTGTGTTTCTGTGTGTGTGTCCAAGTTTCAACGTGTTTTTTCTGTGTGTTTCTGTGTGTGTGTCCAAGTTTCAACGTGTTTTTTCTGTATGTTTCTGTGTGCGTCCAAGTTTCAACGTGTTTTTTCTGTGTGTTTCTGTGTGCGTCCAAGTTTCAACGTGGTTTTTCTGATATATTTGATAAAGATATGTTAGTGTAAATCAGTCATTCTTCTTCTTCTTCTTTGCGTTCGTTCTTTACGATCAATTTAATCACTCTTTATGATATGTGTGATCTTTGCCAAGAACGTGTATACGTTGCACATTGGTTTGGCATTTCCCTAAACGCGTAGACTTCTACACGTTTAGGACATGTGCATTCCATTTCAGCTAAACCTTCTTAATCGCCTCTTACGACATGCGTAGCAGGTAATAGTGGTTCTATTCTTTACACCCCAAATTTGGGCCCCGGTAACCACTCGTGCGGGTCATTCTTTATTTTGGTTAGATTTTGTGTAAGTTTGTGTGTGTGTTCAAATTCCAACGTGTCTTGTTTCTGATTTATTGATGAAAACATGTCACCCGTAATATTAATCCCTCTTTATTCTTGGTTTGTTTGTGTGTGCGTTTGTGTGTGCGTTCAACCTCCAAAGTGTTTTTTGTGATATATTTGATGGCAACAGGTCAGTCTAATGTTAACCACTCTTTCTTTTATGTTTGTTTTTGTGTGTGTTGATTTCTTTGTGTTTCTGTAATTCACACAAGTTGTATTTTGTATATTTCTAAACTATATTTCATATATTTGCTCCACACACAAAAACTGCTTTAATATAAGTTCAGAGCATATTAGTACATGACTGTGCATTTATTAGATCTATCTAATTCCTTCTAAAGTACATCGGGGACTCTCGCCGGTGCTCGAGGTTGTACACTGATGTTGCTATATTCCTGTGTAATAAAGAGATCAGATCACCTATGGTTACTTACCGTAGTGCAATGATTGTTGTCTTATCAATCAATCAATCAATCAATCCTATTCCTAATCAAAATATAGAGCTTGACTGTCATTCACAACAATTTCTTTGTTTAAAACTATGAATTTTATTCGCAAGTTAGTTATCCACATGTGATCTTGTATTTCTCAATCATATATTAGAAAATGTGGTTACATAGTGCTTACTGTTTCCTGAGATTGTTTAAGTTATACCTACATAATCTAATCAATACTTGTACTGATTACTGTCGTTTTCTTGTTCAAAACTTTGACATTTTGTACTACTTCTGGTCACCAGATAGAAAGCATGCGCTCAAGTAGTAGCATGTTCCTTGCTAAACCTCGGTTTCATCACAGTATGCCTGAAAAACTCTATGTCCTAGCAAGTTCTCCCGCCTTCGCCAACGTCATGTACACGGTTCTTTTTTAATTCCCCGCTGTCACCTTTTTCTTGGTCATCCCATGTCTCTTGCTCCAGGAACCATTCCTTCCATTACCGTTCTCTCCAAAACCAATGTGACACTTAAGATGGACACAATTTGTCATCTTCCGGGACATGATGTTATTTAAGACACAATACATGCGGGTCTTGTAGGATGTCCTTTTTTTTCTTTTCTCTTCCAAGATGTTCTAAGAACATTTCTTTAACACCTTGTTCCAAAATCATCAATTTTGTTTTTAATGTGTTAGTGTCTGTATCATGCGCTATGTATTACGTAATTGATGCATTATTTGTTTAAGAATTGGTTTATTTATAAGTATGTGCTTTTTCTGAAAACACGTTGAAGATCAAATAGTATTTGTTCATAGACTTCATGTTCAATTATGAATATCATTGTCAATGTCATTATTTCATTAGCACATTTAGACAAGTCGCTGGTACAGTATGAATAAATAACATATTTCTAGTCCACGTTACTTCAATAAAGTAAAACCAACAATGGAGACGAAACACAATTCCATGAAAGTAAATATGTATGCTAAGTCCAAACGACATTGCAATTGTTTCTTAAGCACTTGGTCTCAAGATCAAATTCATTTGGCCTTGTCGGTCTCAAATTGGCAACAGAGAAATACTGGCATTATGGAGGTCCTAGGCGATGTTGAGAATCAGCGCGCACCGTTCCCAGGGACTGCTACAATATTCAACAATCTACCGGCCCGTATGGTACCGGGGCCCACAAGGGAAGCAAAGAATAGTACCACTGCAGCCTTCAATGCATGTTGTAAGAAACGACTGATGTAGGCACTAGGGATGCTACCCTAGTAAATAAAAGCAGCGCAGAAATCGGATGTGCTGGCCTACTTGTACTTACATAAATGACACAACGTACAATCGCTCTTAGGCTCAGATCACATACAATCACACAGAGTGGTTGACAAGTGGTCGATATGGAGCGTTCGAAGAAGAAGAAGGAAGAACAATCTACCTCGTGGTATAAGAACTGGTTCAAAACTAAACTATACAATAAACTGCAAAATGAACTGCGTCCTAAATTAGATATCACAATTATAAAAGAAACAAGGATAAAAGACAAACTAATTTTGTTGTACAATTTTGCATTATGTTTGCTAATACAACATACATGTAGTACAGTCTGAGTGATCCCATTTTTGTTTCGGTGTTGGTGTAAAAACATCTTAGTAACAATTGTTTTGATCGACATTGTATTGTTTGTAGACTTTTGTACAACTACATATCAATATATTTTTATATTACTGTTTCAATTGTTTACTTGGCATATTGATACCGCTGTTTATGCTGACTCTCAAAAATTCGTTTATAGTTAAAACTGACACTGATAATAAGAAGGAAAGATTATGGAAGATAATAAGTTCGCTACTTATAATAATGGTAGCTCTACATCAGTAATTAATACATAATCACTAAAAATAACTACAGCTGCAACTGCTAATGATACCAGCCTATAATGAGAGACAAGATCGAAATGAGCAGACATTGTTTTTGTACCTGCATAATGATTCCTTGAGTGTGATGTGAAATGCCAATGATGGTAAGGCAGATAGAAAGCATTTTTGTTAGGCCTGACTGTCAACAATTAATTAGAGACTACTTACCTGAGTCAAATGTCAAACAAAAATAAAGGAAAGATTTGACTGGACACAAATGAAACTCTTGACTGAACAATTGGTGGGCAGTGTCAAATCTAGATAATACAAAGGTATTTCAGGTATATATGGTGAAGGCGTATAACGAAATGGGTGCAAGTCATCACTCAATCTGCTAGACTTTATTTTTCATGCATACATTTTCTCCAGCAATCTGAAGTTTGTGAGAGACAAACGAGGACAAGGTTTCACCATACAATTTTGAAGACGAAAGAAATATGTAAAAGATGGACTCCACTTCTTGGTCTTGTATTCGCCTGCTACAAATTCGTGTGTATTCTTGACGCTTGCATGCCATTTTCTACTGATTCTTGCTTGTGTACATACTTTCCTTTTATCAGTGCCCCCGATATACAAACGTTCCTTCTCCGACTTAGAGATACTTGCAGTTTAGATCCTCAATTATTGATCTGGAATGTTAAACTAAAGTAAATTCCGTAAGGAATGAAAATCGTGAAATATCCTTTACAGGACGTAGCTATCAACCACAGTAAACGAGTCGTTGATTTTCTAGACACCACCTATACGTTCAGTAGTGTGCTGCTTTCTGAACGGCTTCTATTTTACCTTTTTAAAAAATCCCATGGAAACAAATTTCAAATTTGCTCCCAAACTTGCCCACCATGACGTTTGAACCAGTTACGCTTGGGTCTGTGACCGAGCTCACTACTGTTTACAGAAGTCATTCACAACGTATTGAATACAACACGTATATATTGATTCTATTTAGTTTAACAGTATTTGTCATCAATCCCTTGAAATACTTCTATTGTATGTACACATTGATCTTTGATCGGCCACTGTATATTTATTATATAACATTACGAATATGTGAGCGCAGAATCAAATCAATTATTTCTTAATATTAACATTTTAAATCCATTAATAAGGTATAACCTTCCTGATTAATTTTATCGAAACACTTAGTGAATATATCGATCCCTTTAGAAAATACTGATCTAATGCTAAGCCATTATCTTCTAGGAAAACAGTTAATAAATCCACTATCTCACGAGTGGTAATTTATCAATAATATTGATCTTTCACTAAGATAATCGTAAACTCTTGTGTATTAATAAAGTTCTCGATATTAGATTTAAAACTTGTAGCAAATTATTTGTAATTTATTTATGACGGTTCTGGTAAACATTTTCTTAATTTTTGTCAAAGTTTAAAAAATGTAGTTTCCAATTAAGTATTTTGTTCGGAGTCAACACTTTCGAAAGGTCGTCTGCGCCCGTGTTTTGCCGCGGTTCATGAGAGATGCAAAGAATAGTAACACTGCCACCTACAAGGCATGTCGTAAGATGCGACTGAAGTAGTGGCCTAGGAAGCTACCTAGTAAATAAAAAACGTTGCAGAAATCGGATGTACTGGCCTACGTGTAGGCGCATAACTGGCGCAATGTACAATCGCTAAGATTAAATACAAATCACAAACAGTAGTTAACAAGTGGTAGATATGGAACGTTCAAAGAAGAAGAAGTAGAAGAAAAAGTTCGCCAACAGCGAAGTTGATAGCACTCTTCGCTTGTGAACACATGACGTAGAAACTTCGAGGTTCGTGGCCAGCTTGTACCTAAAATTCTGGTTATTCACACGATACGCAGCTAGACTACAGCAAAACATGATCCTTAACTTGGGTACCTACATTACAAGTATATTTGAAATGGGAAAAAGTCTCGAGTTATACATCGAGTTATACTGATAAGAAAAACATGCTCCTTCACGCAAAATCTACCAGATTCGACATGACTACGCTTCAAATTTAGCTGAGATATCGAGAAAAATAATATTTTCAAAGTTTGTTTTGTAAAATTTATGAATAAAATAGAAGACATAACATGTGTAGAAATAAAATATACATATTTCCTGCCAAATATTTGTAACATACGACATTGATTTAAATAAATCTCATACAGAGATTGTTAAGAACTGCGCTATCAAGATAACACACTACGATAACCAGACATTTCATCGAATGAAACCTGTAGGGAGCTATAAAAATACTAGGAAAATATGCAGAGTATACATTTTGGAAGATGATGTAGCAACATAAAGTAGATTGGTTGATATCGACTGGAGAATATAGAAGTCAAGTGAAATGTATTAGCTTCATTCACAAGAAAATTCAATGTTGTTCGTGAGAAGGTGGTCTATTTTCGTTAGTTCCTATTGTAAAAACGTAACGATTCTACAGTCTATACTAACTTCAGTAGACCTAGCTCTAATTATGCCGCTATTTTAGGAAAATAAGAGCATCATTCGAAAATTCGAATCAGGAATGGTGAGACGCAACTGGTTGGAGGTACTGGTACAGACAATGATCAGAGAAATCACCTTCATTTTTGTCCCTGGGCACGCAGGAGTTAGGGGTAATGAACGAGCTGATAGATTGGCTGGCTTGGCTTCAATATCAAAGGGATCTGCCATGGATCGAAATGACATTCTTCACACATTGAGAGAGCGAACAGTGGAGTTTCAGGGCTGTGAATTCAACTCGCTGACCAGATTGAGAAAAATGGGTGTCAATATTGGTGCAGCCCGAAAAGAACGGTATACTAAATATGCAAAGCGATTGATTAATCAACATCGAACTGGCGTGTTGGGCCGCTGGACGCTGCTGGATTTGCTGAGGCAGAGATCGGAGCACCTATGGACATGTCCGGAGTGCTATGATGGTAGTTCTCATTGAACTGATAACTGAAGATTAGCGTGAAAAAACGTTCTCCTTTTCTTCCCCATACCCATGATGATAGTTCTGTCAGAACGTATCTTTAATTTACACTTATTCATAAAGTGATGTTATGGGTAATGATCGAGCTGATAGATTGTACCATCTTGGGCTCGTGTAGAGAGTCTCGCTCTCAGGTCAATCCTAAAAATGCATGTATGTTGTGGTGCTTGCTGAATAATCACATCGTCAAGGCTGAGCTACCCCCGTGTAATCTTTGATAAACATACTATCGAGCGCAAAGACAGGCTGCGCTATCTTGGAATAACCTTTGATCGTAGTCTATCTTTCAAACACCATATTGAACATACGATACAACGGTGCAAGGGTGGTCTTGCGGCTCTCAAAGTGATGGTGTCCGCACACCTTGAGCAGAGACTACTTGCCCTTTTGTTCGATCGACTGGTAATGTCAGTGGTAGATTACGGACTCGGAATTCTTACGATATCAAGATCACAATGGGAACGGCTCGAACGGATTCATAATGAAGGTATGCGTATAGTCCTTGGCTGTACTAGAGATACCCCATTGTGAAGATGAGATATATGCTTGGCCTTCTGTCCCTACGCTCCCGTCATGCAATCGCCCAAACCAAGGCATATATGCGGGTTACTGCGGATAAGAGACATCCGCTACACAAGAACACTAATGATGTTAAGGGCACGAGAATCAAGCGTGGCATATCGTGGATTGCTCAGGCTGAGAGAACAATTGACCAGGTGACTACGGTTGCGACCCTACCAAAAGGGGAATAATGGATCCCAACAGATGGTAGCATGACCAACTATCTCAACGTTATCATTACTCTTGGAAGAGAATGTAGAGATTGGGGCAACATGAAGGCTGATCTCGCAGTTAAGCAGCTGATAGAAGATAATGCAATGGATGATGATGTTGTTGTATATACCGATGGGTCGGTTCAACGTGGTGAGAAATCCGGCTGGGTTTTTTTGGCTAATGCGCATGGTAGGGTTGTTGCAGAGCCAAATGGGGCATACATGACAACTACTTCTAGTATGAGGATGGAGATTGAGGCCGTTACTGGCCATTGGATCTCTGGGACTTCATTTACTGGGGCAGTTGTTGTATCTGACTCTCAGTCGATGCTTCACAAGATCCAGAAGGGCAGGTTTCGGTATGAGTGGATGTCGTCTATAGAAGTTTCTAACCTCCAGCGGCTTACGTGGGTATACTGTCCTGGGCATGCGGGTGTTTACGGTAATGAGAAGTGGACAAGCTTGCATCAACAGCATCGATTGCTGCGGAGTTGAAGATGGATAAGGGGATATTCTTCGGTCTCTTCGCGACTGTCTGTTGGATGAGGACACTAAAATCGATGTTGAATCGATGAAGCGATTTAGGCAGTTTGGAGTTACCCGTTGTACAAGTCGAACTGGATGCCTGAGAGGCAGAGTGAGAGGTGTGTTTAATCAGCCAACCACAGGAACCATCAGTATGCATACTCTTCGATATCTGTTGGGGAGACTGAGCACCTATGGGTCTGCCCGGAGTGCAATGACGTCAGTTTAGTAACCAATAACCATTAACCACAAAGTGAAACATTTTAATGTTCTATTAAATGAGTCTTCTGAAAATTAAAGCAATTAAATCGATTAATTCATCGAAATAAAATGTAGCACCCCTTTTTCAATTAATATTAAAATCACTAGAGAGAAAACCTAACAAATGAAATAGAAAAACAATAATTACATCAGAAATAATTGGAGATGAGTTGCAAACAGACTGGAATACGTAAACACTTATAACAGTTACTGTCTTTATACGATGTTTAAACATTCAGGTACACTAGCAAATATAGTCACACATAGTCTAATCATTGGTGCTAATTATCAGTAACTTTGATATCTAACAATTAAGTAAGCGTTGTAATATATGATCAAACTAGTATCTTATCACTAGTAAAACATCATGTATATTTATTAATTACTCATACATTTTTCATTAATTATTCATACATTATTTTTAAATTATTCATAAATTGTTCATAAACTATTTCTATTATATTTTACGTCCAATCTCTGCGACGCGATTTATTTACTAAGATAGCTTCCCTAGGCCTCTACCTCAGTCGTCTCTTACGACATGCTCTGTATGTTGCAGTGCTACTATTCGTTGCTCCCCTTGTGAGCCCCGGTGAAAAACGGGCGTAATTATTCACATATTATAATTTTGGTTGCTACGCTTTAATTTTTGTGTTTATTTTGTGTTTTCTTGAGTGTGTATTGTTCTAATGTGTTTTCAACATTCTCCTTACTTACTTACTATGCTGGTAGCCCTAGCACTTACTTATAGTTAGGCATATAATATTATAATATTTCGCTAATATCAGTTCTGTATTTGATTCCGCCCGTGTGGTGCCGTGGCCCGCAAGGGAAGCAGAGAATAGTACCACTGCAACCAACAATGCATGTCGTAAGAGGCGACTGATGTAGGCCCTAGGATGCTGCCTAGTAAATAAAAAGCAATGCATAAATCTGATGTGCTGGCCTACTTGTGGGCGCATAACTGACACAACGTAAATCGCCCTTAGGCTCAGATCACATACAAATCACACAGAGTAGTTGACAAGTGGTCGATGTGGGGCGTTTGCAGAAGAAGAATATTTGATTGAATGACGTGAATCGCACATTGTACGAGATGATAAGCTTGAATTTCTAACTCTAATTTTCATCAGCAAAGTTCATTTTAGATGATATTTATTCTACACGCTTAGTAACCGTAGTTGTTAGTTGTAAACGACAACTGCTGGAGGAGAATAGTAGAACATGAACTGAAAGAAATGAATTACAGCTGAAACACAATATAGAGGATGACCTAGAATAGAGAGAAATGGTGTGGTGCATTTGCTACAATCCTAATTACCAGGGGTGTCTCAGGCGAGAGAGAGAGAGAGAGAGAAAGAGAGAGTGTGTGTTGTTAGTGCACTTGCTTCTTAGAATGCTGGAATCGGTTCTATCCCCAGAAGGAGACGTATTTTCTAAAAGCGAACATATGTCAATTCGACCTAGTTTCGACTATACAACAAAGAAACACTAGAATTTCGAGGTGAACTCAAATATGGTGACCGTATCAGACATTGTACATCGTTTATAAAAGCGAAAATTACAGACCAAACATCGTATTTCATAGTAGATTACACGACAAAAATATATATTCTCTAATGTTCTGTTTTTGGTGGCGTCTGTGGTTTAGGGGATAGTGATTGGGTATATTAACCCCGACGTTCTGAATTCGAATTACGCTGCCGACAATTTGGTTGCAAATTGTTTTGCGTGGATTTTTACAAAAGTACAATGGCGCCACCCGTTCAGAAAGCAATGGCAAACTACTGAAAGTAATAATGCCTAGAAAATCACAAACAGCGTTAAGAAGCTGGGGTTGATTTGTAAAGTTCTGAAAAGGATTTGCAATTATATTTTTAATGTTCTGTTTTTACATTTAGTTATTAAATTTCTTGTTGTCTATTTATCGATCTTCATTATACAACTTCTACAGTTGGTCCGGCACATTCAATGAGATTACACCAAACCAATACATTTGTTCTTGTGGTAGCTCGTATGTTGTCGAGACTCGAAAGGGAAGCAAAGAATACGAACAATGCGACCTATACGATATATCATATCTCTCTTGAGATCCCGGCTTAGACTGATGAACCAACTTTTATCATGAATTTTACCGTGTTTTTAAGGGATTCCGTTCCTCCGTACAGATTCTCGCGAAGCTCTGTGTTTTGAGGCCAGGTTTCTTTTCTTATGCCTGCTATCAGTTGACAATCTTGCAGAACATGCTCTGCCGTTATGTCCGCCATTTTGCAGGGGCACAGGCTAGTTGTGCCAATTTTAAATTTGTGAAACATGTGAGGCATGTCATATGAGACGACTGAGGTAGGGACCTAGGAAGCTACCCTAGTAAATAAAAAACGTCGCAGAAAGTGCATGTGCTGGCCTACTTATAGCCGCATAACTGGCACAACAAATCACATACAAACAGATAATATACAAATCACACATAATGGTTAACAATCGGTCGGTATGAAGCGTTCGATGAAAACGAAGAAGCTCTTGTAGTTGCGATTGTAAAGCAGTTTCATGTCATGTAATTATAAATTACCAAAAACCAATATTAAATGATGATTATTAAATCAATCAGAAAACATACAATATTAACACAGGACCATTTCCAAAACATGAGCAGATTAGAACAAGATGTTGTTATACTAGAAACCAACAAACTTCGCATCTGCATGCAGACACAATTCAAGATTAGAAAATCAACTATACTTATATGTGGATGGAAACATAGTACTGCAGATCATATACGTCAAGAATGTCTCAAATATGACATACTGATGAAAACTCATTGTCGTAGGGAAAAAAGGAATGGAAAGACAAGGGCAGGAAAGATGCCACATGCGATTTATGGAACATATCCACCAGAACAGCGCAAGACATAAACAGGCTATCACGAAGCTGGGCAACAACCAGGTAGCAGTGTGATGACAAAAGAAGAAGATTCTAAACACCAGCCCTTTGTGACATCGGGAAGATAGACGTAACTTAGACACTCAGCAAGTAGATTTAGATAATTCAGATCTACTGAAGAGGAGATTGAAATTGACGCTCATGAACTCAGGAAATTGAAGATGATTTCTAGGAGAAAAAGTATACACAACATGTTCGTGTGGATTTGAAAAAATAAATTCATTGGATAAAGTATGAATAGAAAGATCGAAAGTCATGCTTAATGTGTAGGAAAATACATAAATAAATTAACCACTGCCTGGGGAACAGTCAGAGTACATATTCAAGGGACAGGATGGAAAGCATTCCTTGTATTTAGAGATAAAACAGTTAGACCTAATCTTGGAGAAGAGCCATAGTGCTGACATATGAAAGGAAATACTATACTACTAACATCTGGACTCACGTTGATACAGATGGATCAGGAAACATACAAAGCAAATAGAGAAATTGGAATCATTCTGAACCTAAGTAACTGCATATAAAACGGATTATCAATAACAACAAGTAAATGTTCTGGTGCTTTATAGATAAAACTGTCATTAACTACCTACTTTTGCCGCTCGATTAAATATGCAGCAAGCCTGGCTGCAAAATAATATATTGGCCACTGGAATAATGCATATGAATGTAGCTAACGAATAAATATATTCGTCTCTAGAACGTATTTAGGATAAGACAGCTGACAAATACACTCGTTCTTAGAACAGATACAGAATTAGCAGAATCATATATTCGTCACTAGAACGTATTTATAATTAGATAACAGCAAATATACTCGTCTATATAACGTGTCTATAATTAAACAACAGAAAATATATTCGTCACTAGAACGTATTTATAATTAGGCAACAGAAAATATACTCGTCTGTAGAACGTGTTTATAATTAGGTAACAAAAATATACTCGTCTGTAAAACGTGTTTATAATTAGACAATAGAAAATATACTCGTTCTTAGAACAGATACAGAATTAGCAGAAAAAATATATTCGTCACTAGGACGTATTTATAATTAGACAACCGAAAATATACTCGTCTGTAGAACGTGTTTATAATTAGACAATAGAAAATATACTATTCTCTAGAACGTGTTTATAATTAGACAATAGAAAATATACTCGTCTCTAGAACGTGTTTATAATTAGGCAACAGAAAATACACTCGTCTATAGAACGTGTTTATAAAACAAAAAATATACTCGTCTATAGAACGTGTTTATAATTAGACAACAGAAAATATACTGTTCTCTAGAACGTGTTTATAATTAGACAACAGAAAATATACTCGTCTATAGAACGTATATATAACTAGACAATACCCGTCTGCCCAGCGTGTTCGTAGCGCGTTGGACTACAGGTGACTATCCCTCTGTGTGTGCGGGTTCAATTCCGCGGGATGGCAGAAAAAGCCACAGATTCCCCAGATTTACGGTGTTCGTGGCACCGAACCGAAGAGTTACGATGTCCATGGCAACGGGCCGAAGAGCTGCAAAGCTCAAGTGCTTCTGGATCGGAAAAAATAAAATAACTAGACAATAGAAAAATATACATGCAAGTATGAAGACAGCAGCAACTGCAACTAGAAATTGAATTAACTGGTCTCTGACAGCGCAACTAGAAGATCTGCACTTCGCTGATGATATAGCTCTTCTGTCCCATCAACGCAGTCAGATGTAGGATAAACAAAACACACTTAATTATAGATCCCAACAAATAAGGATAAACAGTCACGAGGGAAAGACAAAGTTAAAGAGAATTAACAAATCAAACGACAATCCGATCTCCTTGGGTGAAATTCAACTTCAAGAAGTAGAATCATACGTATACTTGGTAGCAATGTAGGCAAAGAAGGTGGAACAGATAGAGATGTCAAAATAAGAATACAGAAAACAAGATGAGTTTTCATTGCACTGGGAAACATATGGAAGTCTGAAGATATCAAATCTAGAAAAAAAATATGGATATTTAACTCTAATGTTAAAGTAGTTCTACTGTATGGGTCAGAAACATGGAGGACTAAAATAATAATGCATAAATTGCAAACATTCATCAACTGGTGTCTGCGCAGAATAGATGGACTGAGATGGTATGATGGGGTCACAAATGAGGAACTTATGGAGAGACAAAGACAGATGCCAGTGGACCAAGGGTTAAAACAAGACGATAACGCTGGATAGGACACACTTTGAGAAAATCCGTGGGGAATATAACAAGAGTGATCCTTTCCTGGAACCCACAGGCAGGAAGGAAAGGAAGGACTAGAAATACATGGAGACTCAATTTGGAGATATAGATCAACAATATACAGAAGGGCAGGACTGAGCTGTAGGAGATAGCTAGAGATAGGAAGACTTGGCATGAGTTGGTTGAGGCAGAGATCAACAATATACAGAAGGGCAGGACTGAGCTGTAGGAGATAGCTAGAGATAGGAAGACTTGGCATGAGTTGGTTGAGGCATAGATCAACAATATACAGAAGGGCAGGACTGAGCTGTAGGAGATAGCTAGAGATAGGAAGACTTGGCATGAGTTGGTTGAGGCAGAGATCAACAATATACAGAAGGGCAGGACTGAGCTGTAGGAGATAGCTAGAGATAGGAAGACTTGGCATGAGTTGGTTGAGGCATAGATCAACAATATACAGAAGGGCAGGACTGAGCTGTAGGAGATAGCTAGAGATAGGAAGACTTGGCATGAGTTGGTTGAGGCAGAGATCAACAATATACAGAAGGGCAGGACTGAGCTGTAGGAGATAGCTAGAGATAGGAAGACTTGGCATGAGTTGGTTGAGGCAGAGATCAACAATATACAGAAGGGCATGACTGAGCTGTAGGAGATAGCTAGAGATAGGAAGACTTGGCATGAGTTGGTTGAGGCAGAGATCAACAATATACAGAAGGGCAGGACTGAGCTGTAGGAGATAGCTAGAGATAGGAAGACTTGGCATGAGTTGGTTGAGGCAGAGATCAACAATATACAGAAGGGCAGGACTGAGCTGTAGGAGATAGCTAGAGATAGGAAGACTTGGCATGAGTTGGTTGAGGCAGAGATCAACAATATACAGAAGGGCAGGACTGAGCTGTAGGAGATAGCTAGAGATAGGAAGACTTGGCATGAGTTGGTTGAGGACATATGCAATATCCGGGTTAAAAAGGCACGAGCGAGAGAGAGATAGAGATAGAGCGAGAGAGAGAGAGAGAACATGTACATAATTAGACAGAAGAAAAATATACTCGTCGATATAACATACGCAGAAATAGACTACAGAAAATATATATTAGCCACTGGATAAGATACGCATTTATCAAACTCTCTGATACGTTTACTGAAACGTTACAGTTATCATATATTAAAATAAGTTCATGTCAAAATAACATCCTGTGTCACAGTGTAGCTTCGTTAACTTGACTTGTGAAATCACCCTTTAAAAAAATAAACATACACCGCCCATTAAATAAACATATGAGTCATCTATGAGTTTCATTCATAACTTTCAACAAGGATGTAATGCAAGTTAAACAAAAAATATAAAGTTAATCTTACTTTAGCTACTGTCTTAATGCCATGTAAAGTAGCCAATTTATTTCTGCCATTTGAAGTTTGCATTTTATTTTATCTTGTTTTTCGAAATTGTGTTAAATGAGTCAGTGTTTGAGTAAATGGTGTCCGTTATATTTTTGGATATTTATATTTGCAATATTTTATGTTTGTTTGTTTGTTTGTTTGTTTGTTCTGTAGATGATTAAAATATCTTTACACAGATGCAAATCTCGTTCAACCTAAACACAGTCTTGGTTTGGTTATATCAATCTCTGCTAGACACACACAAACAGGAATAATTAAATATACATTTTTATGAATAATACAGTAAGATTAACTGTATTTTCTGCCTTGTTTCTAGAGGATTTGTATTACTGGTTAATGAACTACCGTCCAGCCAGGGGCGTGCCGTGCTATGATACAGAGAATCGGCCGCATCAGGTGGCTCCGTAAGGGCGGGGGCGGCATAAGCAGCGTAATCAAGATAACAATTGAAGGTTATATTAAAGAAAAAACAGTTAAGGGGCTGCATTTCGAAGACTTGCATCATACTGAGAAAATATACCGCTCGGCCCTGGTCAGAGCACTCCGGGCAGACATGCTCAATCTCCCTCAACAGATCTCGAAGTGTATGCATACTGATGGTTCTCATGACTCGTTAAATCTACACCTTAATTTGCATCTTAATCACCTAGTTACAACGGGTAACTCCAAATTCCTTTAATCGCTGGATGGATTCAACATGAAGTTTAGTGGTCAACAGGTAGTCGTAAAGAAACCAAAGAACATCAATCTTCTCTATCAATTCCTCTGCAATCAATGTACGAGTATCTAGTATCAGTTGATTCTAGCATGTCCGTTCTCTCATTGTCGGGAACAGTCACTAGTCTAGAGCAGCAGTTTCGCAACTGGAAACCTCAATAGTCGACATCCACTCATAATGCAACTTACCAGTGTTTGCGTTCCGACTGAGACATATCAGCTGAAAATTAGATACAATAGCTACAGTAAATAGAGTTTCATAGATCTACTATGATACTCTACAGCTACATCATAGCGAATCATGGACAATGAACAAACACTCAATACGATCATTGGAAGCCACAGAGATATAGTTTTACAGAAGAATGCTGAGAATTCCATGGACAGGAAAGAAAACAAATGTGGAGGTTTTAAATCAGGCCTGCACACAAAGAAACCTTATCAAAAGATTAAGAATTCGACAATCAAGGTTCTTCGGGCATATAATGTGAAGAGAAGGTTTAGAACATTTGGTGACTACAGGTAAAATTCAGGGAAGGAGAGATCGTGGAAGACAAAGGGAGAAGATGTTGGATGGCCAGACATCATGGTTCGACAAAAGATCGACGTCAGAACTGATTACATGCATCAAGCAAAGAGACTTGTGGAGAGACATGATCGCCTACGCCGCAGGCACGGCACTTGATTAAACTGGAGGCCCGAAGCAACGACCCTAATCTTTATTCTCATACTGGAAGAAGTTGTCCTGTATGATCTATGTGTATTACATAACGTTGCAAGATAACTTCACAAAAAATGTATGAACTGATGATATTCGTACAGTACTAGATGAAGTTTAATAATTTTACCACCACCACTATGTGGAAGTATAGACAATTTGAGAGATGACACGCTTCTTTATCCTTATCGTTATCGTCAGACTTTATCGCATCTAATTAACGGTACATTTTATTACTATATATTTGTATATTATTTGTGGTTCGTTGTGGTGAAGTGGTTAAGATGTTATCTGTCGTTCTGAAGGCTGTTGGTTCCAATTCAGACGGTGTCGCATGTGCAATTTTTTCACTAGATCCCTAGGATTGCTGCTCTAGCTACGGAGTTCATGCTTTGTGCTACACTCATGAAAGATGGAGTTTCATTTTTACCTTCATAAAGACGGATTCTGACGAATATGGGGACATTCTTTGCAGCCCGGAAGCAAGCCACACATGGGGTGCTAAACCTAGCCTCACTTTAATCTGAAAATATTTCTGCTCACGTAGCCTAAATATATATTGACGTGTCTGTGGAGTCCACATATATATCAATCGTAATTATCTTCCCTTGTTTGAGGTCGATAAATCCTTGTGGTGTCCAAACAATATCCTTACGTTGCACACTAACTCCATCTGAAATAACACAACACACAGGATTAACTTGAGAAGATGAAGTAAGCACATTTCACCCCTTCTTCCTCGAACTAGAAAGCATTTGGCTTTCTTAAGATTGTCATCAATCATTCTATTTGCTGCTGGTTGATAAAAAATGGGAACAACCTTTGACACACATGACATTATGTTTAAAGACAGCTTCATTTCCGTCGTTGAATCTGTATGGGCATTGGGCAACATCTTAAATGATGTCTCTTCTTATTCGCTACGGCTTTTCTGGTTTTTTTTCCGTTACAGGTTAATGCTAATAAATGTACATGATATGTATCCCGTTAGAAATGAGATAGCAGTGATAGTATTCTGTGCTTTTCTAAAGGATTTCTCTCTCGCTCTCGATCACCGCCCAGACCGATGTACCAGACGAATACCGATGTATGATGTACCAGACATGAAATTATATTCATGTGGAAATCTGATTCATGCAGCCTTAGCATTGGTGTGTTTTACGTCAAATCTTCAGCACCATTTGGAGCCCTGGTGCTTATCCTTCGGCGATGTGTCCAGTTTCCGCCACCGTTTACTCGGTTCTCTCTCCGTTCTGTAGCCATCTAGTGTTTTTTACGATGTGGGGTAGCTAGCACCACGTCCCAACTCCTTAGTTGCCTCTTACGACATGCGTAGCAGGTAACAGTGGTTCTATTCCTTACACCCTAATTTGGGCCCCGGTAACTAATTGGGGTCTAGAGGATTGTACTTCTCTTCCCATCCGCTGTCCATCTGAGATCTGTTAAAGCCCGTTGTCTGAGTTTAAATTTCACTTTGGAGGTGGAACTTTTTTAGACCGTTCACGCTATAATGTCGATCCAGTATTAACTGAGTACCATAATAACACTAGGAAGTAAAGTGGACAACGTGATGTAGACCACACCCCCCATCGTGTGCCGATAGTAAATGCGACATACGGACCTATGTCGTACGAAATATATTTCTATGTAAGAAAAATGGTTCCTTAGAGATGAGATATCCTTCTTTCAATGTTCAGATACAAGATAAACACCCATTGTAAGGAAAGCAAAAACATACAATGGCATATCATTGCGTTTAGATTTCATATTCGTTTATTTAACTGCATTCATGAATACATCTATTATATTGGTTAAACACTTTGCCTTGTGAGTTGAAGGTCTTAGGTTTGAATCCGGACCGCGCCGTTCTTTTCACGGGAGCAGTTTTTTTCAGAAGACCCTTAGGATTGGTGCTGGAGCTACGGAGTTGGTGCTATGTGCAATACTCTCGGCAGGTGACGTGCCATTTCTTCAGAGAGGGACCGAGCCATATGGGTAAACCAGGTGCAATGAACTGAATCTTAGGGTTTAAAAACCCTTTAAAAACAGATATTAACAGTAAACATATATGTTAGCATGTTAGTGAAGTTTCAAAACTTCTTCTTCGAACGTTCCATATCGACCACTTGTTAACCACTGTGTGATATGTATGTTATCTGAGCATAAGAGCCATTGTGCGCTGTACCAGTTATGCACCTATAAGTAGACCAGCACATTCGATTTCTGCTACGCTTTTTTATTTACTAGGATAGCTTCCCTAGGCTTCTTCCTCATTCGCCTCTTACGACATGCCTTGTAGAACGCATTGTTACTATTCTTTGCTCCACCTGCAAGTCCCGACACCACAGGGGCGGTGTTTGAGTACATGTAAGCCTTCCATGATAATGATGTGCTATTGGTTCAGTAACCAACAACAGACAGTCGTCTGACACTCATACAACCACACCAACACGCACACACATACACTTACACACACGTTCATGTACCAATACCCGCAACAGCACCATCACGCGCAGGCACACCCAAACAGACACACACACACACACACATATATATATAAAATACTGTTTGATATATCGATTGAAAGAACAATCATCCTTGCACTTCGGTGAACAACAGTGTGTGCTGCCATCTCATTGTTACACCGAATTATATTCTCGGACTATATTCTCTGGACTTTAAGAAATGAACAGGTTACAGTCTAGCAGAGTACAACATCAAGGCGAAAGACAGAGGATGCTGGAGATTCATTGCAGCCAACCTTCGATGTGGAGACGGCACCTGATGATGATGGTACTGCACGAAATCTGTCGAGACTCCTGAGGGGGGAATACAACAGTTGTGACATAAGTCATTCTGTCCACGAATGACAAAAAATTATTATACAAACTCAAATACAAGTCAAGTTAACTATAAAAAGAAAATAAGTTGAAATCACGAAGACATAAATAGAACTATCAGACTTGGACATAGCGTCTACAGGAATAAGAAAATAAGTTTTTGAAAAACGACATCGATTAGCAGAAATGATAAAGCACTGATGTCAAACAGAAAGAGAACATCATCCAGTTAGACAGCCACACAGATTATCTGCCATAGAAGTTCAAGCAAACAGTGTTTCTTTGTTAAAGACAAGGATTCTAGAGAGGTCTTGCACATTAAAAAACCAATATAATAGAATGAGCAATGGGGGTCTTCCTTTTCTTCTTTTGTCGTCAAACTGTTACCGGGTTGTTGCCCAGTGTCAATGCTTTCTGATTTTTGTCTTGGGTCTTTCTGGTGGCTTGGATAATAACTATTTTTGCTTTTGGAAAGAATTCTGCAATGCCACCTATCTATCTTGTTTGTGGTTTTCTTCTCACCTCCTTTCCTGATGTTCTGCTGTAGTAAACTTTGTTTAAATTTAAGGTCGGTTGCATTGGAGGTAAAAGTAGATATATTACCGTATTACATATATATATATATCTTGCTCTTTTTTCTCGTGGTTGGGAGCGTTATTTGAAATGTAGAAACTAATGCATGGACGATGGATAAGTGGGTCAGTCTGGGCACATTACATTTATGTTTGCATACGTCAGGTATCACACCCTTTCATTCATTTATCACATTCGTCGCTCTGTCTACATTTACCGGTCTGTCCATCGTTGCCAGTCTGCTCCCGTTGTCAGTATGTCTATCGTTGCTAGTCTGTCTATCGTTGCAAGTATTTTTATCATTGCCAGTCTGTCTACCGTTGTCAGTCTGTCTATCGTTGCCAGTCTGTCTATCATTGCCAGTCTTTCTATCGTTTCCAGTCTGTTTACCTTTGCAAGTCTGTGTACCTTTGCTAGTCGTGCACCACTGCATGTTTGACTATATTTATCAGTAGGTCTACTGTTACTAGTATGTCTATCTTTCTGACTATAAAAGCCAAGTTGTTTATCTCTACCAGTCTGTCTATGTTGTACAGAAGTTTGCTATAACGTCTCTCAACACAATTTATTAATCTTCATTTTAACGACAATATTTAACATTAACAAAGGACTAGTACGTTAACATTTCTATGAAGTATTTATTATTCACCATTATCTTCAACTTTTTATTATCAGATACAATTTCATCTTTTTCCAATCCATCGATCCATTTTCATATTCATGTTTATTATCAATATATCATACGCTAATTCTAATTTATTTCAGAAATTTTCTTGAACTGATCTACTTCAATTATCAGCAATTATTTTCCAATATATTTCTGCCATGAAACAATTTTGGTGTCAAAATATTTCGTAGTTGCTTTCCATGTACCTTTTATTGCCATTATTATTATCTACAAATATGACAGAACTTTCTAAGAATGAAATTGCTCGTTTCTTAGAAACAGAATATATTAATTGTACGTATTGTTGTTACGTTTACGTATTGTTGTTATTGTTGTTAAGTTATCTTGAATACGTAGTATGCAAACAGGCGGATTGTCTGGTTACTAAGTGTATATTTCAATATATACATATATATATATATATATATAGAGAGAGAGAGTTAGTTTTGATTAGTTTGTTCCTTTCATGCCAAAGGCGACACATACGGCAGAGGGTTTATTTCTCCATGTGATACTGTTCGTTGCTAGCGTGGTCTTAGTAGAGTGGTCTTAGGTCTTTCACGTTTTCTTTTCCCAACTGGTGACCACATAATATATATATATTCCTCTCGTACATAGAGCCTGCAAGTAATTTCTCCATACCGCTCTGTTCTGTTCATTGTTCATTTGCGGGTCATCTTCATCGCACATAGGATATGTCCATAATTGCTCCGATCTCCTCTCAGGTTGTTTAGGCTAACAACTCCCGTTCTGTGTTGATTGATGTATCTACTTGGTTTTCTCTCGTGGTTTTCCCGTCTTGCCGCACCTATCGGTATGCACAACTTGTGGTACCGAGATAGAGAAACCCGTTATCTTCATCGTTGAAATCTTCAGAGAGTATGTTTTCTCTGAGAGCGTTGATGATGTTACTTCTGTCCATAGAAGACTCATTCTCAATCGTAGTATTGCCCGCCAGTGCATCTGCTTCTCATTGCCCTTCATCCCAGCGTGACCCGGGACAAAGATGAAGGTAAGTATCTGGATTGTCGAGTTTTGTATTAACTGCATCCATTGCCCTCGTACACAATCTCTGTTCTGTGAAACTCGCTAAATCTTTCGTGGAATTGAGTTCTTATATTTTTTCACTTTCTCAAAAAGTTCGTTTCAGGGTTTACCTTGGGTGCTCTCTCTTCCTGAACTCTTTGCCTCCCACTTCAATGCCTGCTTTGGTATTCTTTGATCCTTTCTTCTCAAGGTATGCACAACATTTATCCATCTTCTCACTTTTATAACATATGTTATTAGTGGTTGACTCGCCCGAGTGGTTACCGGGGTCCAAATTTGGGGTGTAAAGAATAGAACCACTGTTACCTGCCATGCATGTCGTAAGAGGCGACTAAGGAGGTTTGGCTGAAATCGGATGCACACGTCCTAAACTTGTAGAAATCTATGCGTTTAGGGGCCTACCAAACCAATGTGCAACGTATACACGTTCTTGGCAAAGATCAAACATATCACAAAGAGTGATTAAAATTGGCAGTAAAGAATGAACGCAAAGAAGAAGAAGAAGAACTAGTGGTTGACCAAATATTTATCTGATTTCATCACTTCTACATTTTAATTTATGCTTAATGTGAGGTATATGGCTGACTTAATTGCACCGGGTTTGATCCCATATGGCACGGTCCCTCTCCGCAGAAATGGCACTCATCAAAGATCCGGAACAATCCTAGGAATCTCTGAAACAAAATGTATTCGTGAACAGAACATCATGAGCCAGATTTGAAACTATGACCTTCAGAACGTAAGGAAATGACTTACCACAGAGACCCACGCTTAATAGAAACATCTATTAATATCATCCACTAATACCGAAACAGGATGAATTGAAACGTTCAAAACATGAATTGATACTCAGACTGGGTACTTGGCATGACAAATAAAGACTCAAAGAGCAATTTGAAGAGCGGTAGTGAATGTCCCAACCTCCATATAGAAGTTTGAAAACGTGCTTTTGACACGCTAACGTTTTTCTGCTTCAAACGACGTCAGAAATATTTTTGTGATCTTTGCTTGGAATAAAGAACAAAAATAGTATCTGAACAAATGTACCGAAATCGTTAGCATTGTATATCGCTATTAGAGTATATAAAAGTTAGCAGTAGTAGAGAGAACAATAAGAATCTTACAATATATAGTTGGTCGTGAATTGTTTTTGTTTCACAGTTCGTATCACTGTATCACCAATTTATTGAGTATTCGCTCGTGTGGTGCTGGGGCTGCAAGAAATAAAACGAATAGCACCACTGCGACCTACAAAGCATGTCATAAGAGGCGACTGATGTAGGACCTAGGAAGCTACCATAGTAAATAAAAAGCCTCGCAGACGTTAGATGTACTGGCCTACTTGTAGGCGCATAACTGATGCAACGTACAATCGCTCTTATGCTCAGATTACAAACAAATCACACAGAGTGGTTAACAAAACGTCGACATGGAGCATTTGAAAAAGATGAAGAATATTCCGGTCTCCTCACTTTCATGTGAGATATAGCTTTGTGTCGTCTAAAACTATCGTCCCAGATTGTATCTTACTGACTTTGGAATTTAAAAAAGAATTAATTGCATATCCTTTACTGAACTTTGCGAATCAACTCCAGCGTTTTAAAGCTGTTTATGATTTTTCTAGTCATTATTACCGTTCAGTAGTTTGCCATAGCTTTCTGAACGGGTGATGCCATCTCGTCCTTTTGTAAAAATCCACGAGAAACAATTTGCCACCAAACTGTTCGCAGCGTGATTCGAACACAGAACGTCGGGGTTAATAGACCTAGTCACTATCCCCCAAGCCACAGACGCCATCCGAATTTGGAATTACAGATCAGTATATCATACTCTAGTTATAGTAGATGGAGACATTTGGAACACTTTAGCGAATAACAGTCTGTACTTTTGAACAAATGTGAACCGTATAGGCTGTACTTCTTCTTCTTTGGACTTTCCATATCGACCACTTGTTAACCACTCTGTGTGATTTGTATGTAATCTGAGCCTAAGAGCGATTGTACGTTGTGCCGGTTATGCGCTTACAAGTAGATCAGCATATCAGATTTCTGCGATGATTTTTATTTACTATGGTATCTTCTCTAGGTCCTACATCAGTCGCCTTGTATTGTAGGTAGCAGTGGTACTATTCTTTGCTTTTATTGCGAGATCCGGCACCACACGAGCAACAGGCTGTACTGATGAGGTGAAACTTACATGATAACAGACGACTAGACATATACGAATCAAACAACAGTACAGACTAGCATCAAATAATACATTAAGAAAGAAAAGCAAATTTTACGAATTCCAACTTGTTTAACAAAGTGAACTCCACAATGATGTCTCCAGTAAATCATGTCGTTTTAAATGCCAACAATATTTCATTTGTCTTTTTAAAATATTCTTTATCAACCAGTTATCTTCAGTTTTAAACTGTTGCAACACAAACATATTGTGTTTGTCTATGGTGGTCTGTGTACTCTTCCTCGGCATATGAAATGAAAGGCATTGATCGATTTTTCAACTGTTTTATAATAATCCATGCCTCACAGTCATAAGTTGCTGTTGGAAAAATACAGGCTCTTAACAATACCTTTAATATGTTTAGCATATCAAGCCAACTGGTTTCAGAATTGTCATACTTGCTTTAAATATATGCGCGTTTGAAAGCACTGGTTCAATCTTTGCGGTTTCTGTGTGTATTTTATTATACATATGTACTTACGTATAACACGCTAGTTTGTAGTTAATAATCTGTTCAGGAGCAATCAGATGTTTTCTAGCTATTAAGTTGGTGTTAACTCGTAGTATATAATAATACAATTATCAATAACCTTTTCAACGACGAAACATGTAAAAAAAAGAACAACTAAGTACTGTAGTTTTACAAAGTACAAAAAGAACAACTAAGTACTGTAGTTTTACAAATTACAAAACAACTAAGTACTGTAGTTTTACAAATTACAAAACAACTAAGTACTGTAGTTTTATAAAGTACAAAACAACTAAGTACTGTAGTTTTACAAAGTACAAAACAACTAAGTACTGTAGTTTTATAAAGTACAAAACAACTAAGTACTGTAGTTTTATAAAGTACAAAACAACTAAGTACTGTAGTTTTACAAAGTACAAAACAACTAAGTACTGTAGTTTTATAAAGTACAAAACAACTAAGTACTGTAGTTTTATAAAGTACAAACAACTAAGTACTGTAGTTTTATAAAGTTACAAAACAATAGTCTGTAGTTTTATACTACAAACAACTAAGCACTGTAGTTTTCAAAGTAAAAACAACTCACAGTATGTTGTTTATAAAGTACAACAACAATACTGTAATTTTATAAACATACAAACAACTAAGTACTGTAGTTTAATATAGGTCAAAACAACTAAGTACTGTAGTTTTATAAAGTACAAAACAACTAAATACTGTAGTTTAAAAGTCAAAACAAATAGTACTGTAGTTTTTAAGAGTACAAAAAACTAATACTGTAGTTTAACAACAGTACAAAAACAACTAAGTACTGTAGTTTTATAAAGTACAAAAACAACTAAGTACTGTAGTTTTATAAAGTTACAAAACAACTAAGTACTGTAGTTTTACAAAGTACAAAACAAATAAGTACTGTAGTTTTATAAAGTACAAAACAACTAAGTACTGTAGTTTTACAAATTACAAAACAACTAAGTACTGTAGTTTTATAAAGTACAAAACAACTAAGTACTGTAGTTTTATAAAGTACAAAACAACTAAGTACTGTAGTTTTACAAAGTACAAAACAACTAAGTACTGTAGTTTTATAAAGTACAAAACAACTAAGTACTGTAGTTTTATAAAGTACAAACAACTAAGTACTGTAGTTTTATAAAGTACAAAACAAATAAGTACTGTAGTTTTATAAAGTACAAACAACTAAGTACTGTAGTTTTATAAAGTACAAACAACTAGTCCAAATTGTAGTTTTATAAAGTACAAACAACTAAGTACTGTAGTTTTATAAAGTACAAAACAACTAAGTACTGTAGTTTTATAAAGTACAAAACAACTAAGTACTGTAGTTTTATAAAGTACAAAACAACTAAGTACTGTAGTTTTACTAAAGAGTACAAAACAACTAAGTACTGTAGTTTTATAAAGTACAAAACAACTAAGTACTGTAGTTTTATAAAGTACAAAACAACTAAGTACTGTAGTTTTACAAAGTACAAAACAAATAAGTACTGTAGTTTTATAAAGTACAAAACAACTAAGTACTGTAGTTTTACAAAGTACAAAACAACTAAGTACTGTAGTTTTATAAAGTACAAAAACAACTAAAGTACTGTAGTTTTAAAAGTACAAAACAACTAAGTACTGTAGTTTTATAAAGTACAAACAACTAAGTACTGTAGTTTTATAGAAAGTACAAAAACAACTTTAAAGTACTAGACTAGTTTTACAAAGTACAAAACAACTAAGTACTGTAGTTTTATAAAGTACAAACAACTAAGTACTGTAGTTTTAAAATACAATAAGTACTGTGTTATAAATACAAAAAACTAAGTACTGTAGTTTTATAAAGTACAAAACAACTAAGTACTGTAGTTTTACAAAGTACAAACAAATAAGCTACTGTAGTTTTATAAAAAGTACAAAACAACTAAGTACTGTAGTTTTCAAAGTACAAAAAATAACTGGTTATAGTAGACAACTATACTGTGTTCAATCAATCAGCTCGGCGTAGGCGATCATGTCTCTCCACAACTCTCTTTGCTTGGTGCATGTAATCAGTTCTGACGTCGATATTTTGTCGAACCATGATGTCAGTCCATCCAACATCTTCTCCCTCTGTCTTCCACGATCTCTCCTTCCCTGAATTTTACCTGTAGTCACCAAATGTTCTAAACCTTCTCTTCGCATTATAATGCCCGAAGAACCTTGATTGTCGGATTCTTATTCTTTTGATAAGGTTTCTTTGTGTGCAGGCCTGATTTAAAACCTCCACGTTTGTTTTCTTTGCTGTCCATGGCATTCTCAACATTCTTCTGTAAAACCACATCTCTGTGGCTTCCAATGATCGTATTGTTTGTTCAGTGTCCATGATTCGCTGCCATACATAAGAATTGGTTCAATATAGCATTGGAGTACTCGTTTTCGCAGTGTCATTGGTAGTGAGTTCAAGCATAGTGTGTTCTTCATTTTCATAAAAGCTGCTTTCGTTTGAGCTATTCTACTCTAATCTCTGTTGTACATCTTCCATCTGGTGTTAAGAATGTTCCTAGATACTTGAATCGATGGACTTGTTTCAGTGTTGTGTTATTTATTTTGATATTGCATGTTGGTGTTTCTTGTTTCTTGGAGACAACCATAACCTCTGTTTTCTTTATATTCATGCTTAATCCTTTCTTTTCACTGTAGTTTTACAAAGTACAAAACAACTAAGTGCTGAAGTTTTACAAAGTACAAAAAGAACAACTAAGTACTGTAGTTTTACAAAGTACAAAAAGAACAACTAAGTACTGTAGTTTTACAAATTACAAAACAACTAAGTACTGTAGTTTTACAAAGTACAAAAAGAACAACTAAGTACTGTAGTTTTACAAAGTACAAAAAGAACAACTAAGTACTGTAGTTTTACAAAGTACAAAAAGAACAACTAAGTACTGTAGTTTTACAAAGTACAAAAAGAACAACTAAGTACTGTAGTTTTATAAAGTACAAAACAACTAAGTACTGTAGTTTTACAAAGTACAAAACAACTAAGTACTGTAGTTTTACAAATTACAAAACAACTAAGTACTGTAGTTTTACAAATTACAAAACAACTAAGTACTGTAGTTTTACAAATTACAAAACAATACACAGCGACGTTTCGACCAAAAAGTCTTTATTTAGCAAAAGATACAACAGAAGGTAAGAAATTAACTTCTTTTATTACAGACATAACAATCAGACAATACATCAATAACGGTCCTAAAATGAAAATATGTGACTCTAAACGAAAAACGAAATAAATATAAAAAACTAGAAAAGGGAAAATATAGATAAAACAATAATAATCAAATATATACGTATTATCTATACATTTAACATATATACACATATATTATGGAGCATGAGAAGAGACAGTATTAAGTCGAGTCTATGAGGTCGCAATGTACCATATAAAGATATACTACGAGTTTCTAGAGCAATTCGACTCCGATCATCAGAGGAACATGATTGGATGGCTGTGACCTGGATTTCGCGTGCTTCCAAATGGTCAGCTCCATTAAAATGAGTGACTACATGGGTTGCAGAGCATTTGCGTTTATTACATAAGTTTTGGCAGAAACGGTAACTAAGCTTTTAGTCAGTTTCGCCTACATATGCATTGCAACAACGTTTACAAGTGATGGCGTAGATAATGTTGAGGGTCTCGCGTGTAATTTTTTCATGCATTTTATTTTAATATTTAAATGAACTGTTCCCGGAGGAGCGGTTTTGAAGCCTACTGTATAGATTTTTAATTGCAAAATGTTCTGTTAAGCGTGAACACAGGACACTTTTTTTTATATCTTCCGTCTCCGATATGACTAGAATCTTGATCTCAACTACATTGAGATCTGGGATATTTTAAAAAAAAATTCCCAGTCGTTCCATGCGGGAAACAAACCGAATACCTTTATAGCTAGAAGCGAGTACTTTATCTCCATGCCACAAAGACACCACACATATCGCCTTAGTCTGTTACAAACACTTTCGCTTTAGTCTGTTACAAACACTTTCGCTTTAGTCTGTTACAAACACTTTCGCTTTAGTCTGTTACAAACACTTTCGCCTTAGTCTGTTACAAATACTTCTAGGTACTTCTATTTTTGAAAACAATTGAATGTATGGGTTATTTAATACTGTTTGTCTTCTCCTTTAAAGTTGTTGCTATTTTTTAAACTGATCTTTCAATCTTTAAGACAGGCACTGTCGTTTGTAGGTGCATGTTATTACATTTACACTTTTCGAGAACATATTTATTAAGTGTTATTTCTTTTTTATCCAGCTTTTCAAATTCCCTATTTGACTATACATTTTGGAACACTTGTGTTGTTGTATTAATTCTTCAGACCTTCATACTTTTTGTCTAACAAGTTTCATCGAATTCTTTGCTCAATTGTAAATGTTTTTCCAATGCGATCTTGCATTCTTTGTATCACTAATTGCGTTTGAATTACTGGTTTGTTTTCATTTTGTGATTCCTAACATGTAGCTAATCAACCTTACATTTAGATAAAGATGTTTCTCTTTTTTTTTTTGCCCTTGACATCGGCTTGCTTTCTATTTTTAGGACACTTCTTCCAAGCAATTTTTGACATATTTCGGAAGAAGTTTCTTGATATTCTGAATGAAAGTCTGAAAAGAAAGTATTTATTTTTCCCAAGTTTTTATTATTTTATCTAGAAAGAAAATAAGACACGCGTTTATACATCTTAATCACCCAACAACTTCAGCAGCTTTACACAAATTAATGGAATTTATCTTCTATCAAAGGCACGTATAATAAAAGCATAAGCATATTAATTAAAGCAGATTTATAAATAAATACGCCCGAGGAGTTAACGGGGCCAAAATTTGGGGTGTAAAGAATAGAACCACTGTTACCTGCCGCGCATGTCATAAGAGGCCACTAAGGAGGTTTGGTTGAAATCGGATGCATGTGTCCTAAACGTGTAGAAGTCTATGCGTTTAAGGGCCTACCAAATCAATGTGCAACGTATACACGTTCTTTGCAAAGATCAAACATATCACAAAGAGTGATTAAAATTGGTCGTAAGAAATGAAGGCAAAGAAGAAGAAGGAGAGACATACATCATATATATATTATATGTATGTGTAGTATTAAAACTAAATTACGAATTTTCAATTCAAATGTTGTATCAATCCTAACATATGCTAGCGAGAGTTAGAAAATGACTAAAGATATAGAAAGCAAGTTGAATGCATTTGAAAATATATGTCTGCGAAAATAATGAATATAAAATGGAACGAATTCAGAAGAAGTGATGAAATCAGAGAAATATCTCGCCAACCACTAGTGACAACTGATATAAGAAGAACAATATGGGGATATACTGAACACACAAGAAATGAACAAAGAATATCAAAGGAGGCATTGAAGTGGGATGCCGCGGGTTCAAGAAAGAGAGGTCGACCTAAGGAGACCCTGAAACGAACTTCGCTTAGAGAGGCAAAACATATCGGTCTCAGTTTCAAGAAGAAGATTGAGCGAGTTGCCCAGGATAGAGCGGTATGGAGAAATTACTTGCAGACCGTATGTAACGTATAACAGTACGACAGTAATTATTATTACATCCTACAAAATAACTCTCCTGCTTCGTTGACGGATGGTCCAAGTTTCAAAAACCTCAAATCAAGTGAAATTCACAACCTGATCGGCTTTCATGTGAACATAGTTTCAATTGTGTAAGAAAGAAATTCTTCACATCGCTTGTATCCTTAGCTTGATAAAGACCTTTTGATCGAAATGTTGCTGTGTATTCTTATTGTGTTTTTTGGGGTATTTTGAAAACTACAGTACTTTGTTTTTACGTGTTTCGCCATTGCTTCATAGTTTTACTGCAGTCTTCCCTTATATTGATAATGCAAAATAAACACAATAAAAAACGTGACCGTATTTAGGTTTGTCACCTATCGTGTGCCTTTCTATCTCTATCTTTCTCTCTCTAGCATGTAACACATCTTGTGTTAGGGCAGCAACAAATCCATCCATTCGTTTATATTATTTGTCGTACTTTATATTGTGTTCTAAATGTGCTTCCCATCGTTCAGATCTTCTTCTATTGTTCTCCTCAAAGTCGTTTGAGGTCTTCCACGTTTTTGTTTACCCTCTGGCATCCATCTCAGTACAGTTTTCGTAACAGAATTAGTCTTAATGCGTAACACATGTCCAATCTATATCCAGCGTCTCTTTCAGATGATGGTGCTCATGCTCTCTTGCTGACACTGATCGTATGCATTTGATGAAATAAAAATACGGACTTAAAACCATGCTTCCAATAAACCAGACCGAATTAAAACAGGTTTTTCCTTACTTATACAGTTAACTTCAAAACGTTGTTAAAAATTTAACTTCAAAACTAACTTTAAAATTAACTTCAGAACATTGATTATTTTTCTCATTATTATTTAAGAATTTGACGGTATTTATTTAAGCAGCTAATGATCTTCTTGTTTTTTTTTCTTCTCTAATTTTGTTTTGCCTCACATCGTTAGGATGAGATGATATTTCGAGAGCAGACTGTTGTGTGAGCTTCATATCTGGCAGTTAATAATATGTGCGTGGTAATCTCACTATTTTGTGATGACATACTGCGAACTAGGTGTTCCATCATCGAGAGTTTATGTGAATGTTTGTGTTTTTTTTCTCGTTATAATTATCTCATGGCGTTGATATTTAATCAAGTGCCGTGCCGGGTGACGTAAGCGATCATGTCTCTCCACATCTGTCTGTCTCTGCTACAATCCAGCAGCTACTTCGCCGAACCATTGTCGAAACACGATTTTAATTCGTCCGAAATTGTGTCCCTTCGTCTTCAGCTATCTCTTTTCTCTTGTATTTTACCAGTTGTAACCAAATGTTCTAAACTTTCCCTTCTAATTATATGTTCAAAAAACCTTAATTGTCTGCTTCTTATTTGATTGATTAGTTTCCGATATGATTCTGTCTCCGACAAGATCTCTTCATTAGTTTTTCTAGCTGTTCATGGAACTTTCAACATTCTTCTGAGAAGCTCCAATTCTTTGGCTTCCAATGTTCTTACCATTTGTCTGTTCATTGTCCATGACTCACTGTCATATAAACGTATTGGCTCTATATATCATTGGATTACTCGTTTCCTGAACGTTTCCTGAAGTTGCTTGTATTGCCTAGAGCTACTAAGTGTTGCTAACTTTAACAACAAGTACAACATTCCAAAATCTATTGCTGTTTCCTAACTTGTTTTCGTTGTAGTTTGTGATTGGTTTTCCATCATCACAAGTGTAGAACTGTTTTAATATACTCAACACAGATTTAACAATTTGGTTCCAGTGAAATTAAGTTTGTGCGCTTATCGGAATATTATTTCAGTGATCCTAGACGACTCTAGTGTGAGCAAGATGAAGTTCCATAAGAAAGAATTCAAAGCTTACTGGGTTACAGTGGCGGCTTGTAATCATTTATGTTGGTAGGGCCAGACACACATTTTCGGAAAAATCATGGTTTGGGGTTGTTATGTTTTAATTTATAAAATAATAAATACACGTTGCATATTATTTTTGGTGGGGCCCGCTTAATGACGAACCGCCACTGCTGGGTTATTTACTTCAGTTCAATGTTAATGGTCATGCGAATCAATCAATCAATTAATGGAGGGACATACTGGAACTATCCATAGCGTGCACAATAATATCATAGAAGATAAATAATATAAGCTTATCCAGTCAAAAAAGTAATCACTATAGACATAATTTGTTGTGTTTTTTAAGACACTGGATACATATGTCCATATTTGGTTTTGTTCAGTTCTGTAACATATAATGATAAATAACGGAAACAATTTTGTCATTATTCAACAGCAACAGGCAGCTGTGAAAAAACAAGACATAAATAAAACATACACAACACATGCACAACATACCGATGGAGATTTTACAAACAGTCCATGATCAGTTTTGACCTCATGGAAAAACAACAGACAACCCGCAATTCTTAGACCAAAAAAAATATGAATTGAATGTGTACTCGAATGTCTAAAATAATATTTCAGCTCATCTAAAATCATATTGCAACAGTGTGTGCAAAGTGACGTGGTTCATTAACACAGTCCTGCTGGCATTCAGACCTGACTTCACGTTTCTGTCAAATTAATGAGCGGTTCTGAACGTTGTCAATGATGATTAACTAGTAATCCAGTTATTTTTTTCGCTTTTCATAAAATAATTTAGAACTCTATTTTGTGTGTTTTGAACCAAAAAAAAATAATTTTCTAGCTTGCAATAACAACAACAATAATAAGAAAATAACACAGGTAGCGCGGCAATCAAATTTCTTTTTTCTTTTAAAAATGCATTTTGGCAAACGATGTTCAAAATTGAATTAAGTTTTTTATTTCGTTTTCCATGAATGTTTTTTTTTGGGTGATTCAAATGAGGAAACGTTACCTTGACCTATTTGAGCTATATGTTGTGATTGTTTATTAGTTCTATTCCTCGAACATTATATTTATTTATATATATTTATATAATGTTCTGTCATTCTTGACATCCCAATAACAATTGTTAACCTCAGTTTAATCAAATAAATATTAATCTTTGCTAAATTCTCTTTCCTAGAAAATATTAGTTAGTTAGTTAGCTTGTTCCTTTCGTGCCAAAGGCGGCACATAGGGTAGAGGTTTTAGATCTCCATGTGATGCGGTTCTTTGCTGGTAGTTAGAGATCTTGTATGGTTTTACATCCCAATAGTTTACTTTCTTGTTGGATGGTTCTTCGAAGAGTGGTCTATGGTCTTCCACGTTTTCTTTTCCCAATTGGTGACCACATAATGACTTGTCGATTTAGTCTCTTTTCGTCTGATCGAAGAACATGATCTAAATATTTCCACCTTCGTTTCCTTATAATATTTTATACGGGTTGTTGGTGTGTTATATCTCTCACTGTGTTGTTAGAAACGAAATCACTCCATTTTACTTTTAATAATTTTCGTAGACATTTATTCTCAAAGCTGTCCAGTTTCTTATCAATTTTCTTTGTTGATTTCCAACGTTCTACAACCGTAGGTCAGTAGAAAATATTAGGTTTAGATAAACTCTCTTTGCTAAACTTTCTTTGCAAGAAACTACTAACCTATGGTAAACATTCTTTGCTAATATATAACACTATTTTTGCCAAACTGTTTCAAAAAATAATAATCTTTGCTAATTCCTCTTTACTAAAATATAATAATCAACACTTTCTTTTCCATCAAGCTTTCAGATTGCAAGAAAGAAAATGAATATTATTTCTGATCTAGAAGACGTCTCAATTAGTCGTGTCTGTCACAGGACAACAAAGGCTCGGAGTAACCCTTCTGAATTTGTAACATAACAGCACTATAACACTATAACGTCGCCAGCATAGTCACATTAGCAGATCGTATACGTGGAAAATCTTTCAAGGCCTGACGCAGCAAACGATAGTAAACAACTCGTAATTTTCTCGTTGATCGAAAACAAGATACACCCATCCATTCATCCATCCATCCCTCCATCCATTCATCCATCCATCCCTCCATCCATTCATCCATCCATCCCTCCATCCATTCATCCATCCATCCCTCCCTCCCTCCCTCCCTCCCTCCATCCATCCATCCATCCCTCCATCCATTCAGCCATCCCTCCATCCATTCATCCATCCATCCATCCATTTATCCATCCATCCACCCATCCATTCATCTGTCCATCCATTCATTCATCCATCCATCCATTCATCCGTCCATCCGTGCGACTGTCAGTCCGTCCTCCTGTCTGTCTATCTGTCTATCTGTCTATATGTCTATCTGTCTATTTGTCTATATGCCTATCTGTATATCTGTCTATCTGTCTGTCTTTCTGTCTATCTGTCTATATGTCTATCTGTCTATCTGTCTATCTGTCTATCTGTCTATCTGTCTATCCGTCTATCTGTCTGTCTGTCTGTCAATCTGTCTGTCTATATGTCTGTATGTCTGTCTGTCTGTTTGTCTGTCTGTCTATCTGTATATCTGTCTATATGTCTATCTGTCTATCTGTCTATCTGTCTTTCTGTCTATCTGTCTATCTGTCTATCTGTCTGTCTGTCTGTTTGTCTGTCTGTCTGTCTATATGCATGCCTGTCTATCTATCTAGATTTCCATATATATGTCGGTTGTATATACAATTATCTATAGTTATGTCTCTTCGTTTGTCTTCGTGTCTGTTCGTATGTCTGTCTTTTTGCTTGTATGTATATATGTCTGTATTTACACATATAAATATGACTGTATGTCTGTATGTTTGTTTGTCTATCAGATCTGTCTGGATTACTATATGCCTGTATATATTTGTCTGTCTGTCTGTCTGTATGTTTGAAGATGACAAAGAACAATTCAGAACGACAAATGCAAGCTAGACATATTGACTTACCAAAAGTCTCGGTTTGTCCAATTTATATTCTTCCTGGTCAAAGATCAGATATATTTTCAACAAACCTCCTGTATGTGCACACATTCAATCCCTGATATTATTTTGTTGGAATATTACTTGTTAACCAAACATCATTATGCTAGACTGATACTTTCAATCATTTGGTCAAGATATTTTTTGTTGTAAATAATCTAATCAGTAGTTCTAAAAACTGAAAAGCTAACCAATTGTTTTACGAACGTAGACATCTAAAATAGAGATTCCTAAGTGTACTTAATATAATTGCGTTGGATCATATTCTGTGGAAGACACAGTAGTGTCATTAGACAAACAAGTATGTGAAATCTGCAAAAAGGAAGGAAAAATAAAGGAACCCTTTCATACTTCGTGGTATATAGGTCAATACAGTGTTAGGTATGTATGTTTTCATTGACCGTCGGCCCACGATGGGTGATGTGGTCAGCATCACCCGGCCGCCTTTACTTTCATGTCTTAGAGCATGTCTGGTACCCAGTTGAGGCTGGGTCGACCTGAGAGCCGTCGTGGTCGGGAAACATTCCTCGCGCATTGCGGGAGCTGAACCCAGACCACCAGCCTTGCGAAGCGAGTTCACTAACAACTACGCTACAGGGGCTCTCGTGAAACCTGCAAGGAAAACGGAAAAGAGGACGATCTAAACATACCTGGAGACGGGTTAGGCTTGGGAAATTGATTGATTGATTGATTGATTGATTGGATCATCATTATTGCGCTTCGATGAATAACCATGTGTGACCCGATCTCTTTCTTGTACAGAAAGATCTCAGCAGCAGTGCACGAACTCCGTAGCACTGACAAGTGTCCCCGATGTAGTTTTGGAGACGCTTAAGATATTTGTGTAGGAACGTTTATTTAAAAACTTTTATAATTAATTTTACCCGGGCCGTGGCTTTCCAGCCTGGTCTTCCCAATTTTGTACTGCCAAATGTTCTTTTACGTGCTCAAATTGAATACATGACCTACGTTTTATCGTCCGTCTTATATAGAACTAAGGACTCGATTCGGGGAAAATGACTTGGCTGTACACGCCTGGACATGCTGGAGTGTGGGGTAATGAGCGTGCTGACTCTCTTGCAAACAGTGCCCCGACTCAAGTGGACAGAAGCATGGACAGAGCCGATATCACCAATGCGGTACGCTCTCAATTGTGTGACATGGGCGGGTCTCAGACACTGAAACGAGTTCGAGAATTAGGCGTTAAGTTTGGACATGCCAGGCAGTGTCGTCTTCGTGGTAGAGAGCGAAGATATAGTAATCAACTTCTTATGGGTACTGTGAGCAAACGGACTTTGGGATGGCTGCTTCAACGGAGGACAGAGCACGAATGGAAATGCCCAATGTGCCATGACGTCGATCGCATAACATAACATAACATAACTCGATTCGGGGATCTCTGGAAAAATATCCAGATTGCTCCACGAAGGCATGAACCTGATACCTTTGGCACTAGAGAGAAGTACCTAACATCTACGCCACATAGATCTCCTAAAGATAAAACTGAAGGTTTTTCCTATGATATTCTTTCTTATTTATCAAATAGCCCTACTGTACTATCTAGTTATTCATATCATTATCATCCTTCAACAGCTTGTCCTGTGCAGAACATTGCCGCAACAAGACGTATACCGAACTTCTCTCTATCATCAAATGTCAGATTTCATAATATTATTAATGTCAACGTCAAGTCTTTTACCAATAACTTTACAACCACGTTAACCTTTTCACTCTATAATTTGTTTCTTCTTCTTAATAATGAAATGTACACAAAGTTAACCAGTATACTCACTTTTCAACATTTTAAAATATGATTGAGCCAGCACATCGACTCGGAAGTACGAGTGAGTTAATCAGAACCTCTGCAATAAAAGGTCAGCCTTTTAAACCATAGGTTCCCAAAGTGGGCAGTGTCCTCACCCCAAAGTGGGCGCTGCAGCCTTCTGAGGGGAGAAGGGAAGGGCGGTAGTCAGTTCAGAAGCATTTAGGGAGCGTTAACGCGATATAGAGTCAGTGGTTTCTTATAGAAGAAATTAATAAAATATATTTTAAAATAATTATTTTTGGTGATTGAGTAACAGTTCTTCTTCTTCTTCAGCGATCTCTGGTCATGCGCTTAATTTACTGTGGACCACAAACTGGGCAGACAGCTTCAGGTCTGTCAGGTTTCCCCAAAGCTTAGTTTTCAGGTCGACTGGGTGTGGCCACATGTTGCTTCTCAGCTCACACAGAAGAGGACAGTCTTGCAGGATATGCTCTGGTGTCTGTTCTGCCTGCTGAGTAACAGTTCAAGATGAAACATAAATTGATCACTACTTTTTCAATTATTTAACAGCATAAAAAGTAATATTTCATCAGCTGCTATGTACCTCAAAAATATCACACTGCTTGAACACGGAACACTGCGATTATGGTGGCGGGGGAGATGAAGGGAGGGACGTTGCGAAATGTATGTCTGGCATACTGGTGGATGGCCCGAACAAGTTTGTGAACTTATGTTTTAGAAACAAGGACACATTCACTTCTTAACAAGAAGCAATCTTATCTTGTCTAGCAAAGTGTGCAATAACGTTTCTTGTGAAGTTCAAGTGATATATTTGTTACAGAGGTTGGTCTGATCCAATGTGTTATATTTCTATGTTATGATATGTTATATTGTTTTGATCGCCATCATGACACATTGGGAATTCCCATGTGTGCTCCATTCTTTACTGCAGCAACCCTATCAAAGTGCAATTTCTCACTGTTTTCATAGGAATTTGATTATGATATCTCTTTTCTATACTACAAAAACGACATTGTCTGGTATTTGAAGACTTAGCACCGAATTCTAGCAATCGTTACAGTGTCTGAGACTCGTCCGTATCACACAATTGAGTGTACTGCATTAATTACATCAAGTCTATCCATATTTCTGCCGTTTAGAAAGATAGTTTGAAACAGTTGTATTTCTACGATGTTTTCTATCTGCCTAATCATGTTTATTATTCTGCGTTCGATCTACAGTACTACCAACTGACATACCTTTGTAACATGTATATAATTGAGCAAAAGAATGTAAGTTTATTAAGCTGCTAAGTTAGAGTAAGTTGGAAAACTTCGATATCTTGCACTTTTCAGTACAGCACTTAGGATTAATGCAGGATGTGGTATTTGGCTTCTTCGTCCTATCAGCTTCCTCTTTGCTTATTGGTAACTACATCTTTGTACATGCATTATCTTAATTTCACCCTATATTAATCACATTTTAACTACACATTTTTACTTGAATATAATCTGAACCAAAGAGAGGGGTCAAAGGCTCATGAGGTTATGGTGGTAACATGAGCCAGGGTTAGCGAGGGGCGCGCTAACCAAGACCCTGCCCCCAACCTCCACGCGGTGACCCGGGAAACAGACTCTGGTTCCGGTCTGGCTAAGAGGGGCAGGGATCGGGAGAACTACTGGTAGTGGTAGCAGTGCAAGTACGGAAATGCAATACAGATCCATACTAACAAAATGCACAAATCTCCTGACCGATGTCCAACAATATATTGCCCAAGTTCCTGAACGTAAAGAAACAGCAACGAAACGTCTCTGGCATGGATGAGAAGTGCATCCAGTGACCAAACGTGTGCCCACGTAGAGCGAAGCTCGATGCCCTGAGGAGGGGGCAAACTTTGCCAGCCCGTCGGCAAGAATAAATAAGACAAGACCGTAACGAACAAAAGTCTACCCTCGTCTAGGTACGAGAGAAGATTGCAGCTTACCACGCATCGGTGGCCTGGTGCAGACACATGTGCTGGGCAAGGTTTGCCGAGCGCAAAAGAACAAGTTGCGTTTTAGTGCATAACGAAACTACCCACCCTGGGAAAACCGTGCAAGGTACTGTGCGATAAAAATTAACATCCCCGGAAGAACTGAGGTTGGTGATACCTAAAGGAACTGCCAGCCTTGGGGCAATCGGGCAAGGTTCAATTGCAGTCGTAACTAACATCCCCGGAATAACTGGAGCGGGTGATGGTGGCGAGCGCAAAATCCTCAGTTGCGTTGATAGCGCCGACTGAAACGACCCTCTACATTGTTTGTATTAGG
Organism: Arion vulgaris; assembly: GCA_020796225.1. Classification (NCBI taxonomy): domain Eukaryota; kingdom Metazoa; phylum Mollusca; class Gastropoda; order Stylommatophora; family Arionidae; genus Arion; species Arion vulgaris. Next base: position 33,803,163 of record CM036764.1, read on the forward strand.
CCCCATGCCGGTGCCTTTCGAGGTTAATTGCAAATTGCCACGTACCAATGCGCGTCTAGAAAAGGCTGAGAATGTTCCTTCTCCGGATCAAACCCAAAAAATGTACGGTAAAGCAAGGCCGACAATGTACGGATCAGACAGGAAGTCTGAGTCCGAACATTGGCGAAGGCCGATACTTTACACGGTTTTTTATACGAGTAAGACGCCGTCCGAGGACAAGCTGTCAAGCCCCGAGAAATATTTCTCAGTCAGAACGGGCAAAACAACGTAACTCACTGTGCTGGCGTAGATCACAAAGCCCAAATATATAGCAAAGTTGATCGTAAAGGCGTAGATCCGAGCCGACATAGTCGGCAGAAAGGATCGTACCTAGGAAATTTCACCCTAGCAAATCAAAAGCTGGCTGAAAACGGACGGGCGGGCCTAGTCACCATGGGCGCACAATCGTCCCGACCTAGATCACTCCGTTCTTGCCAGTGGACCAATTATACATCACAATAAGAATGATCAAATTGGCTGTGAAGAACGAAGGCAGAAGAAGAAGAAGAAGAACCAAAGAGCGTGAGCACACTCTTATGTCATGACCAAACAGTTCCGAATTAGGAACCGCTTCTCCTAATTGAAACGTATATCATTTTCGTCGCTCCAGTTAATTAAGATTTATCACTCTGTATTATTTTCCTACGGAAATACTGCAGTTATAAAGATCGGGACATATAGGATGCTTCCTTAAACAGTATGGACACGACAAGCCAGTAAGATGTACGTCACATTTTTCAGTTGGAAACTAAACGGGAGACGTTGTTTGTGTATACTCTTTGAATTGAGAGCCGCGGTAGCGTAGTTGCTAGTGAACTCGCTTCTCAAGGCTGGTGGTCTGGGTTCAACTCCCGCAGTGCGCGTGGAATTTTCCCGACCGCAACGGCTCTCAGGTCGACCCAGCCTCAACTGAGTACCAGACATGCTGTGGGAAAGTAAAGCGGCCGGTGTGATGCTGACCACATCACCTATCGTCTGCCAGCAGTCAATGAAAAATACAGACCTAACACTGTATTGCCCTATATACCACGAGGTATGAAAGGGTTCCTTTACTTTTCTTTTACTTACTCTTTGAAGTATGACCATTCTTTTTTTTGCTTCTGCCTTTTTTTCTGCATTGAGCTCATTAAACGGATATTTCCTCGTATGAGCGCGAGAATAATGTTAACTGTGTGCGAATCTTATTAGATGTATAAATCATGTTATTGTCTATGACTTCCTAAATCATAGGTTAGGACTTCCGTGAAGAGTATGACTCCTGAAAGACGAGGCAGGTGTTGAGCAAGATGACGGTGGCAATAATACATTAAGAACGCATTGAACCTGGCAATGACGGAGTCGGGAGAACTGACTAGAGATTGAAGATTTTAGACGAGATGTGATGAAAGCATTGTTCTGCGAATAGGATGCTACCGGAAAAATGTAAACATTAAAATTTTGCTGATGTATGTACTGTTCATTCTCTCTCTCTCTCTATCTCTCTCTCTCTCTCTCTTCATGTTACATTGATCGCTTTACTCAAGAACGTCATCTCACTGTGACTATTATAATACATGTAACAGAAGAGATAGCATATAACGTATTATATTACGGGCACGAAAAACTGTGTATATAACTGATCATCAATGTAACTAAGTCGTATAGCATTATGGATATGTAAAGCAGCCACAATCGATTTGGGCTTGAAATTGAGCGACAAGACTCAATAAGATTAGAGAGGGTCAGAAAGAGCAAATCAGTCACAGACACAAGCCACTATCTGCTCTGATATCCTGGATAGAAGCTTGGCAAGTCTCAACATTTCGCAAATAAACAAATGTAAATTTTCCGTGTGTAAATCTTTTCATTCGCTTAGATCGATTATGAAAAGTGGGTTTATCAAAATCAGTCCTGGAACCAGATCTATAGACTGCCCTATTAATCCTGAGCTTCTATTGAGTATTGTGTTGTGTTATGGTGTCCTGAATTGTATTGTCGTTGCATAATTTTCTCTCAGCCATTATCTTTTTTTCTTCACAACACAGTATCGATTTTACAATCATCAATTGATCTTTTTCGAATACTTAAACTGCACAAGGAATAATTTTGTAGTATTGATTTTACAATCATGAATTAATATATTTCAAATATTTCAACTGCGAAAGGAATTATTTAAAAAAATCCATGTACGAAGATTAAATGTGAACTGATAAAAATAACAGTTTGGGTAGCAATTTTGATTGCAGGGAAAGATACAAATAGCAGTTTGGGTAGCAATTTTGATTGCAGGGAAAGAAAAAATAGCAGTTTGGGTAGCAATTTTGATTGCAGGGAAAGATAAAAATAGCAGTTTGGGTAGCAATTTTGATTGCAGGGAAAAATAAAAATAGCAGTTTGGGTAGCAATTTTGATTGCAGGGAAAGATAAAAATAGCAGTTTGGGTAGCAATTTTGATTGCAGGGAAAGATAAAAATAGCAGTTTGGGTAGCAATTTTGATTGCAGGGAAAGATAAAAATAGCAGTTTGGGTAGCAATTTTGATTGCAGGGAAAGATAAAAATAGCAGTTTGGGTAGCAATTTTGATTGCAGGGAAAGATAAAAATAGCAGTTTGGGTAGCAATTTTGATTGCAGGGAAAGATAAAAATAGCAGTTTGGGTAGCAATTTTGATTGCAGGGAAAGATAAAAATATTTGCAAATCCTTTAGATGACGTCACCTTCAACCACAGTGAACCAGTCGTCAATTTTCTAGGCACCATTTATACGTTCAGTAATTTGTCATTGCCTTCTGAACTGTGAGGTCTATTTTTACAGTTCGTTACCAAAGAAACAAATTTTCATTTAAACTGTCCGCCGCGGTGTTGGAACTAGGTAAACTTGGGTTGTGATCCAGCTCACTACCGCTTAAGCTACAGGTGCCCGTTGCAAGGTAAACAGTAGACATGAAATTATGATACGAATTGTCAAAGAAACATTAGTTTTTAAAAGTCTAATTAAAATATGAAACTGTAAGTAAATAATTACAAAACTAAATTACGATTTTTTTTATTCCACTGTTGAATCAATATTAATATATGAGAAAGTTTTAAAAAGAATAAAGATATAAAAAGTAAGTTGAATGCAGTTAGAAATAGATGTCCACAAAAATATAATGTATATCCAATACGTCGATTTCAGAAAAAGTGATGATATGAAAGAAATATCCTTTCAACTCCTAGCAACAAGTTTTATAAGAAAGAGAAGATAGATATATATAGTTTAGTCATAATATGAATAGAAACGATCAAAGAATCACTAAGTATCACATTAAATTAGAAGTCAAAATAAGAACAACAAAAGATACTCTAGGGAAACCCTGAAACGAACATTTATTATAGAACCAAGACAAATTGTACTTAACACCATAGAGATTATTGAACAAGTTTGAAAAGAAGAGAGAGTTTTATGTAACGTATCGCAGCCAAAGAGGAATATATTAATAATATTTATAATTTGTCAATTTTTTAAACTTTCAATGTAGCATATAATCATTTCACATTTCGACTTTTAATTTCAACTTTCGAAGTATTTCGAATATTTCAACGTTATAATAAATCATTTGATATATTTGATAACCTGAGGACTAACGCTTTGGCTGACAAAGTCATATGTACGAGGTGTTACATATTTACTAGTAGATAGTAAATATGTGTTCAGGGTTCACTGAATAAACCAATTGTCAAACACTGAACTTGAACCACAACACTTATTACTCTTAGCGCCACTAAGTCTTGAAGCCATGAATAAGCCATGAAGTCGAGTGTTTCCAAGACCAAGACTGTTCTTCTTCTTCTTCTATGAACTGCTCTTGAAGCACAACGCATCAACACATTTCCTACAACTAAGATCTTTCTTGAGCAAACTAGGATAGTTCAGTTCAAATCTTTCACACATCTTCACTTTCTTTGTCCGCAGTTCACCTTCATGTCTCCGACTACCTTTCTTTCAGTTCAGATTCTATTTCATAGCCACATGTGGGTGTCTGGTCTTGGGACACATTCTTATTGTATGTCCAAACCGCTTCCATCTTCTCCATTTTATGTTTGCATTGATATTGTTGATTCCCATGTACTGGGTGATCAAAGTAATAGATATTCTGTTGAGCTCAACGAACTTGGATCATTTTTCTTAGACATCTTACATCAAAGCCTTTTAAACGACTTTCTGTCTTAGTACTTTTTCCGTGATTCTGATCCATCAAGACCACGACTATTTAACTGAAAAAGGGCGTCACTGTGTCACGTTTCCAATATCATCGTATGTACAGCATATCTACTTCTTCTTAGAACATTCCATATCACTTGTTAACCACTCTGTGTGATTTGTATGTGATCTGAGCCTACGAGCGATTGTACGTTGTGTCAGTTATGCGCCTACAAATAGGCAAGCACATCCGATTTCTGCGATGCTTTCTATTTAATAGGGTAGCTTCCCTAGGTCCTACATCAGTCGCCTCTTACGACATGCCTTCTAGGTCGCAATGGTACTATTATTTACTTCTCTTGCGGGTCCTGGCACCACACGGAGAATACAGCATACAAATTCAGCTGGGATATTGGTCCCAGTGCTTACACTTGGATTCTAAGCAATGTTTATTAACTTGTTACACACATTTACACATTTTAAAAAATATTTTATTATGTAGAAAGAAATCTCAGTTTTCTTTAAATTTCTGGTCTACATTCCATTGTCCAAAAGAGATGTCTGTTTCGTACTGTAGATCTGTATGTTACTTAAGTTGTCTTTTTTCCTTACATCAACACATTTTGTTCAATGCAAACTTTTTCAATATAATTTTTTACTCTTAATTGCCATCATTACTTTTCAATTGGTTCAATACTGGAAAAAATCTTCATTAAGCTTCAATACATTTAATATGTTTCGACAATTATTTTCCTCTTTTCAGCACATCAATAAGAGTTCACAGTATTCATTATAATTGAAAGCATTCAGTTTATGTCAATACACTGTTGATTAATACGATCAATATGTTTAAACAGTTTTCGTATGTGTCGATGTTTTCATTATATTTTAATACTTTCATTATGTGTGTATGTGTTTATTTAGTTTAACCATTTCTTTTATCTGTAAAATTATTTCATCATTTTCAATTAATTTTTTGTGTTTCAATACAATCTTTATCACATAATAACTTTGCAGAGAGTCGCGGTAGCGTAGTGTTAATGCACTCAAATCTTAAATCACATCCGAACAGAGACAAATGTGCAATTTTTCATGACATCTCTAGGATTGTTGCCGTAGCTACGGAGCTCGTGCATTGTGCAATGCTCTCGGCAGATGGTATGCTATATCTACAGATAGGGACGGAGTCATATGGGGAAATCTGGTGCATTGAAGTCAACCCTTCTCCTTTGTACCCTTTGGACACCTTAAGCGAGAGTTTCAGCATCTAACTGGCGTGTTGGGCCGCTAGACGCTGATGTATTTGCTGAGACGGAGATCGGAGCACCTATGGACATGTCCGGAGTGCTATGATGATAGTCCTCACATAACTGATAACTGAAGCGAGAGTGTAGGTTCAATTCCACAGCGGAGATACTTTTTCCGACCGTATCGACTCTCATTTTTTTCCCAATACAGAAGCACTTGAACTGAAAGCTCTTCGGCTCGGTGTCATGGACATCGTAACCTTTCGGCTCGGTGCCACGAACACCGTAAATCTGGGAACCTGTAGCTTTTCTGCCAGTCCGCGGAGTTGAACCCGCACTTACAGAGGACTAGTCACCCGTAGTCAACGCGCTACGAACACGCTGGGCACGCGGGCTATCGACTCTCATACCAACCCAGTCTCAATTGGGTACCAGAAAAGAAAAAAAATGAAGTACAGTAGACCTGTATAATGTTGACCACATCTCTCATATCTTGCCCATATCAATGGAGAAAAAATGCGATCCTTCCACTGAATTCCCCAATATACTTCCTGGCATAAGAAGGATTGTCTTTACTACGACTGTTATCTTTGTTAAAATGTTTATAAACTTACCTCAGATAGATTGAAAATAATAGATATTGTTTTCCACTTCAAAATATATCTTCTACTTTTTCTTGTTTCGTTATCCTGCTACCTGGCTGTTGCCTAGTGTCGCGATTCACTGTTTTTGTCTTACGTTGGTCTAGTGGTCTGGGCAATAGTTATTTTTGCTTTTTTACTCATCTATGCAATCGTTTCCGTGGTCTTATTTTCCCCCATCTTTTTGATGTAGAAGACTCTGCATACAGTAAAGTTTTGTTACATCACCTTATTTGATCATATGCTTTTAGTTTCAACTACATAAAGTTACATATGCTTTTAGTTTGAACTACATAAAGTTACATATGCTTTTAGTTTGAACTACATAAAGTTACATATGCTTTTAGTTTGAACTACATAAAGTTACATATGCTGTTAGTTTCAACAACAAATAGTTACATATACATTTAGTTTCAACAACATCAAGTTACATACACTTTTAGTTTGAACAACATAAAGTTACATATAATCAAAAGCAGAAAACAATCAGAAAACAAAACAACTCTTTATATATTCCCATTAAGAAAATAACTTCTCAGAAGCCATTTTAACATTTAAAAACTACATTGATTTCAAATATAATCCTAAAACCCACTTTCTAACCGTTTCAGATAACATCGCTTGTATTTAAAGACCTCATTTGAACAAAGTGTTCGTAATGGCAGATTTCCGTTCCACAATATTAACTGCCCGGCAGATATGCTTTTTTTTTTTATAAATGTGAGTAATGACTGAATTATTCCGTATTTAGGTATTGATCTGCTTCGTCATTATGTCCCATTCTGTTGTACGCATTCACAATCGATATGTTTCTTTAAAACTCGTGTTTTGCTTTTATTTTTATGTCTTGTTATGTGTACTGAGGCAGCTTATGATTTGTTCCACGTCCAAACAAACTACAAGATGAAAGTTACAACACAATGATGACGCGGTACAATGTTAAATATATGGATTTGTCGTTTAAATTAGCTACATACAGTTTCAATGATACTATATATATATATATAATAATAATAATAATAATAATAATTCCTCTCGTACTGTTATACGTTACATAGGGTCTGCAAGAAATGTATCTACTCCGCTCTATCCTGGAAAACTTGCTCAATCTCCTCCATGGAACTGAGACCGATATTTATTGTCTCTCTCAGAAACATTCGTTTCAGGGTCTCCTTAGGTCGTCCTCTCTTTCTTGAACCCATTGCATCTCACTTCAATGCCTGCTTTGATATTCGTTGATCATTTCTTTTCAAGGTGTGTCCAATATATCTGAATCTATATATTATATATACATATATATATAGTCCTTATGTGCTCACCAGTTAAGGAAAAAACACACGGAAGACATAAGACCACTCTTCGAAGAACATTCCTACAGGAAAGTAAACTAATGGGATGTAAAACCATACCAGATCTCCAACTGCTAGCAATGAACTGCATTACATGGAGATCTAAAACCTCTGCCCTATTTGCAGCGACACCTGCGGATATTATTGTACAAAGCCCGAAATCTGTATCTCCAGCACGAATCCTAGGCGTATCTGGAAAAATGCACCGGAGAACGGAACGACGAGGCCCGGATTCCAATCCACGACTTTCGGAACATAAGACATGCGGCTTTACAATTTAGCAAAAGAGTCCCATTGATTGCGGTAGAATGGTGTACCAAACACAAGTAGTAGGACATCAAGTAGTAGGACATCAAGTAGTAGGACATCAAGTAGTAGGACATCAAGTAGTAGGACATCAAGTAGTAGGACATCAAGTAGTAGGACATCAAATAGTAGGACATCAAATAGTAGGACATCAAGTAGTAGGACATCAAGTAGTAGGACATCAAATAGTAGGACATCAAGTAGTAGGACATCAAGTAGTAGGACATCAAGTAGTAGAACATCAAGTAGTAGGACATCAAGTAGTAGGACATCAAATAGTAGGACATCAAGTAGTAGGACATCAAGTAGTAGGACATCAAATAGTAGGACATCAAGTAGTAGGACATCAAGTAGTAGGACATCAAATAGTAGGACATCAAGTAGTAGAACATCAAGTAGTAGGACATCAAATAGTAGGACATCAAGTAGTAGGACATCAAGTAGTAGGACATCAAGTAGTAGGACATCAAGTAGTAGGACATCAAATAGTAGGACATCAAGTAGTATGACATCAAGTAGTAGGACATCAAATAGTAGGACATCAAGTAGTAGGACATCAAGTAGTAGGACATCAAATAGTAGGACATCAAGTAGTATGACATCAAGTAGTAGGACATCAAATAGTAGGACATCAAGTAGTAGAACATCAAGTAGTAGGACATCAAGTAGTAGGACATCAAGTAGTAGGACATCAAGTAGTAGGACATCAAATAGTAGGACATCAAGTAGTATGACATCAAGTAGTAGGACATCAAGTAGTAGGACATCAAATAGTAGGACATCAAGTAGTATGACATCAAGTAGTAGGACATCAAATAGTAGGACATCAAGTAGTAGGACATCAAGTAGTAGGACATCAAGTAGTAGGACATCAAGTAGTATGACATCAAGTAGTAGGACATCAAGTAGTAGGACATCAAGTAGTAGGACATCAAGTAGTAGGACATCAAGTAGTAGGACATCAAATAGTAGGACATCAAGTAGTATGACATCAAGTAGTAGGACATCAAGTAGTAGGACATCAAGTAGTAGGACATCAAGTAGTAGGACATCAAGTAGTAGGACATCAAATAGTAGGACATCAAGTAGTAGGACATCAAGTAGTAGGACATCAAGTAGTATGACATCAAGTAGTAGGACATCAAGTAGTAGGACATCAAGTAGTAGGACATCAAGTAGTAGGACATAAAGTAGTAGGACATCAAGTAGTATGACATCAAGTAGTAGGACATCAAATAGTAGGACATCAAGTAGTATGACATCAAGTAGTAGGACATCAAGTAGTAGGACATCAAGTAGTAGGACATCAAGTAGTAGGACATCAAGTAGTAGGACATCAAGTAGTAGGACATCAAATCAAAAGTAGGACATCAAGTAGTATGACATCAAGTAGTAGGACATCAAGTAGTAGGACATCAAGTAGTAGGACATCAAGTAGTAGGACATCAAGTAGTAGGACATCAAATAGTAGGACATCAAGTAGTAGGACATCAAGTAGTAGAACATCAAGTAGTAGGACATCAAGTAGTAGGACATCAAGTAGTAGGACATCAAGTAGTAGGACATCAAGTAGTAGGACATATTTCCTACTACAAACGTGAAGCACATAAACACGACATATTCTATGTGTATGTCTTTGATGTTTTTTGTGTAGGACTTTCTTTTCTCCAATCCTGTTTTGCCTCACAGTTTCAGGATAAGAAAAGATTTATATAACGATCACGTGTGTGTGCTTCATAAATAGTCTTTCATCGCCTCTATTATCTCTGAGGTCTACCTTTTGCCTTGCCGGCATTTTACTTTGTATCCATTGTATCGAAGCAACATTGCTCTTTGAGTGCACTGTCCGTTGGTAACCTACTTATGTGGCCGAACCATTTAATTTCTTGTTTCTTGATAAAATTCAGTATTGATGTTGCACCCACTTTTTTCCTGATGTCTTCATTTCTTAACCAGTCTCTTCTTGTTACTCCAAAACATTCCTTCTAGACACTACATCTCTGCAGTGACTAGTTTTCTTATATCATTTGATGTCATCATTCAGGTTTCACAAATGTAGTATAATATGGGCAAAAAGATTGTTTGAACATTGCTATTTTTGTGTTCATGGTGAATTTGCATTATAAAATTGACATCATTTGTCCTATCATTTGATTTGCTTTGTTGCATCTATGTTGGATTTCATTAGTTATTTTTCCGTTTGAGGAAAAAAAATTGTTTAGGACGATCGTCTTTATTCCGCGTATGTTGCAATCTCTGCTATAAACATTACATTGTGTCTAAACATCGTATATCTTTCTTTTATACTTTGTAAAACTATATTATTCATTTTCAACCAAACCTTTTAACTTGAAAATGATCTGATCCAAAGACCACGAGTAAGCGTTTGACGTGACGAGACATTTATGTGTTAGAAATTATACTATTTCGCATTGGAATATATACCATTTACTCATTCCAAAGAAATTATACTATTTCACAGTGGAATATATACCATTTACACATTCCAAAGAAAGTATACTATTTCACATTGGAATATATACCATTTACTCATTCCAAATAAATTATACTATTTCACATTGGAATATATACCATTTACACATTCCAAAGAAATTATACTATTTCACATTGGAATATATACCATTTACTCATTCCAAAGAAATTATACTATTTCACATTGGAATATATACCATTTACACATTCCAAAGAAATTATACTATTTCACATTGGAATATATACCATTTACACATTCCAAAGAAATTATACTATTTCACATTGGAATATATACCATTTACTCATTCCAAAGAAATTATACTATTTCACATTGGGATATATACCATTTACACTATGCAAAGAAATTATACTATTTCACATTGGAATATATACCATTTACACATTCTAAAGAAATTATACTATTTCACATTGGGATATATACCATTTACACATTCCAAAGAAATTATACTATTTCACATTGGGATATATACCATTTACACATTGCAAAGAAATTATACTATTTCACATTGGAATATATACCATTTACACATTGCAAAGAAATTATACTATTTCACATTGGAATATATACCATTTACACATTCCAAAGAAATTACGATTTAAAAACGATCTTTCTCCAATATTAAGTAACACTTTTTTTCTCAATTATTGTAAACGCCATAAGTGATTTCAGAACAGGTGAAAATAAAACAACCACAACATGAATAATCCAACACAAACTGCCTACCGTATAAATAATTTCTAAATTACACTTTACATAAGCTCTATTTATATATTTTCTATTATTAAACTGTTTTGTGTACTAGTTCTAGGTCTAAAAAATGCGTGTTTTTTTTATAATTTAGTCAACAGAATAGGATTAGTTTACATAAGCAAGTTCTTTGACATTCACGTCATTTCTGCGAAATTGCAGACATCTTCTAAACGCAGTTTGGAAACCACTGAATCAACCAAACCTGTAAGAACCCCATACAAGGGACAAATGTAAATAGGTTTATGGGAAGAAGGAAAGTATAAACAAACTGTGTTGTTAGGAGCCATTCTGTGGGAACTTTTGGGCCGTGACAGGAAACTGGCGGAAAGTGTTGTCACGATCGTGACATGTTGAATAGCTACTTGGACGACCTTTTCTCCCACTCACTCGCCATTAAATAGCCAAAGTCAAGTAAGACGTTCTCTGTGTAAGAGTGTTTTCATGTGCTCATCATACGGAATATAATCTTTTTCATGTGCTCATCATATAAAATATAATCTTTTTCATGTGCTCATCATATAAAATATAGTCTTTTTCATGTGCTCATCATATAAAATATAATCTTTTTCATGTGCTCACCATATAAAATATAATCTTTTTCATGTGCTCACCATATAAAATATAATCTTTTTCATGTGCTCATCATATAAAATATAGTCTTTGTCATGTGCTCTTCATATAAAATATAGTCTTTGTCATGTTAGTTAGTTAGTTAGTTTATTCCTTTCGAGCCAAAGGCGGCACATAGGCAGAGGTTTTAGATCTCCATGTGATACGGTTCTTTGCTAGCAGTTGGAGATCTTGTATGGTTTTACATCCCAATAGTTTACTTTCTTGTTGGATGGTTCTTCGAAAAGTGGTCTTTGGTCTTCCACGTTTTCTTTTCCCAATTGGTGACCACATAAGGACTTGTCGATTTAGTCTCTTTTCGTCTGCTCTAAGAACATGACCTAAATATTTCCACCTTCGTTTCTTATAATATTTGATACGGGTTGTTGGTGTGTTCTATCTCTCACTGTGTTGTTAGAAACGAAATCACTCCATTTTACTTTTAATAATTTTCGTAGACATTTATTCTCAAAGCTGTCCAGTTTCTTATCAATTTTCTTTGTTGATTTCCAACTTTCACAACCGTAGGTCAGTACAGGAATCACACATGACCTAAACAATTTAACTTTTGTGCATATACTAAGGTCTTGAGATTGCCAGATATTCGTTAATTTAGTGAAGGCACTAGCTGCTATAGCAATATAGAAATAGAGTTTATTTCTTTCATCGTGTCTCCGTTGTTTGACACTTTACTACCCAAATATGTAAAATGTTCAACTTTCTCCAGTGTTTGGCCATTTATTACGATGTTGTCTGTCGAGTTTGTCATGTGCTCACCATACGGAATATAATCTTTTTCATGTGCTCACCATCGGAATATAATAATTTTACTTACATAGATACCTGAAAATGCACCTTGTTGAAGTTTGATCAACTCGTTCTGGTCATAAACTAACAAACATCAACATCCAATAGCATGTCTTGAACATAATTTTGTGAGCATAAATAGCATAACTATTAGATTCTCCGAAAGGGTTGATTCTTATGTTTCATGTTTTTTGGTCTACACGCTCTGATATAGCCAATACAAAGTTCGTCTTAGGTTGAAAGAACGTGTCTCGGCTCTAATTACCTACATAACAAACAGACCAAAAAATATTTCCTTTCTCCCTCTTTCATAGATAAGATGCCCCCTTACGTAATTATAATATTCAAATCAACTTTCATATCTTGAATCTACCTTCTCGTTGTCTGTCTCTTCTTCTTGTTGCCAGGATGCATACCTTCGTATGTGTCCTATCCAATGCTCTCTTTCTTGCATGTGTCCGTAATATTTAATTTTTTCTCAGTTTAATTTATAGCATTAGTAAGTTTTCTTTGATTTTACTTTATCCTGGATATATCCTTGTGTTCTCTTTTCTGCTTATATTATACAGATAATTCGTCTGTAACACTTATATTCAAAAGCAAATATTTACTTTACCACTGTTGTGTTATATGTTCATGTTTCACATTTATATATTTCTACTGGAAACATGCGTACTCGTAGTTTTATGATCTTTCCTGTCGTATCTTTGAAATTTCATAAGTTTTTTTTGTTGCTTATGTTTTAGAATGGCTATACATTTTTTTATTTTTTATTTCTTTCATGCTATTTTCTTTGCTTGTTAGCCTCGATTTTGAACCGAGATATTCGAAACTGTACACTTTTTAAATATTTTCTCTCTTTTGATCAATGCATTTTTGTCATGTTTGTTTTATCTGTTGTCATTATTAGAATAGCGTTATATAGGTGATACAGGATAATTCTAGACATTACGTGATATAAGTCATAAAAGACATGTTTGCAAATATGTAATCTTATAGGTTATATGCTGAAGAAAATTGATATCAACTGTGTTCACATTTTATTGTTACTTTCAGCAAAGAATAAATGAACTTCTTCTTCGTCTAACGCTCCATATCGACCACTTGTAAACCACTTTTTGTGATTTGTATGTCATCTGAGTTTCTCTCTCTTGCGATCGTTCTAGGCCAGTTTTTATCATTCTTATTGTGATGTATAAACTACCAAACACCAGAACGTAATGTACGTGCACCAGATCTGAGTCTAAGAGCGATTGTACATTATGCCAGATGTGTCCTTGGAGAACATAAAGAACAAACAGGCAGAGACCGAAAAAAGGTGTCGAAGAATTGTTGAGACCTTAGTGCCCTCGCTACCAACTCTGAGGAAGAAATGCAGACTTACATGGACAAGTTCTCAATGGCCTGTGATAGGTTTGGCCTCACCATTAACACCAAAAAATCAGAGGTCATGTTCCAGCCGCCCCTAGAGAACAGTATTACGATCCAGTCATCAACATTAAACACCAGCGTCTCCAGTCAACGGACAACTTTGCTTATCTTGGCAGCCTCCTATCCAGATCGGCAAACATAGATTCTGAGGTCCACAATAGGATATCCAAAGCCAGTGCTGCGTTCGGAAGGTTACGTGTCACTGTGTGGGAACGGAAGGGGATAAGCATAGTCACAAAGCTGAAAGTTTACCAGGCCATAGTGCTAACAACGCTGCTGTACGCAAGCGAGACATGGACAGTGTATAGCAGACACGCAAGAAAATTAAACCATTTCCACACAAGCTGTCTACGCAGAGTACTAAAAATAAACTGGCAGGACACAATTCCAGACAGCGAAGTCCTCACAAGAGCAAAGATCCCAAGCGTCAACACCCTGTTGCAGAAGGCCCAACTGAGATGGGTCGGTCACGTAGCTCGAATGCCTGATAAACGCATCCCAAAACAGTTGATGTATGGCGAGCTTGAAGGGGGCAGACGTTTAGCAGGTGGACAGAAAAACGCTTTAAAGACACTCTTAAAGTGTCTCTGAAATGCTTCGATATAGACAATACGTGCTGGGAATCCCTTGCGCAAGATCGCCAAATGTGGCGCTGTAACAACAAAAGAGGAACCCGAATAGCTGAGAATCATCGTATTGTTGAGTCACAGAGAAAACGAGCAGCGCGAAAAGACAGAGCACACCACACGCACATGTCTAACCTTGATCATGTATGCCCCACCTGTGGTCGGGGATTCTGTTCTAGGATTGGACTCTACAGTCACCTCCGCACACACCAGAGAGGTGCAACAGTACACGTCTGAGATTGTTGTCATCATCGCTTGCGATGGACGGCTATTAGGAGTAAACCACTAAGACAAACTAAATAAAGAAAAGAGAATCTTTGAAAATAGCAAAAATATTGCTAGGACAACTACATGAAGGGCGTAACTACTCTAACGTTAATTTGACTCAAACACTAAAAAGCTATATTTGTTGATGACTTAACAACGCTACTTGATACCTCGTCAACTTGTCTAAGATGCTAAAATGCTATATTTATTGATGACTTAATACATCTAATGACAGTAACTTACAGTAATTGTTACTCGTATAACGTCGAAAAATAAATACTATAAATAAATCACACTATTCATACTAATGTTACTATGACGACCAGACGCCCGTATAACCGGAAATTAGATCCTCAATCACTAGAATAAAACTCAAAAGTCAAAGCAAAATGATCAAATGTGATATCTCATGGAACAATACATAAAGCTTGACATTTTGTATGACTCAGACGCTGGTTTTGTTTCACGAAAATGAAGGAATCTCTTTTATTTTATTATCTGTTTCTCTTAGAATATAGCTTTGTTGTATTGAAATGTCTTTAATCTTGTTTGTTGACTTCCACATTGCTAATGTGTTACTTTCTTGTTTGTTGACTTCCACATTGCTAATGTGTTACTATCTTGTTTGTTGACTTCCACATTGCTAATGTGTTACTATTTTTGTTTACATGGCTGCTCATTGTTAAAACAAAACCATGTTTTCTACATTTTCTTAAGCCCTTTGCCTTGCGAGTCGAAGGTCGTGGGTTCGAATCCGGACCGCGGCCTTCTGTTCCCGAGTGCAGTTTTTCCAGAGACCCTAGGATTGTTGCTGGAGCTACGGAGTTCGTGCTTGTGCAATACTCTCGGCAGGTGGCGTGCCATTTCGGAGAGGGACCGAGCCATATGGGGTAAAACCCGGTGCAATGAAGTCAATACTTCGGCTTTAAAACTCTTTTAAAACTCTTTGCGTTGTCTTGCGATCCTGTCTGAGTTTCTAATTTCAATAGATTGTTTAATTGATGAGTAGGACCAACATCACTGCACTTCGGTGAGTAACAATGTGTGCTATGATTTATTTATTATACAAAAATGTCAGCTGCACTGCACGAACTCCGTTGCACCAGCGAGGGACCCTAATGTAATTTTGATAATGGTGAAGACATTTTTGATGGAACTTTTATTTTTTATCCTTTCTAATGATTTTTCCCCGGCAGCGGTTTTCTAGCCTGTTCTTCTCGATTTTGAACTACCAATGGTTATTTTGCGTGCTCAAATTGAACACGGGAACTACGTTTTAACTTCCAACTCTGATACAACTAGGAACTCGATCTCACCTACACTAAGATAAGGGATCTATGAACAAAATATCCGGCTGGCTCCAGGAGGAAATGAACCTGGTACTAAAGACAAGCACCTTACCTCTACGTCACAGAGACACCCATATTTGACTGAACCGCCTTCTCTTTAACGCTGTAATTATTCTTACCTGTACGGAAACTATGACTGTTTAGAGTTTAACTATTTTTGCACTTCAGTGTTTGAGGCGTTAAAGCAGGTGAGAGAATTCAAATACCTTGAAAGTATCTTCACATCGGATAGTAGACTTGACAGAAAGATCGAAACTAGAATCCAGCAATCCAACAACTTTACACACCAATTTACCCCACTCCTAAAACGCCCAGAAATTCCAGTAGAGACTAAAAGACATTATAATTAAATCTTCATACCAACACTATGCTACCAGTGCCAAACATGAGCAAAGTCTAAAGAACATGAAAGGAAAATTACCACCTGTGAAATGAGATGCCTGAGGAAAGCAGTAAATAAAACAAGAAGAGACCATAGAAGAAATGAGGAAATTAGAACAATCAGAACAACACCTGCTATTAGATTCATTAAAAATCAGAGACTCAAATAGTTTTACAATTCGCTGCTAATGATCCTAAATACACCAGTTGCAAGAGCGTAAAACCCGAAAATGGAATCATCGAGACGAAGGGGCAGACCAAGAAAAAGATAGGTTAATGGAGCTAAAGACATCGTAATTAAAACTCAACAATACAACAGCATATCAAGCTAGCGAGCGTGTACAATCTCTGAAACCGATCATCAGTTTAACCTGCTACGTTTAACGGCAAAAAAAAAAGCAGAGAATGACACTAGAAAGAAAAAATAAACGTGTTTGATAGCTATATTATATTATTTTTTCACTTTATATTTCTTCCACATTTCTCTTCCTAGAGGAGTATTCTTAGATCTCCTACATTCCCTTCTTGCTTGTCCACATCTTTTATGTGCATTTCCCGACTTCAGCATGAATATTTTCAAAGAAAGCAGTGGTTCATCTATGGTTGTCTAGAACTCAAAAGAGCTTGAGAATAGAAATGACACTGGTAACAGCCAAACCGGTCTTCTCCGCTCACCATACCACAGACAGTTTAACAAAAATGTTTAGAAATCAGGGTGTTTTTTTTTCATTGCCATAGTCACATTCATTAGAAGTATATATCTTTAGCTTCATAAAATAGTGGTATCTCTATCTGTTGTGGCCTGTGCGTGGTATCTCTATCTGTTGTGACCTGTGCGTGGTATCTCTATCTGTTGTGACCTGTGCGTGGTATCTCTATCTGTTGTGAGCTGTGCGTAGTATCTCTATCTGTTGTGACCTGTGCGTAGTATAGATATCACGACTTGCTCTTTTCTGTTGATGAAGAAGTCGCAAAATCGCAGTACGCATAGTTATGTATCGACGTTCAATAATGGTGAACAATCAATCAATACAAATCAATCAATCAATGAACTTATCAATGCGTTTCAAAGATATTTCTCTAGCCAATTTTCTAGATATTTTTTTTTTTTCCCGATCCAGAAGCACTTGAGCTTTTCAGGTCTTCAACTCGGTGCCATGAACATTGTAACCCTTCGGTTCGGTGCCACGAACACCGTAAATCTGGGAAATCTGTGACTTTTTCTGCCCTCCCGCGGAATTGAACCCGCACACACAGAGGGATAGTCACCCGTAGTTCAACGCGCTACGAACACGCTGGGCAGACGGGCATGAGATATTTGGTTTAAAGACACATGTACTGGTGTTTAGTGTTGCAAATTATGATAGAACACAATTCTTTTTTTTCTTTTTTTTCTCTCGATCCAGAAGCACTTGAGCTCTCAACTCTTCGGCTCAGTGTCAAGAACATCGTAACCCTTCGGTTTGGTGCCACGAACACTGTAAATCTGGAGAACCTGTGGCTTTCCTACCAGTCCGCAGAAAAGAACCGCACCCACAGGGGGCTTGTAGACCACAATTCAAGTTGAATGCGTCGATTGCCTCATTATATAGTCTCGTAAGAATGCAGTCATGTTAGCTATTATCCAGTTTCTTCAACAACATATGTTTTTACACGAAGACACGCTGATGCCAACCAAGAAAAATACAATGGTGTGTTAATAAACAAGACAGAACGAAATGTGTTCAAAAAGTTAGGTAACTAAACAAGCTCTACATCTGCAGCGCAGCTCTGTTCTTTCAAGTTTCGTTCAAAAGATTAATATAGTGATGGTGCCATCGTCACTGCACTTCCATGAATAACCATATGTTTTCCTATCTCATCGCAACACATAAAAATATCAGCGTTAGTACTCGAACTTCGTAGCACCGACGAGGAACCCTGATGTAATTTTGAAAATGGTGACTTTATTATTTTGTACATTATTTTACTAATTTATAGTTGATTTTGCTTGAGCAGTAGATTTCTGCATGAACAATGAGCAAAACGCAGTCACAACAAATAACTACATGTGAAATGCGTTGCCTGCGAAAAGTTACCAACAACACAAGAAAAGACAGAATCACTAACATCAGCATAAGAAAGAAAGTTGGCACAGAACATTGCTTGAATTACATTGAGAAACAAAAAATGAGGTGATTTGGCCACTTAATAAGAATGCCTCCAAACTTCACAGTATACAACGTCTTCTACAACAGAACATCGGGAAAGAAGGCAAGAGGAAGACCACGAACAAGATGGTTAGATGACATAGCAGAATCCTGCCAAAGAGTAAAAATAACAATCACCCAAGCCACCAGAACAGCGGAAGACAAAAACAGAAAACCACGACACTGGGCAACAACCCGGTAGCAGTGTGACAACAAAAGAAGAAGTATATTTCTAGATTACGCTATCGATTCTCAACTGTCATATATTTTTCCGTGCTCAACTTAAACATAGGACTTACAGTTTTGCAGTTTTACTTGAACAGTTTTATTGTCAGTCTTCGATATGTCTAGGAACTTGATCTCACCTGCATTAAGATCTGGAATTTCGAGAAAAATATCCTGATCACTCCACGCGGGGAACGAACCTTTGGAGTACCTTTGGAGCACGAGACGAGCAGCTTATATCAACGTCACAATGACACATGAAAGATCATTCAAAAGAACTAAATTATACCCATTTCGGTCAGCATGCATTTTAGAAAATAACCTCACTATATTCACTTTAGAAAATTCTAAAAATTATAGAATATTCTAATTATGCCTGTAGTTGAAATTATTGTCCTTCAAGAATGGAATCATAAAAAAGAATTCATAAAAGTCGACGCACATTTAAATATAAGTATTAATACGATTAATATAGAATAGTGGTCATGGCTAAGTTTACATTTCATTATTTGATAGTGGACAACATACAGACATGAGAACAGTTGTCAACAAGATTGATTGATTGATAAAACGAGAATCGTTGAACTTCGGTGTTTAACCATCAGTGCTCCGATTAATTTTGTACACATGAATATTTCAACGGAAGTGCACGAACTTCGTAGCACCGGCAAACGTCCTGATGGTAAAGATATTTTGTAGGAATATAATTTTTTAAACGTTTGTACTTAATTTTGTCGGGTAGCGGCTTTCCAGCCTGCTCTTTACGATTTTAAACTGCCACGGTCTCTGTTACGTGCTAAAATTGAACATGTGACCTACGTTTTATCGTCCGTCTTCGATAGGACTAGGAACTCGATCTGATCTACACCGTGATCAGGAATCTCTGGAAAAATATCTCGGTGGCTCCACGAGGGAGTGAGCCGAGTACCTTTGGAATCAGAGACTAACACCTAACCTCTACACCACATTGAAACCCTGAATAGATAATCAGAGACTAACACCTAACCTCTAACCTCTAACCTCTACACCACATTGAAACCCTGAATAGATAATCAGAGACTAACACCTAACCTCTACACCACATTGAAACCCTGAATAGATAATCAGAGACTAACACCTAACCTCTACACCACATTGAAACCCTGAATAGATAATCAGAGACTAACACCTAACCTCTACACCACATTGAAACCCTGAATAGATAATCAGAGACTAGCACCTAACCTCTACACCACATTGAAACCCTGAATAGATAATCAGAGACTAACACCTAACCTCTACACCACATTGAAACCCTGAATAGATAATCAGAGACTAGCACCGAACCTCTACACCACATTGAAACCCTGAATAGATAATCAGAGACTAACATCTAACCTCTACACCACATTGACCCCTGAATAGATAATCAGAGACTAGCACCTAACCTCTACACCACATTGAAACCCTGAATAGATAATCAGAGACTAACACCTAACCTCTACACCACAGGGATCCCTGAATAGATAATCAGAGACTAGCACCTAACCTCTACACCACAGGGATCCCTGAATAGATAATCAGAGACTAACACCTAACCTCTACACCACAGGGATCCCTGAATAGATAATCAGAGACTAACACCTAACCTCTACACCACAGGGATCCCTGAATAGATAATCAGAGACTAACACCTAACCTCTACACCACAGGGACCCCTGAATAGATAATCAGAGACTAGCACCTAACCTCTACACCACATTGAAACCCTGAATAGATAATCAGAGACTAGCACCTAACCTCTACACCACAGTGACCCCTGAATAGATAATCAGAGACTAGCACCTAACCTCTACACCACAGGGATCCCTGAATAGATAATCAGAGACTAACACCTAACCTCTACACCACAGGGACCCCTGAATAGATAATCAGAGACTAGCACCTAACCTCTACACCACAGGGACCCCTGAATAGATAATCAGAGACTAGCACCTAACCTCTACACCACAGGGACCCCTGAATAGATAATCAGAGACTAGCACCTAACCTCTACACCACATTGAAACCCTGAATAGATAATCAGAGACTAGCACCTAACCTCTACACCACATTGAAACCCTGAATAGATAATCAGAGACTAGCACCTAACCTCTACACCACATTGAAACCCTGAATAGATAATCAGAGACTAACACCTAACCTCTACACCACAGTGACCCCTGAATATATAATCAGAGACTAACACCTAACCTCTACACCACAGGGATCCCTGAATAGATAATCAGAGACTAACACCTAACCTCTACACCACAGTGACCCCTGAATAGATAATCAGAGACTAACACCTAACCTCTACACCACAGGGATCCCTGAATAGATAATCAGAGACTAACACCTAACCTCTACACCACAGTGACCCCTGAATAGATAATCAGAGACTAACACCTAACCTCTACACCACAGTGACCCCTGAATAGATAATCAGAGACTAACACCTAACCTCTACACCACAGTGACCCCTGAATAGATAATCAGAGACTAGCACCTAACCTCTACACCACAGGGATCCCTGAATAGATAATCAGAGACTAACACCTAACCTCTACACCACATTGAAACCCTGAATAGATAATCAGAGACTAACACCTAACCTCTACACCACATTGAAACCCTGAATAGATAATCAGAGACTAGCACCTAACCTCTACACCACATTGAAACCCTGAATAGATAATCAGAAACTAGCACCTAACCTCTACACCACATTGAAACCCTGAATAGATAATCAGAGACTAACACCTAACCTCTACACCACATTGAAACCCTGAATAGATAATCAGAGACTAGCACCTAACCTCTACACCACATTGAAACCCTGAATAGATAATCAGAGACTAACACCTAACCTCTACACCACATTGACCCCTGAATAGATAATCAGAGACTAGCACCTAACCTCTACACCACATTGAAACCCTGAATAGATAATCAGAGACTAACACCTAACCTCTAACACATTGAAACCTGAATAGATAATCAGAGACTAACCTAACCTCTACACCACATTGAAACCCTGAATAGATAATCAGAGACTAGCACCTAACCTCTACACCACAGGGATCCCTGAATAGATAATCAGAGACTAACACCTAACCTCTACACCACAGGGATCCCTGAATAGATAATCAGAGACTAACACCTAACCTCTACACCACATTGAAACCCTGAATAGATAATCAGAGACTAGCATCTAACCTCTACACCACATTGAAACCCTGAATAGATAATCAGAAACTAACACCTAACCTCTACACCACATTGAAACCCTGAATAGATAATCAGAGACTAACACCTAACCTCTACACCACATTGAAACCCTGAATAGATAATCAGAGACTAGCACCTAACCTCTACACCACATTGAAACCCTGAATAGATAATCAGAGACTAGCACCTAACCTCTACACCACATTGACCCCTGAATAGATAATCAGAGACTAGCACCTAACCTCTACACCACATTGAAACCCTGAATAGATAATCAGAGACTAGCACCTAACCTCTACACCACATTGAAACCCTGAATAGATAATCAGAGACTAGCACCTAACCTCTACACCACATTGACCCCTGAATAGATAATCAGAGACTAGCACCTAACCTCTACACCACATTGAAACCCTGAATAGATAATCAGAGACTAGCACCTAACCTCTACACCACATTGAAACCCTGAATAGATAATCAGAGACTAGCACCTAACCTCTACACCACATTGACCCCTGAATAGATAATCAGAGACTAGCACCTAACCTCTACACCACATTGAAACCTTGAATAGATAATCAGAGACTAACACCTAACCTCTACACCACATTGAAACCCTGAATAGATAATCAGAGACTAGCACCTAACCTCTACACCACATTGAAACCCTGAATAGATAATCAGAGACTAGCATCTAACCTCTACACCACATTGAAACCCTGAATAGATAATCAGAGACTAACACCTAACCTCTACACCACATTGAAACCCTGAATAGATAATCAGAGACTAGCACCTAACCTCTACACCACATTGACCCCTGAATAGATAATCAGAGACTAGCACCTAACCTCTACACCACATTGAAACCCTGAATAGATAATCAGAGACTAGCACCTAACCTCTACACCACATTGAAACCCTGAATAGATAATCAGAGACTAGCACCTAACCTCTACACCACATTGACCCCTGAATAGATAATCAGAGACTAGCACCTAACCTCTACACCACATTGAAACCCTGAATAGATAATCAGAGACTAGCACCTAACCTCTACACCACATTGAAACCCTGAATAGATAATCAGAGACTAGCACCTAACCTCTACACCACATTGACCCCTGAATAGATAATCAGAGACTAGCACCTAACCTCTACACCACATTGAAACCTTGAATAGATAATCAGAGACTAACACCTAACCTCTACACCACATTGAAACCCTGAATAGATAATCAGAGACTAGCACCTAACCTCTACACCACATTGAAACCCTGAATAGATAATCAGAGACTAGCATCTAACCTCTACACCACATTGAAACCCTGAATAGATAATCAGAGACTAACACCTAACCTCTACACCACATTGAAACCCTGAATAGATAATCAGAGACTAACACCTAACCTCTACACCACAGGGACCCCTGAATAGATAATCATTATAAATGACACTAAAATATAAGTGAAAAAAGGACGAATACATTTACAAATGAATGTTGTCCTATTTCTTAAATACAGTTAACCATATATCTGACGGCCATTCGTTTCGGAATTGAGGAATGTTCAAATAATAATAATTTGCAAGCTGTCTCGTAATATATTTAGACCTTATACAGAGTCAGAGTAACAATTCAAAAGTTGCCAGTTACTTATTGCGTTCTGTCTATTTACTATTTAAACCGGTTCTGACTAGCTCGTCCTGCGTTACATTTGTTCATCGCTACTTTCCGCATTAGAATTACACACCGTCACACAACCTTGACCTATACTAAGTCATAACTGGACGTTATCATTTTCATAAATATATGCCAGGATAGCTTCCTTGACGACGATGCTTCCTTAACGACGAGGCTGTTTTTATCTTGAATACCCTGTACCTTTTCACACTTCTATGCGCTAGTGTGCGCAAGTCAATTCCTTTCCTCTCGTGTGGTACTGTGATAGTATGATTAAACCAAGCACCCTCTTGGTGTCTGAGTCGATAGGCAAAGCCTTATGCATAACATTAATCTATCCCGCCAAAATAATAATGCAGTACATAGATATGCTTTTTAAATCTACATCTATCTATCTATCGATCTAACTAATTATATGTCTGTATGTCAGTCGATATCTCATTCTGTCTGTTGATATGTCGGTTGGTCGATACGTATGTGTCAGTCCGTCTGTTTGTCTATCTATCATCTACCTGCATATATATATATATATGTGTGTGTGTGTATATGTGTGTTTGAATAGTGAACAAATGGCTACATTGCTAAAGTGTTCTCTTCTCCTTCTTCTTTGCGTTCGTTCTTTACGACCAATTTTAATCACTCTTTGTGATATGTTTGATCTTTGCCAAGAACGTGTATACTTTGCACATTGGTTTGGTAGGCCCTAAACGCATATACTTCTACACGTTTAGGACACGTGCATCAGATTCCAGTCAAACCTCCTCTTGCGACATGCGTGGCATGTAACAGTGGTTCTATTCTTTACACCCCAAATTAGGGCTCCGGTGATCACTCAGGCGCTAAATTGTTCTAGTCTGAGGGAAGAAGACGTGTATTGCCATCGTTCGTACCACTATAAAGTTATCTGTTTAGTATATCTCCTGTTTAGCATATCTTCTGTTTAGTATATCTTCTGTTTACATATCTTCTGTTTAGCCTATCTCCTGTTTAGTATATCTTCTGTTTTTTCAGCATATCTTCTGTTTAGTATATCTTCTGTTTAGCTTTTTTTCATCTCCTGTTTAGCCTTCATATCTCTGTTATACGTTAGTTTTCGTTTAAATTTTTTAAATTATCAAAAGAATATTTTTCTTTCTTCAAACGCTCCATATCAACACTCTTTGTCATTTGTATGTGATCTGAGCTTAAGATTGATTGTGCGTTGTACCAGTTATGCGCCTACGAGTAGGCCAGTACTTAGGATTTCTGCGACGCATTTTATTTACTGGAGCAGTTTCTATGGCCCCTACCTCAGTCGCCTCTTACGACGTGCCTTTTAGATCGCAGTGTTACTATACTTTACTCCATATGAGAGCGCAGGAAACACAAGGTGAATATATGAGAGTGGTAACAGAAGAAGAAGATGATGAAACATTAATTTACAACATTATCATAGTACAGCAAACGTCCTATAGATTAAACTCGGATACAACAAGAATCTGAATGCGATATTTCTAGGCTGATGATTATAGACATCAAGCAATTTCTGTCTCCACGCAATGTTTTGTTAACCAACGTCTGAACAGCATAATCCATGTGTCAGCAATTTTATTGATTATCTTCTGCATGTATTAGATTAAATGGTGAGCTCCATCATTTTCATTAACATGCTCAAACAACTCATTGAACATCGTGTTTCTTCTTCCTTTACTTCACTGTCATTTTGGAAAATAATTGTTTATCTCTTGAGACAGGTATAGTTAAATTATAAACACAAAACAGGTATCACAGTTGTATATACATCTAGAAATTCAAATACTGAAAAATATGGATTTTTAAATGAATGTTTTTGTTTGATATCTACATCACAGTTTTATTTACTATTGATTTTACTTGATGATGGAGTAACTAACCTTTTCAACTAACTAACTAACTAACTAACTAACTAACTAACTAACTAACTAACTAACTAACTAACTAACTAACTAACTAACTAACTAACTAACTAACTAACTAACTAACTAACTAACTAACTAACTAGTTAAATAAATAACTAGTTAAATAACTAACTAACTAAATAACTAACTAACGAACTAACACAATTAACTAACTAACTAGTTAAATAAATAACTAGTTAAATAACTAACTAACTAAATAACTAACTAACGAACTAACTAACTAACTAACTAACTAGCTAACTAACTAGTTAAAAAACTAACTAACTAAATAACTAACTAACTAACTATCTAACTAACGTAACTTACTAACGTAACTAACTAACGAACCAACTAAACAAGAGATGAACTGATATATCGTCCTATAAATATAAACTATTCAAAAATAAAGTAAACTAATTATTTTCTTCAGATTCATTCATCTGAGACAAAGAAAGGCACCATGAAAGGGAACATGAAAAGACAGAACTAAGAGATACCATAAGAATCAAATAACAGTCATACGTGTGTGTATTACATCATCCAGTATAGCTGACAGTGAAATGAGTTAATTTGTTACATATCCCTAGAGAAATATACTTTAACGAAAATATTTTCATGTTTATAATATTTCAAAACATTTCTAATTTAATACATGCACCCGATAACATGACGTGAGTTAACAGGAAGCAATGAGCATGTTGAGTGATGCATCCTTATTAAAGTTTAATAAAATGCAGATAGGAAAAGTTTGAAGTTAAGTTGTGCATGTAGGAAAATATTATTTAGAAAATATTTATGAACTTATTAGAACTAGTTTGCACGGACATTTGTGAAAATACGCAAAATGTGTTCTGGCAAAATAGTGTTAAATGTGGCATGAGTCACACCCATGTGGTGCTCGGGCCCGCAAGTGAAGCAAAGAATAGTAACACTGCGACTTACAAGGCATGTCGTAAGAGGCGACATATGTAGGACCTACGAAAGCTACCCTAACAAATAAAAAGCATCGCAGAAATAGGATGTGCTGGCCTACTTGAAAACGCATAACTGACACAACGTATAATCGCTGTTAGGCTCAGATCACATACAAATAACACAGAGTGGTTAACAAGTGAAGGGTATGGAGTGTTTGAACAAGATGAAGAAGTCATGAGACAGCTCTGACGCTCCCCTTGTGTATAATGTGATCTGATGCATTGCTACAGCATAGCTCCAGATGTGGTATATGAAAGTAGGGTTTTAATGTTTGTCAAATCTTAGCGTTATGTGTATATGCAAATGTGTGTCCTATTATACAGGGTGTTCAACTTAAAAGCAGCCAATGAATGGAGCTAATCTGGCATATATGTATGGAAATGAGAAGGTTCAGTTATGATGTAGTATGGGTCAAGGTTGTGTGATGGTGTGTAATTGTAGTGCGGAAGGGGCGATGAACAAATGTGACGTAGGACGAGCTAGTCAAAACCGGTTTAAATAGTAAATAAACACAACGTGATAGATTATCTGGCAAATTTCGATTTGTCAATGGGGCTCAATTATCTTGAACACCCTGTATATTATGCATACACTTCGGACGAAATTCGGATGCGGATGTCCTATATACAGTAGGTGGTGCAATGTAGCGAAACACGTACAAACAAAGTACTATAGTTTTACAAAATACAGAAACAGTGACGATAAACAGCAACGTTTCGACCAACAAGGCCTTTATCAAGCAAACGAACAAACAGGAGTGACAAATTAAAATGAAACACAAATGGACGACCAAATACAAACGTATCTAAGGAAAGATACAGTAGGTGGTGCAATGTACATACGTTCTCGGTGCAAAAAAAACACAAATCAGGAAGATCAGTTAACATGGTTGATAAGAACGAAGAAGGCAAACAAACAAACAGCAATGAATGGTTCTGTATGATTATATTTCTTTGATAGTGCAAATAGTGCTATCAGAAATATAGTCTATGGCACTTGTGGTTACGTACACTTACTAATACTCTCTCTCTCTCTCTTTCTATATATATATATATATATTCGACCTAAGGAGACCCTGAAACGAACTTTGCTGAGAGAGGCAGGAAATATCGGTCTCAGTTCCATGGAGGAGATTGAGCGAGTTGCCCAGGATAGAGCGGTATGGAGAAATTACTTGCAGGCCCTATGTAACGTATAACGGTACGAGAGGAATTATTATTATAATATATATATATATATATATATATATATATATATATATCTAGTCTGTGTCGCCCGTGGTGCTTAGGGCATCAACACATGCATAACAGTCGTCCCTATCGTGGCCGTCCTCTGTATAATGTTAAAGTTGTGATTCAGCTACCTTTATGCGTTCACGACTTCCAGTCTCCAGTCTGATTGTCCGTCTTTGCAATATTAATAGCCATCCATTGCAAGTGATGATAATAACAGCCTCAGACGTGTGCTGCTGCATCTCTTTGGTGTGTGCGGAGGTGATTGTAGAGTCCAATCCTTGAACACAACGACTACACAGGTGTGGATACATTATCAAGATTAGACATATGTGTGTTGTGTGTTCTGTTTTTTATCGCGCAGCTCGTTTTCTCTATGTCTCAACGGCACGACGATTATTATCAGCAGCTGTGTGAGCTCCTCTTGTGTTGTTACAGCGCCACACTTGGTTCAGTTGCGCCAGGATTCCAGCACGTGGTAACTATATCGAAGCATTTGAGAGACACTTTAAGAGTGTCTTTGCAGCGAATAGTTAGTGACGTATTTGTTGTTTCTGTAGCAGGAAGATGTGTTACAGGATAAGATTATTAGTCCCAAGCTAAACCCCCAACCTGAAAGTCTAGAAAGCTATATTTAGTTTGGCCTTTCCTCATGCATTTTCTGGCCTGAGTGTCTGCCACTCTAGTAGGACCACCAGTTCTATCTCACTGTACCATTGGAGCACGCGAGTTTCCCAACAACTACAATATATTGACCTCATGGGATGGAGAAATTGCTTTCAAGCCGTATGTAACGGATATCGGTATGAAAATAATTATTATTATTAGTATACATATTTAATACTAAATTGTAGAGACTGTGTTAACCTTGCGAAGGGGAAGGGTGTCTTTATATGTACATTTTACAATAACCTTTATGATTTACTAGGTTCTCAGTTTTATTTATTTGCTTACACATAATTTAAATAACTATATTACTTCAACATTCTTTTCTGAAATTCGTCATCAATTTGAATATACCTCAAAGAAAGCCGACCTCTGACTTAAATCAACTTGAAAATTCAATCACATCAGTACATAGACTAAATCATCTAGCCATGACTGTAATCCTGGGTTAGCATAAAGCTTGAAGATAAGAAGGCTTGCTATTCTGTGAAAATTTATTTCATTTCATTTCAACCTTTTTGTTTTCTTCTTTACATTATCATCACTTGGTGGTGCCCAAACGCGCGGAACAGTCATTAACAGAGTTTTTTCATGTGTTATAGACCGTGACAAACATATTCAGATAAATAGACATGGGCTGCATGTAATTATTTTCACCTCAGGTGCTTTGAAAGTGTGGAAATCCCATGAGCCCAAACTTCATTTGCATGTCTTTAAAATTAATGCCGCTTCTGAAGTATTGACTGCTTCGTTGAAACGAGGTAAACAAACCTTTGTGACAGTGGATATCATAAATAGTTTAAGCTATGAAAACAGACAAATAATGAATATTAACAAGGAAAGAACGGACACATCAGAGACGAGGAAATCAGAGGAGGCAGAGTTGGGATAACTTCATGCACCAAATACATTGAACGATACAAAATTCAGTGTTTCGAACATTTCATGCGAATAGAATACAACCAACTACAAATAACAGCATATAGTAAAATAAGATCAGGTAATAGAGTCAAGGGAAGAACAAGAATAAGATGGAAGACAATATCAAAACGCTACTAAATAAAGACGGTTATAACACAACAAGGACAACTCATCCGACCCTGGAACGCAAATTAAAGCTCCCACCCCTACTTTTAACTGCAAAAGTGGATAATAAACACCATCATCCACCTGGGATAAAGACAATAGACAAGACATAAAAAGAAGAGGTTAGACCCACGATACACATAGTTGTTTAACACAATTATATTAAAAACAAAAAAGAATTAATATGGAACTGAAAATTCAAATATATTTCCCTCTTCTGCTTTCTAACTTTATTGAGATAAGGGACTCACAGTTTATAGCTGCCATCTTTTTCAGGTTGTCCCTCACGCCATATTTGGACGTTTGTGTAAGAGGGCCACCTCTTTATTCTGAGGTCTGCGTACTAGCAGCAGTCCCGTAGAACATATTCTGCAGCTCTACTCTGCAGGCCACATTAGCACAACCCGTTACTATATATTTTGAATTAGATGTACATGTGGCTGTGTCGCATTTAGTTATGGCTAGTCCGTAGGTGAAGCATGTAGTATGACAGGCTGGACTTTTCTGGACATTTGGTAATATCCATCATTCATGTTGTGTTTTCTGTTCGTTCTTTCACTTTGTAATATAACGTTCTTTGGCGCCCGTGTGTTTCCGGGACCAGCAAGAATTGTAACACTGCAACCTACAAGGCATGTCGTAAGAGGCGGCTAAGGCAGAGACCAAGTGAAGCTACCCTAGTAAATAAAAAGCGTCGCAGAAATCGAAAGTGCATAAATATTAGCACAACGTACACTCGCTCTTTCTTAGACTAAGATCACATACAAATCACATAGAATGATTTAACAAGTGGTCGATATGAAGCATTCGAAGAAAAAGATCAGATTCTCTAGCTGCGATTTTTGCTTCATTGTATCTGACCTACTATTCAATATGAGGCAACCCTCATTGTATCTGACCTACTATTCAATATGAGGTAACCCTCTTTGTATCCGACCTACTATTCAATATGGGGCAACCCTCATTGTATCTGACCTACTATTCAATATGAGGTAACCCTCATTGTATCCGACCTACTATTCAATATGGGGCAACCCTCATTGTATCTGACCTACTATTCAATATGAGGCAACCCTCATTGTATCTGACCTACTATTCAATATGAGGCAACCCTCATTGTATCTGACCTACTATTCAATATGAGGCAACCCTCATTGTATCTGACCTACTATTCAATATGAGGCAACCCTCATTGTATCTGACCTACTATTCAATATGAGGCAACCCTCATTGTATCTGACCTCCTATTCAATATGAGGCAACCCTCATTGTATCTGACCTACTATTCAATATGAGGCAACCCTCATTGTATCTGACCTACTATTCAATATGAGGCAACCCTCATTGTATCTGACCTACTATTCAATATGAGGCAACCCTCATTGTATCTGACCTACTATTCAATATGAGGCAACCCTCATTGTATCTGACCTACTATTCAATATGAGGCAACCCTCATTGTATCTGACCTACTATTCAATATGAGGCAACCCTCATTGTATCTGACCTACTATTCAATATGAGGCAACCCTCATTGTATCTGACCTACTATTCAATATGAGGCAACCCTCCTTTCAAAGTTAGCTTGCATGCCGGTATCTTCATTTCCTTTAAACAATTAATACATATACAAAGTATGAATAGTACAGAAACGTAAAGTGTTTACAATTTGTAAAGTGAAAAAAATATTTTATTTTGGTAGATATTTTGGGTGACGTCTGTGGCTTAGGGGATAAGGACTCAGTCTATTAACCCCTTCATTCTGAGTTCCAACACGCTGCGGATAATTTGGTTGCAAATTGTTTCACGGGGATATTTTTACAAAAGATCTATGTCAATACCTGTTCAGAAAGCAATGGTAAACTACTGAATGTAATAATGCCTTAACAAATCACAAACAGCGTTAAAAAGCTGAGGTTGATTCGCAAAGTCATGTAAAGGATATGCAATTAACTAGAAATTATTGAATATTCAACGATAACATATGAATATATTGCACTTGATCATCTCTTCAATATTAGTAAGATAAAGTTTTATTCCTTTTTTTCTGCTAGTTTCATTATAACCTGACTGGTCGAATGAATTAGAGCGCGGATCCCGTGATAGAGACCCGTACTCAATTCACGGTAAGGCCAACATTTTGTTCTGTTGTCGGCATAAATAAAAAATCCCAACCTGAACAGCTTCGCAGCGACTGCACTAACCATGTGGCCATTACATTCCTCAGGCTCACGTTCCACCTGTCCTACACTGCCCTAAAAATCGGTAATATAAGCAGTAGCGACACTTAATTTGTTTACTTATAACTCTTTCATACTCTATTTCTGTACGTCTCAAACGTATCTGTTTTAGTGAAATGAAAGATAAAGAACGATTGCACCTGTTTGTGACACATGTAATGAGAATACTAAGTGCCAGCTAATATCAAGTTGTTCTTCAATCTGACATTCTATTATTGCAAACGGAAACGGTTTACGTGTAAGACACATTGATGAAAATGAACGGTTACCTACTTGTGTACAATTCTACCCATCCCTCCCTGTGCAATCATCATCATCATCATCATCATCAAATAACTTGTTCTAAGCAGAACTTTCTCACCATAACATTCCTTCTTCTTCTTTTTCTTCGAACGCTCCATATCGACCACTTGTTAACTCATCTGCGTGATTTGTATATGATCTAAGCCAAAGAGTGATTGTACGCGTGCCAGTTATGCGCCTACAAGTAGGCCAGCACATCCGATTTCTTCGCTGCATTTTATTTACTAGGTAGCATCCCTATGGCCTACATCAGTCGCCTCTTACGACATGCATTATATGTTGCAATAATACCGTTCTTTGTTTCCCTTGCGGGCCTCGGCACCACATGGACGCAACAGTCCTTCTGAGTTTCTTGAAAGTAATCTTAACAATGTGAAATCGATACAAATGTGCTTATAAAACGCTTCGCCGGTAACATCTTCTTCTTTTGTCGTCACACTGTTACCGAGGGTAGTTTCCCAGTGTCGTGGTTTTCTGTATCTGTCTTGCGCTGTTCTGGTGTCTTGGCAGATTAGTATTGCTCTTTGACATTATTCTGCTATCTCATCCAATCATCTTTCTTCGGGATCTTCCTCTCGCCTTCTTTCCTGATTTTCTGTTGTAGAAGACACTATATATACTATAGAGTTTGGATGCATTATTATTAAGTGGCCAAATCACTTCATTCTTGGTTTCTAAATATAATTCAAGCAAGGTTCTGTGTCAACTTTCTTTCTTATGCTGATTTTGATGATTCTGTCTTTTCTGGTGTTCTTAGTACATTTTCTGAATTTAAATCTGCCGGTAAGAAATGTTTAATAAAGAACATAACAAAACAATAACTTCACATTTTCACCATTATAAGTACTCCAATTGTTTTTATCTTCAATTGTCATTGTTTTCATTTTCATTATTCAATTAAACTCGTTTAATTATAAACCCTTGCAAAAGAAACATATTTGTTTCTATCACTAATAATCTGGGTACTTGCATTCAAAGACATTAATGGTTTTTTTAAACTATATAAACAGTAATCATTGAGAGCAATACGTTGAAGTGAGATATTAAATATGTGCACTTACAAATCTCAATCGCTAGTGTGATGTCAGGGCCGGAAAGGGAAGTAAAGAATAGTACCACTGCGACCTGCAAGGCATGTCGTAAGAGGCGACTGATGTAGGACCTAGGAAGCTACCCAAGTAAATAAAAAACATAGCAGAAATCGGATGTGCTGGCCTACTTGTAGGCGCATAGCTGGTACAACGTATAGTCGCTCTTATGTTCAGATCACATACAAATAACACAGAGTGGTTAACAGGTGGTCGATATGGAGAGTTCCAATTAGAAGAAGAAGAAATATCGAAATTGTGTAGTAATAACATTCCATTTGTATCTGTTTTCTCTTCCTGCGCGGTTCAACAAATACGGCTTCTACAAAAAAAAGGTTATTATTGCCGATCTGCTGCCTTTCAACTAATTATTTCCCATGTCAGGTCACATTCTTTTAACTCTCTTTTCACGGATGTTCTCTGTATTTTCTTTAGAAGCCTATACCATCTCTTCCCATCCCATGTTCATCAGACATCTGTCCTAACCAATGTCTACACTGCCATACCTAAAGCTACTTCAATAATAAATTAAGATCTTTGTTGCCAACAACTGGTAAAACAGCATTCCGTATAACATACTTCGACGCCCGTCTGCCCAGCGTGTTCTTAGCGGGTTGAACTGCGGGTGACTTGTCCTCTGTGTGTGCGGGTTCAATTCCGCGGTTTGGCAGAGAAGCCACCGGTTCCCCAGATTCGTGGTATTCGTGGCACCGAACCGAAGGGTTACGATGTCTATGACACCGAGCCGAAGAGATGAAAATTTCTAGATCGGGAAAAAAAACAATACATAATTCGATCAAAATCGAAACCTTGAGCTTCCCACGACAATTCCCAACAAGCAAGCATCGTGATACGAGTTATATGCACAACTAAAATGTATTTTAGGATAACCCGTGTCTCATCGCTTCTACTATTGCAGCAGTTAATTTGCTCATAGTGTCAACAAATCTTGCAATATTACTACTACCATGACTACCCCAAAATAGATGACATAAGATCAGATATGTTACTTACAACCATCTCTAATAAAGTACATATAACAGTTGGGTAAAGATAATAAACGAGATATAATAATTACACCTCCACAAGAAAATCATCCTATCATTCCACAACACCAAAATAAACTTCTATGAAAGCTAATAGCTTCGTCAATAAACTCCAATTTCCCTATACAAATCTTCTCCACATAATACACTCTGTTAGCGTTCCCTTCAAATTACGCTCCAATTAGCGCGACTATTCCCAGATGCATAGTGAACAAATGTCATATATAATGACATGCCTTTTGAGTTTTGCATACACGTCAGAGAGAAATATACGACCTTCTCTATAAATTTTCTTAAAATACCAACAGGGTATAAAATAAATAATTGAAAGCGTAGATCAATCATGCTCAAAGGAAGACAGAAATATAATAAATTGTATAAAAAGAAATGACGCGTTTGTGTTGTATTTTTTAAGCAAATGAGAATGTTGAAGATAACACTAATAGAAATGGAACTAATGCTTTTGTTATGTATAGAATACAGTCTAGTAATAGGATATATTCAACAAGGTAGTGCGTGTCATCGACCATAAATACTTTGTTATCTTATCAAAGTCATAATTTTAGACCTGGCAGTGGGTGTATGAGCTTGTATCTGTAATCAATTATACTCAGTATTTGCTGACTCTGCTTGAAATTGACATCACAAAGAGATATCCTTTCGCTGTTTGTATTTTTATTGTTTTGTCTCTATGCCAAGTAGAAGTGGGTTTATGTAGAGTATAACGGTTAGGTGCTTGCCTCCTGTTCCAAGTATATTCAGTTCGCTTCCTAGTGAAGTCATCGGAAT
Source organism: Arion vulgaris (assembly GCA_020796225.1). NCBI lineage: Eukaryota > Metazoa > Mollusca > Gastropoda > Stylommatophora > Arionidae > Arion > Arion vulgaris. The sequence continues at coordinate 33,838,325 of CM036764.1, forward strand.
ATTTTTGCAGAGATCCCTGATCTCAGTGTAGGTGAGATCGAACTTCCAGTCCTATCGAAGACGGACAATAAAACGTAGGACCTTGTTAATGTTGAGCAGGTAAAATAAACATCGAAAGCTCAAAATCGAGAAGAGCTGGCTCAAAGGCCACAGCCAAGGCCAACATTATAAATATTTGTTTTAAATTTCTACAAAATATTTTCACAATCTTCTAAGTCACATCGGGGAACCTCGCCTGTGCTAAGTAAGTCGTCCATTGCCGCTGAGATCTTACTGTGTAAGAAAGCAATCGGAGCACACATTGATACTCACCGAAGTGCAATGATAATGTTAATCAATCAATCAATTGTTTTGATTGATAGCCTTTGGTATATAACATTAAGCCAAACCAAATCAATACAAAAATATTGAAAATAGAAGAAAATATCTAGTTTCGATCTTATTTGTGCTTCCAATAGATTGATACACTTTTCCTTTTAGCAAGTTGAAGATATCAACTAATGAGCATTAACGTTGTTTGAGTTAGCATTGAAATTTTTGCACTAGCACAGATTAGGAGATTCACTGTATCGGGGCATCTGAGGACTCTTCTGTAACATTTATATTTAAACTTACATATATGTTTTCTCACTGCCTTACTGGCAATGCTTCACATCTATACTTTGTCACTGCATGTGGCTGTGAAGCATGGACATTTAACAAGGAAGTGGAAAAACATAAATGTGCTTTTGAATATAAATGTTACAGAAGAGTCATCCATACACAATGGACAGAGAAGACATATCCAGAAAGAACTCAAAATAAAGGAAAACTGGTTGATGATAAAAATAAGAATGAGAAATATAAAGTACGACATATTTTGGATATATAAAGAGAAACGAAAGGCTGGAGAAGATAATTATCGAAGGAGGCATCCAGCAGAGGAGAAGAAGAAGACCACGGAGAAGATGGATTCAGGATGTAACTGATTGTTTGAGCAAGCCGGCTGCAGAGACAAGGCATCTGGCATATGAGAGAGAGAAATTCCGAAGGACTGTTAAGATACCAAAGTTCTGCCCAGGACAAGCTATTTGATGATGATGATATCACTGTGTTCTTTATTGTATTAGTCAGAAAAGTGTGGTACCAACAAATCCCATGTGGAAACAAAGAAAGGTCAGGTCAATTTTTGTTGTTTGTTTTATTTCCATAGGAGCAAAGGCTAATATGTCAGAGATCCTGAATCGCATTTTAAAATGAGAAATAATAGCAACAACAAACAACCGTGTGAAATGTTTAAAATCTTGCATAATGTATATATAAATAAATCTGTGTTATGTCTGCAATTGTGGTATCGTGAGAAAATTGAAAATAGTGGTTTTGCATTCGATAAAAATCATATCGTTGATGACGTCAAGAAGAAAATCAATAAACGTTTCTATCCGCAGAATGACGTCAGAAATATATTACATGTTAATATTTACACCACGTGACGCTATCTCCAAGTGATAGATCGATAGATCAACATCAAACAATATCGTTGTTATCGTTATCACTAAGTACTGCATGAACATCAGTCGCAACATCTGTTGTTACTAGTATAAGAACTAATTAATCTTCTCTCTCTCTCTCTCTCTCTCTATTAAACCCGGATTGGAGCATAGGCACACAAGCAACGCTGGGTTCTATCCAGCGCCAGCGTCCTCCTTAAGCCTCCTGGTCTACTGGAATTTATCCGGCTCTCTCCACAAGTTCTTCACCTGCGACCCTACCACATCATCTCAGTCCCTCTATTCCGTGCAGACACCCAGTTGACGAGGAACTATTACTGCATTCAAATATCAACTACAGCTGCTACTATTATTAAAAATAACTACTGCATCTTCTTCTTCAGCGAACGCTCCAAACCGAACACTTGTTAACCTCTGTGTGATTTGTATGTGATCTGAGCCTAAGAGCGATTGTACGTTGTGCATTATGCACCTACAAGAAAGCCAGCACATCATATTTCTGCGAAGACGCTTTTTATTAACTTGGTTAGCTTACCTAGGTCCCTATCTCTTGCGCCTCTTGCGCCTTGTGAGCCTCGGCAACATATGGGAGGAGTATAGTTACAGGTCGTTATAATTGCATGATGACTTCTTCTTCTTTTGTCGTCACACTGCTACCGGGTTGTTGCCCAGTGTCCTGGTTTTCTGTTTTTGTTTTGCGCTGTTCTGGTGGCTTGTGTGATTGTTATCTTTGCTCTTTCACGGATTCTGCTACGCCATCTAACCATCTTTTCCGTGGTCTTCCTCTTGCCTTCTTTCCGATGTTCTGTTGTAGAAGACTCTGTATACTGTGGAGTTTGGATGCATTCTTATTAAGTGGCCAAACCACTTCATTCTTTGTTTCTCTATGTAATTCAAGCAAGGTTTTGTGCTTGATTTGATGACTACTCTTATGAAAGTAACTACATAGCTACAGAGTCGGAAAATAGGACATCATGAGGTAAGATATTACCTGAAACATTACAAACTATCTCCTTTTGGGCTTTAATTTTTATGTGAGTTTTGTTTATTATTTGTCTACACTAGAAACGTGAAAACATAAACTTATACACAATCAATAAATAAAATAATTGAGAGCAATTCATCTCACGAACTGTTTTCTTTATCACGATTACACGCTGGAGGATACTAAAGATTGACTTCATCGTCATCTTTTCTTCCTACTAATGTCTCTCCTAGAGTTTTTATCAGTTGGTTTCGTTTGTTCTCAAAGAACAATTTAGTTTTCAAGGGATGTCTTAACTTTTATGTCCCTAAATGATATTTTTGTTTTCGTTTACATTTTTTAAATGTTGTTGCTGTCTATCCCCTTATCCAGCGCCAGCGGTTCATAATATTTATATTTATAATATTTATAATATTCATAATATTATTAGTTCATAATATTTATATTTATAATATTTATAATATTCATAATATTATTAGTTCATAATATTTATATTTATAATATTTATAATATTCATAATATTATTAGTTCATAATATTTATATTACTACTCTTTATTTTTAATTGTTTTTCGCCGGGAGTTTCCGACGCTCTCATGGGGAGCAAAGAATAGTAACACTGCGACCTTAAAGGCATGTCGTAAGAAGCCATTACAGTAGTTGTGTTCCTTCTTTATGATCGGTTTAATCACGTTTTATGATATGTTTGGCCTTAGCTAAGAACGACTACACGTTGCGCCTCTGTTTGTAGGCCCTACACATGTACATCTACATCTGGAAGTATGCATGGGGAATGGGTGGACATCATTCGGAGATCACATCTTAAGAAAATGACTTGGCTGTACACGCCTGGACATGCTGGAGTGGGGGTAATGAGCGAGGTGAATTTCTGGCAAACAATGTCCAGAGTAAAGCGGGCAGAAGTATGGACAGTGCCGATATTATCAATGCGGTACGCTCTCAATTGTGTGACATGGGCGGGTCTCAGACACTGGAACGAGTTCAAGAATTAGGCGTTAAGTTTGGACATGCCAGACAGTGTCTTCTTCGTGGTAGAAAGAGAAGATATAGTTATCAACTTCTCATGGGTACTGTGAGCACATGGACTTTGGGATGGCTGCTGCAGCGGAGGACATAACACGAATGGGAATGCCCAATGTGTCATGACGTCGATCGCATAACATAACAGAACATAGACATAGTATAACTGTAACCAATATATTTAAACATAAAATCTCCCAATGCGAAGAAATATTCGCACCGACTGTACTTGAGAAGAGATAACCGATCTAATGATAGAGATAAAAAAAACCGATATATATAAATCTTCCTTGCAGTTGAGTTTCGTTTAAAAGTCTATCTCCACCAAGTGGAAATAGAAGCTGTCATGTTGTAATAACCACTTTAAGTAATGCAATCACTTTTGAGTTTCCGGAACTGAAATTAACAAGACATCAGGCAAATGAGGGTGATAATTTACATGACACATGAGATGTTATATGCGCTTTGCAAATGACAGTCATTATATGTGATACATGATGTTGATTATTTGAAGAAATGCATTACAAAATGACACCAAGTTGATGGGTGTATTTGCTATCTCGTCCACTAAATGTGATCTATATTTGTCATTCTTATTTATTGATTATATGAATCACATTGTTGAGACATACTTCATTCAATTATATACTGTGTTAGTTTAGCTGTCATCATCATCAGGTGCAGCGCCGGCTGGTCGTATGCGATCATATATTTCCACAAATATCTGTCTCTTGTGTTTGCTATTATCTCAGATGTTGACGCTCGTCCCTGCCATGAAGTCAGGATATACAAAATATTCTCTCTATCTTTCTCTGTCTTGTCTCCCTTCGATTTTATCGGTTGCTACAATGTGTTCTAAACCTCCCTTTCTTATCACAGGTCCAACAAGTGCTGATTTCCTCTTTTTTATACTATAGTGAGTTTCAAAATGATTTTCTCGGGAAAATTTAATATCTCTGCAACCGCTTGACCGTAATTGTTGTAACTTTGCATATGATCTAATGATCGTAATGTCCCGAGGTTGATATTTTTTGACTCAATAACAAACTTTAACATTTTCTTTATGTAAAGTATATAAAAGTGACCATCTCCTTATCCAACCATATAATGAGAAGTATTACCCTTCATATTTGTGAGATGTTGCAAGTTCCACGACTTGCACGTTTTTTCACATGGTTTTCCCGATTTTAATCGCTTTATCGCACTTTAAAAAATGTATAATGATCCTTCCGGTGTGTTTAGTTACAATTTACCGTTTGTGTTTTCAGAGCATAGGTGTATTACAATCGTTTAGTATTCTAGATTTGTTATATAATGGGTATGAAAATCAAGTTGCTTGCACTAGATACAGTGGCTGTGAAAATGTATAAATATTTTATCAGAGAATCTAATCGTGGAAAACTGTATCGGAGTATATCAAATCCTGAACAGAGAACTATGCATGCTTTGGGCTTAAGTAAAGATATCTACATAAATTACTCAATGTTAATGGAGGTTAATAATGCCAAGCACTGGAGAAAGTTGGACATTTGACATATTTGGGTAGTAAAGTGTCAAACAATGGAGACACGATGAAAGAAATAAACTCTCGTATTGCTAGAGCAGCTAGTGCCTTCACTAAATTAACGAATATCTGGCAATCTCAAGACCTTAGTATATGCACAAAAGTTAAATTATTTAGGTCATGTGTGATTCCTGTACTGACCTACGGTTGTGAAAGTTGGAAATCAACAAAGAAAATTGATAAGAAACTGACAGCTTTGAGAATAAATGTCTACGAAAATTATTAAAAGTAAAATGGAGTGATTTCGTTTCTAACAACACAGTGAGAGATAGAACACACCAACAACCCGTATCAAATATTATAAGGAAACGAAGGTGGAAATATTTAGGTCATGTTCTTAGATCAGACGAAAAGAGACTAAATCGACAAGTCCTTATGTGGTCACCAGTTGGGAAAACGTGGAAGACCAAAGACCACTCTTCGAAGAACCTTTCCCAAAAAGAAAGTAAACTATTGGGATGTAAAACCATACAAGATCTCCAACTGCTAGCAAAGAACCGTATCACATGGAGATCTAAAACCTCTGCCCTATGTGCCGTCTTTGGCACGAAAGGAACAAACTAACTAACTAACTAACTAATAGATCTGTCAGTACAGTCAATACATTATTGGTGTAAATGCAAAGACCATGTCTTAAAAGAGGAAAATGACTACTGGGACAAAGATGGACTGTCTTTCGTGCAGCCAAGAATAGTCATCAATATGTTAGACTCATCGGACTCAGAATAAGTGAGTAAACACTTTATATGATTTATATAATATGAGTTATCTCACCCTCCAAAATTCGAATTGTATATACGCCTATGCCGAAAATATGTGATTTTTTAAATTTACGGTATATTATTTTATTCCAGCACCAAATAATTACTAGGTTTGAAAAGATCAAAGGAATTCGCCGTTGCAAGAAAAGTACACTACCTGCAACATTGAATTTTAGAAAATCGTTGGGACATCGGAAATACAACACCACATGCAAAAATCACGTTCATCCATGCAATGAATATGGAGATATTTGAGGTCAATCGTTGACCGAACGTTTTGAAACGCACTATAACAATAAGTTTTTTCTGTGTCTTGACCTCATTCAACACCTCCATATTAGTCGCTCTAGCAGTCCATGGGGATGTTGCATTCTTTTATTTGTTTAGCTGATTACCTCTTTTTTATACTAACAATAAGTTTTTTCTGTGTATTGACCTCATTCGACACCTCCATATTAGTCGCTTTAGCAGTCCATGGGGCTGTTGCATTCTTTTATTTGTTTAGCAGTTCTTGTTTTATTAAAAAAAGTGTCTCTTAGCTAATGCTTAGGAGCGCCAAGAATGGTAAATTTCGATTTGACTGTATGTGTCTATAACGGTTACCAAGCTCCAGAGACTTACATGGATCTACTGTACTCTACATTGCAGGTGATCTCAGCAAAGCGCGAGAGATTTGATAAAGATGATTGTTCGTCAGAAATTGAGGACAGATAAGGGAAATATTCTTCAGTTTCTTGGCGATCTCTTTTCGTGTGACTACTGGTAAAAAGGTGCCCAAGCCAAAGCCACGTAGTGTTGCATTCGGTCCACAAGGTGTTAATACAATAAAACTCTCTTGTCTATTTACTTCAGCATTTCCAGGTTTACTGTAATTAACTATCAGGTATATATTATAGATAAAACAGTGGAAGAATTAGTTAAATTATGTCAATGCAATTGCTATAGAAAATTGTACTCATCATACGATGAATATAAAGATAAACCGATGTCGTAACAAATCTACCCCAACTGGAGATCGAACTGAGCCAATCAGTCAGGAATCTTCTTCTTCTTTTGTCGTCATACTGCTACTGGGTTGTTGCCCAGTGTTTTGGTTTTCTGTTTTTGTCTTGCTCTGTTTTGGTGGCTTGGGTGATAGTTATGTTTGCTCTTTGACAGGATTCTACTATGCCATCTAACCATCTTTTTCGTCGTCTTCCTCTCGCCTTATTTCCGGATGTTCTGTCTAGAAGACTTTGTATACTGTGGAGTTTGGATTCATTCTTATTAAATGACCAAGCCACTTCATTCTTTGTTTCTCAATGTAATTCAAGCAAAGGTTCTGTGCCAACTTTCGTTCTTATGCTGATGTCGGTGACGATGTCTTTTCTGGTGTTGTTGGTAACATTTCGCAGGCAGCCCGTTTCACATGTAGTTAATTTGTGTGACTGTGTTTTGCTCATTGTCTATGTTTGTCTCTGATAACAAAACGTAGGTATGAAAATGTTGTTGATCATCTGTTGTTTAGCTGTCAGTGAAAGTTTTGGGTGCCTTAACAATGGGGCTAGCTGGTAGGTTACAGCATTTGCTTTTGCACTCTAGCCTCAATCAGGAATGCAAATGCAAAAAATAATATTCTCCCCAGACTGCAAGTTGTCAATAGTATTTACAATGTATGATCCAGTGTTCTTATGACACATCCAGTTTTATGAAATCCCTGAACGTCTGGTGTATTAGAAGTATTCACTATTTGGAATGGTGTTTTACTTTGCAGAGTGGTGTTTTACCTGAGGAGCGCCTGGTCGTATGGATTAGAGTGTGGCTCCTGTTCGGGAGACCTGAGTTCATTTCACGGTAAGACCAAAGCTTTTTTCTGTTGTGGACATAAATGAAAACTTCTAACCTGACCAGCTTCGCGGAGACTGCAGTAGCCATGTGGCCATAGTGGTAGGGTATTCGGACGCCTCTGATTGATTTGTGGGTATAGTTTTAATATCCTTCATATTTCATAGTTCATAATTACGGTTCCAACTTCGCTGCAACGGGTCACCCCATAACTGCTCCGTTCCTGTGCAAATGAAAATTCACGAAATGCTAACAACTGTGAAATGTATCATGTGTGAACTAATTCCAGAATGAAACAGCCGTGTACAGCCATAAAAATGCAACCTCCGTCGCATAAATACATATGGCTGTCGCTAAAGTTGCAACACAAAACTGTTCATCACGTGAATTGCAGTTCATGTCGAAGGGAACATTAATCACGACAAAATCCAGCGTTCTGCACCCGCAATATAACTGCATACGGCAGATTGAACCTGTTCGTCATAACCATTGTCCGCCATTTTCTGAATACACACAACAAACGCACGGTTGACACAGCAAAAAAACATTCCATGTAACATTCATAGCTCACAGCGTTGCTCAAGCACTAGCTCAGTAGCTCGGCAAACGAAACCGGAAAATACCCAACCAAACATGGTGGAAATGCGCTAGCAAAATGGGGTCTAGAATCAAACAGTTCTGATTTGGAATGCTTAATACCAGTTTTCATTGCAAGCAATCTGACAATATTCCAACTTCAGAGGTACTTGAAATTTAGATCCCAAAGTAAAGGATCAGGGTCTCATGTAGTCAAACCACTTACTGCGTGCACAACGAGAACTTTACTTGTTGGTTAAGGTGGTCTCAAACCAGGTAATTTCCTCCAAATGTGGTAGTGAGTGCAGAGTATTATCCACTTTGCTATTTTTCCACTCTCACCTCCTCCTTCTTCTTTACTGGGTCTAAAATTTATTTTTGTTTTAACGACATTTGGGAGCAACTGTTTGCCTCTTTCTTAGATCTTTACTAGCTTTTGTTTATTTGTTGATCGTATTCTTCGCTTCCGTTACTTCCTCTGGGGTTGTGGCAAAAAACTCCTTGTTCTCATTCAGCATTGATGCAGCCTGTTAACCGTGTTTACATGTATGTCTTCTTCAGCTCTATTTAGCGATCCTGATGTCACACGTACTTTGCTTTAGGTAATTAGTGTTGTACTGTTCTCTCTCTCTTTCGTTCCCGGTTGTACTGTTCTCTCTCTCTTTCGTTCCCGATTGTACTGTTCTCTCTATTTTGTTCCCGGTTGTATTGTTCTCTCTATTTCGTTCCCGATTGTACTGTTCTCTCTATTTCGTTCCCGGTTGTACTGTTCTCTCTCTCTTTCGTTCCCGATTGTACTGTTCTCTCTATTTCGTTCCCGGTTGTACTGTTCTCTCTATTTCGTTCCCGGTTGTACTGTTCTCTCTCTATTTCGTTCCCGATTGTACTGTTCTCTCTATTTCGTTCCCGATTGTACTGTTCTCTCTATTTCGTTCCCGGTTGTACTGTTCTCTCTCTATTTCGTTCCCGGTTGTACTGTTCTCTCTATTTCGTTCCCGGTTGTACTGTTCTCTCTCTATTTCGTTCCCGGTTGTACTGTTCTCTCTCTATTTCGTTCCCGGTTGTACTGTTCTCTCTCTATTTCGTTCCCGGTTGTACTGTTCTCTCTCTATTTCGTTCCCGGTTGTACTGTTCTCTCTCTCTTTCGTTCCCGGTTGTACTGTTCTCTCTCTATTTCGTTCCCGATTGTACTGTTCTCTCTCTATTTCGTTCCCGGTTGTACTGTTCTCTCTATTTCGTTCCCGGTTGTACTGTTCTCTCTATTTCGTTCCCGGTTGTACTGTTCTCTCTATTTCGTTCCCGGTTGTACTGTTCTCTCTATTTCGTTCCCGGTTGTACTGTTCTCTCTATTTCGTTCCGGTACTGTTCTCTCTATTTCGTTCCCGGTTGTACTGTTCTCTCTCTATTTCGTTCCCGGTTGTACTGTTCTCTTCTATTTCGTTACCGGTTGTACATGTTCTCTTCTCTTTCGTTCCTGAGTTGTACTGTCTTCTATTTCGTTGTTGTACTGTTCTCTCTTTTCGTTCCCGGTTGTACTGTTCTCTCTTTTCGTTCCCGGTTGTACTGTTCTAAACGACAACGGAAACACTAACATTCAACGTATCGATGAAAATATCTTCATAAATCAAGTTGGACACACAAATAGCCGCAATCAAATTAATCAATAAATCAATACAGTATCGATCACAAACGACGAATTGCGTAAGTAGGTTGACAACTCGATTTTGAAATAAAACGGTGGTGATAATTAACATTTTTTTTAATGTAAAGGTTAAAGGATACAAATAAGAAATAGCGTATCATTTGTTTTCTTATTTTCATGTTTTGCATAACAACGTCAGGATAAAAAGTGATTTCTAAAATTATCTTTGTTGTACGCTTTGTACATATTGTCTTTCACTGTTATGTTATTTATGTGGTTATATTTGTTTGCATGGGAGAACATTTGTATTGTATTCACTGTATCTTAAATCGGTGGTTGTTGAGGCGGACATACTGTATGCATTCTGATTATGTTGCCTAATCATATAACTTTCTGCTTCTTGATGAATCTCAGTACTAATATGGTTCCCACTGTTCATGATATTTTATTCCTAAATCTTATTCCTAAATCTTATTCCTAAATCTTATTCCTAAATCTTATTCCTAAATCTTATTCCTAAATCTTATTCTACATTTTTGCTCTCCTTATCGACCACGGTAACACACAGACAAATCAAAGTTTCAGAATAAATGATTCACATGTTCAACAAATTTAAAATTGGCACAACTAGCCTGTGCCACTGCGAACATTCTGACATGACGGCAGAGCACATACTGCAAGACTGCTAGTTCTTAGCGGGCCTCAGAAACGAAACCTGGCCCGATAACACAGAGCTTCGCGAGAAGCCGTACGGAGGAACGGAGTCACTAAAAATAACTACAATTCATGAAAAAATTTGTTCTATCGGTCTAGGCGAGGATCGAGAGGGAGAGAGAGAGAGAGAGAATAAATGATTGGTCTCATTTAATAGTAGCTTAAAGCGTTTGTCTCTGGGAACGTTCGAAGTAGCGCTGCAGACGAGGGTTTTTGAAGTGATAAACTGAAAGTAATGAGGAATAATAAACCAACAGAGAACTAGTGTAGTAAGTTGTCATACACTGGGATACATACTGAGGAAGATGTTGTAGCACATGCAAATTAATTAGTTCGATGTGCAGTAATCATGATCTGACGACCAGAGAACTAGTGTAGTAAGTTGTCATTCACTGAGATACATACTGAGGAAGATGTTGTAGCACATGCAGATGTGCAGTAATGATGATCTGAGGAAGATGTTGTAGCACATGCAGATGTGCAGTAATGATGATCTGACGACTAAACCACAATAAAATACACACCTTCTTCTTTCTTATTTTGTCGCACACTGCTATCAGGTTGTGCCGTGTCGTCACACTGCTACAGGGTTGCTTGCACAGTGTCGTCACACTGCTACAGGGTTGTTGCCCAGTGTCGTCACACTGCTACCGGGTTGTTACCCAGTGTCGTGGTTTTCTGTTTTTGTCTTGCACTGTACTAGTGTCTTGGGTAACTTAACAGCTAAACTATATAAAGTGGAACTGTTTCGTGTAGTTTCAGTTGTTCACTTCACGTATCGTTTAACAAATGTTACTGCTGCTAAATCTACTGGCCCTTTACGAGCGTCTATTTGTATTTACTTATAAACAGCATGTATGCACACATGTCTTCTGATTGTTTTTTAATGATAGCGTAAAAATAATGATGTACAAAATTAGCCTTTATCGCGTAATTTATATTGAATGAATCGAGAGGTTGCATAACATTACATAATTCAATTCGGATTCCTTCAGGCGTGAAGAACACCACTGCTAACGACTCCTAGTGATTACAGTCATGTTGTGCTGTACATGGATCGTGCAAATCTCATCGTCTAGAAAAAATTGTGATACATATCACAAAGGAGAAATATTTGTCACAGAATTTTGGAATATTTACAACATTACTTGCAATACAATTAACCTATCTTTTTACTAGTAATATCTTACATAGAAATTGGTTTTTAATCCCATTCGCTGCTACATACTTTCCGAAGACTGAGCTAAAAATAGTTACTCTGTGTTTCTATGTCACAAACGTGAATATATGCCTATAGCAGTCACATTAGAAATGTATAACGTGTTAACAAGTCTTTAGTCCACAGAGGAGAGATAATAACAGACGTGGTAATGTGTCTTTAGCAGTGAATGGGAAAAACGTATATACACGTCCTTAATCAGATGAATGGTTCATAGATATTCAAGAGCCCGTCCATTGCTAGAACATTGAAGAAGAGGAATAGATTTCCTTATTTATTTAAGTACTTGTTTTAGTTTACTGCAGTTTCTTGTAATTTCTAGACTTCGAGATGTTGTATCTTACTTGATCTTAAGTTTATGCAGATACAGTTATATTGTTTCATAAATGTGTGTCACAAGCGGTGGTTAATGTATTCCGTACTGTCGCAGTGTGCGACAAGATTGTGTATTCATATAACCGAACTGCCGCACTCTGCACCAAGCATTGCTTAACAAGATTAGGGATAATTTTACATTTTGATCTATGTAACTGCATGTAATTCTAGTACTGGATAAAATAACTGTTATGTGTCTACAAAACAATATATAATTCATATCGACCCGTTGAAAAATTTAACTAACTACAGCATAACTTGTGAATACTTAACCAAACTGAAAATGTCAGTACAATTTAGTTCGGACCATGTTTTATTTTTAAGTGGTAGTGAATTTGTTAATAATAATTTGTCATCTTTATGTCATTTTAATATGATAACTTGATGTGTTATTGTATAGATTTATACACTTGTTCCTATTATACACGTTTTACTTGTTAACACTATTGGAAAGGAAAGATAACTACACAGAGAGGGTGGCGAGATTGAAGTCTTTGTGAAAATTGTAAAAAATTATTGTAGATATTTGCTTTTTTCCATACAGAAGCACTTGCGCTTCAGATCTTCGACTCGGTGCCATGGACATCGTCACTCTTCGGTTTGGTGCCACAAAAACCGTAAATCTGGAGAACCTGCGGCTTTCTGCCAGCCCGCGAAATTGAACCCGCACTCACAGAGGGCTTATCACCCGTCGTCCAACGCGCTACGAACACACTGGGCAGGCCGGAAAGGTATTTGTTTAAAAACCACAATTCTGAAAATAAAATGTGGTAGGGGCCATTTGATTGCAGAAACGAACAGTTAAATAGTGAAAGAAAGGTATAAATAGTCTAGAGGTGAAGAAGGAACTTTATTGCACCGGAGTTTCCATTTATAGCTCTGTCCATAACGACAGAAGTTGCAGTACAACTGTTGAGATAGTTTCACAAAGCACAGTTTCGTAGATCTAGCAACAATTTTAGGGATCTTCGGCAAAAGTTGCACTTGTAACTAGGTCTGAATTCGAATCTACAACCTTCAGAATGCAATGCAAAAGTCGCAACCCGCTAATTAGTGGATGAAGAGAATGCATAGTGTTTACGATTAGGATCGATAGAGAAATACAACATTAATCATAAACAAATAATGTTGGTACTATTAAATGTACTCACGAGTCTAACATGATATTTTGATGATTAATCTACGAGTCTAGACATATATATTTTGATAATCAATCTACGAGTCTGACATAGTATATTAAGATGATATTAATACTAGTAAAATAACATTAAATATTAAAAATAACAATTAAATAGGTAAAATAACGATTAAATAGGTAAAATAACAATTAAATAGGTAAAATAACGATTAAATAGGTAAAATAACAATTAAATAGGTAAAATAACGATTAAATAGGTAAAATAACAATTAAATTGGTAAAATAACAATTAAATAGGTAAAATAACAATTAAATAGGTAAAATAACGATTAAATAGGTAAAATAACAATTAAATAGGTAAAAGAAAATTAAAAGACAACTGTCTTCACTGTCTGTAATACCGCTTTTATTTTGGGATGGTGTATGTCAGGGGGACATGAGAATGAGAAAATTAATGGTCGCATTGCTAGCGCAGTCGCAGCGAACTAGGATATATTCTTCATGCCCCTGGAAGAAAATAAAGTCTTGTCCATAAGGGGATTGAACACGGGTCTGCCGAATGTGAACCCGTGCTTTAATCCATTCGACCAGGTACTCTAAAAACAGTGCAAAAAGGTAAAGCTTCATGAAAGACACCGCTTGGTGTGACGTAGAATTATGTTATCAGTTAAATGAGAACTATCATCATAGCACTCCGGACACGTCCATAGTTGTTCCGGTCTCCGCCTCAACAAATCCAGCAGCGTCCAGAGGCCCAACACGCCAGTTCGATGTTGATTAATCAATCTCTGTGTATATTTAGTATGTCTTTCTTTTCGGGCTGCACCAATATCAACGCCCATATCTCTCAGTCTGGTCAGTAAGTGGGATTATCAATCTTGAAGCAATATTTTTTATAATGTTGCTACAATACAGCAGATATGCAGATATTTTACTCCATTTTATTATACAGGGTAATTCAAGATTAAAGCAGCCACATTGACAAATCGAAAGTTGCGAGTTACATATTGCGTGGTGTCTATTTACTGTTTAAGCCGGTTCTGACTAGCTCACCCTACGTCACATTTGTTTATCGCCTCTTCCCGCTCTACAATTACATATCGTCACACAACCTTGACCTTTACTACGTCATAATTGAACATTTTCATTTCATAAATATATGCCAGATTAGCTCCATTCACAGGCCGCTTTTATCTTGAACAACCTGTATATCAACCATATCTTGTTTGGTTCTATCTGTGCACAAAAACATATGCACCTGCTAACTATATTAAATTACTACTATTCATTTTCATAAATTTCTGCGTATCGTACGTTAACATCCTCCATTTTCACATACTCTTTTTACCAGTGGCGACTCGTAGTCATTTTTCTTAGTGGAGCCAGACGCAAATTTTCGAAAAAATCATGTTTTTTTTTAGCCTTTTCTATTCCGGGAAGTTATTCTCCCTTTAGATTATTGGTGGGGCTGGACCCCACTGGCCCTTAATGACGAGCCGCCCTGCTTTTACATCTGAAACGTTACATATAATCTTGTATTCGCTTTTCAATGTTATTCCATCAATATTATATTTCTTTAGATGAAAACAAAGTTTCCGTCTGGGGGAGATGTGGATTCATATCGATTAAGTTATTTGCTAGAAATTATTTCTGAGTGCTTCTAACTATTCTTGTCTGTGTCGATTTATTTAGTAAGATTGTATATATTCAGATGTTGACAATATCAATCAGAAATCTTAATAAAGAGGTGGGAACATTTTATTTACCAAGGGTCTAAACTGAAATATTTGAGGATAAAATTGGCAGGATACTCTCCCATATTGAAAGCCTTCTACAAATGACTTAATTTGCATCCGCGAGCTATATAATTTGGAAATTATATTACTTATGGAAAGTAGAGACCTGAATGAATGAAAGGAGAGAGAGAGAGAGAGAGAGAGAGGGAATGGAGGTTAGGGATGAAGAGAGGGATGGGTTTTATGAACAAGCAATACATTATAAATAAGTACCTTACATATTTTATAAGCAGATCATGTTTGAACTCCCCGCACTGGACTGACCCAACCAGGAGATGTTTCGTTAACCCTGACGCACAATTTGTTATCAAGAAAACTGTGCATGTTCTGTTTCTAACATCAGGCTTAGCCATTAACTTTAAAATTTTTCTTTTAACACATAGTGCATTTATCTAGATCCTCTTCGTGTCCCGATTGACACATAAGGCTTCCACAAGAGACTTTCACTGTTGCCGTTCTGCTGCCTTTCTACCAACTGTCTCCAACGTCAGGCCACACTCCTTCAACTTTCTCCCAACCGTTCTTCTCCATTTTCCTTTGAACGTCCACGCCTTCTCTTCCTATCCGCTGTTCATCTGAGATCTGTCCTCAAAGCCCACTGGCATACGACATCACGTATTGAAGGCGGGCTCTTTAATAATACAATTATTTGAGCAAATCTTCTTCAGCGATGTCTGATTATTCGTTTAGTTTACAGTGGACCATAAACTGGACAGCCAACTTTATGTCTGTCAGGTTTCCTTCAGCGATCTCTGGTCATGCGTTTAGTTTACTGTGGACCATAAACTGGACAGCCAACTTTATGTCTGTCATGTTTCCTTCAGCGATCTCTGGTCATGCGTTTAGTTTACTGTGGACCATAAACTGGACAGCCAACTTTATGTCTGTCATGTTTCCCCAAAGCTTTGTTTTTTAATCTAATGGGTGCGACCACATGTTGCTTCTCAATTCATCCAAGATAGTAGGCTCCAGGATATGTTCTGGTGTACCTGCTGACACAGTCAGAGAACTGTTATCTTATTCCTAGTCAATGTAAGTGTTTGTTGAGTCTGCTGTATCCGCTACGTAGGCGAAATATAATGACTTGAACTGTTCTGATTATTACTTTGAACATATGATCCACTGCTAACATTTTGTAAAAAAAATAACTTGCTTCATAGTATCACATCTGTGGACATATACTGCAGCGTAGTGTCAGAATGATTAATCAGAGAAACTGTAAGAGCTGATTATGATATTTTTTAATTTAGGTAGTATAAAAAAAAGAGAGATTGATGTCTGTGTATGTGTGTGCTTTTACTAACTTATTTGTGTTTAGCTCAGTGGCCAAAGCGATGTTCGGTACATTTTGGGGGTCAATAAAGTTGGTTGGCCGGCCGGTTTTCGCTCGTGGGCCGTTGGTTTCCTACAATTACACCAATATATACTAACTAGCACATTTCTGGACAACTAGAGTCATTAAACATAGAATCAAAATTAGAATATTTAGATGCAACGTTAAAGTAGTTCTGCTGTATGGAAGAGAAACGTTAAAGTAGTTCTGCTATATGGAAGAGAAACGTTAAAGTAGTTCTGCTGTATGGAAGAGAAACGTTAAAGTAGTTCTACTATATGGAAGAGAAACGTTAAAGTAGTTCTGCTGTATGGAAGAGAAACGTTAAAGTAGTTCTACTATATGGAAGAGAAACGTTAAAGTAGTTCTGCTGTATGGAAGAGAAACGTTAAAGCAGTTCTGCTGTATGGAAGAGAAACGTTAAAGTAGTTCTGCTGTATGGAAGAGAAACGTTAAAGTAGTTCTGCTGTATGGAAGAGAAACGTTAAAGTAGTTCTGCTGTATGGAAGAGAAACATGGAGGACTACTAAAATAATAAGGAATAAGTTGCAATAATTTATCAACTAATGTCCTCGCAGAATATGAGGACTGAGATTGTGTGATAAGGACAAAATGAGGAGCTCATAGAGAGAAAGAGGCAGACACATGAGGAGCTCATAGAGAGAAAGAGGCAGACACATGAGGAGCTCATAGAGAGAAAGAGACAGACACATGAGGAGCTCATGAGAGAGAAAGAGCAGACACATGAGGAGCTCATAGAGAGAAAGAGACAGACACATGAGGAGCTCATAGAGAGAAAGAGACAGACACGGAGCTCATGAGAGAAAGAGACAGACACATGAGGAGCTCATAGAGAGAAAGAGACAGACACATGAGGAGTTCATGGAGAGAAAGAGACAAACACATGAGAAGCACATGGAGAGAAAGAGACAGACACATGAGAGAATCATGGAGAGAAAGAGACAAACTCATGAGGAGCCATGGAGAGAAAGAGACAACACATGAAGAGCTCATGAGAGAAAGAGACAAACACATGAGGAACTCATGGAGAGAAAGAGACAAACACATGAGGAGTTCATGGAAAGAGACAAACACATGAGAAGTTCATGGAGAGAAAGAGACAGACACATGAGGAGTTCATATGAGAAAGACCACGAGGAGCTCATGGAGAGAAAGACACATGAGGAGCTCATGGAGAGAAAGAGACAGATACATGAGGAGCTCATCGAGAGAAAGAGACAAACACATGAGGAACTCATGGAGAGAAAGACAAACACATGAGAAGCTCATGGAGAGAAAGAGACAGACACATGAGGAGCTCATATAGAGAAAGAGACAGACACATGAGGAGCTCATGGAGAGAAAGAAACAAACACATGAGAAGCTCATGGAGAGAAAGAGACAAACACATGAGGAGTTCATGGAGAGAAAGAGACAAGCACATGAGGAGTTCATGGAGAGAAAGAGACAAACACATGAGGAGTTCATGGAGAGAAAGAGACAGACACATGAGGAGTTCATGGAGAGAAAGAGACAGACACATGAGGAGCTCATGGAGAGAAAGAGACAAACACATGAGGAGCTGATGGAGAGAAAGAGACACATGAGGAACTCATGGAGAGAAAGAGACAAACACATGAGGAACTCATGGAGAGAAAGATACAGACTCATGAGGAGCACATGGAGAGACAGACACATGAGCAGCTCATGGAGAGAAAGAGACAGACTCATGTGATTGAAGAAGTGAAGAGAAGATGTTGCCGATGCATAAGATGCACTTTGAGAAAAACCAAGAGGAATATAACTCGGTCCATTACCTGTATCCCGAATGAAAAGCGAACGAGAGTGACGCCTATAAATTCACGGAGAATGGACTTGGAGACATAGATTACAAATATAGGGAAGAGACAGACGGAGCTGCAAGAGATAGCTAAGAATAGAAAGAGTTGACAGGAGTTGGTTAAGAATCTATACTCCTGCCTTGGAAAAAAAAAGTACAAGAGAGAGAGAAAGAGAGAGAGAAGTGTATTAGTATGTTGAAATGAAAATCATGGTATATCGTAAAGGACGTAACCATCAACCGCAGTAAACGAGTCGTTGATATTCTAGGCACCACTTATACGTTCAGTAGTTTGTCATTGCTTTCTGAACGGTGAGGTATATTTTACCTTTGTAAAATCCCACGGAAACGAATTAGCTTCCAAACATGCCCACCGTGGGTTTTGAACCAGGTACGCTTGGGTTTGTGATCGAGCTTACTACCGCTTGAGCTACAGACGCTCACATTAGTATGTTACAATATAGTAAAATGACAAGAATGGTACAATAACGTACAGCTTCAGATTTGTCAAAGAAAACACACACAGATCTGCAGTACCAACTTTGTTATTCTTAAGAAAATGAAACATTCCTTCCTATTTTCCTTTTTCTCTAATACAGTTTTGTTTCATAGAGCCAGTTTGAGAAGATATTTCTAGAACGGGCTATTGTGCACTTTTCATACATCGTATCCTCCACTGTCTATGTTATTGCGGTCGTCCACCTTTTGTTTTGTGTCCACTGTATTTGAATATCATCGCCGTTTTGGTCGCACTCTTTACTGCTAATCGACGTATGTGTCCGAATTATTTATGTGTTTTTTTCTTGATGAGGTTCAGTATTCACTTTTTCATAACATTTTTCATTTCTAAACAGCGCCCGAGCGGTTACCGGGGTCCAAATTTGGGGTGTAAAGAATAGAATCACTGTTACCTGCCACGCATGTCGTAAGAGAAAACTAAGGAGGTTTGGCTGAAATCGGATGCACGTATCCGCTATGGAATGCAACTCGAAACAAATGCTTGCAGAAAACGGATGCACCAGGACGTAAGGCGCATAACATGGTGCAACGACCCTCACAATGAGAAATAGGATAATAGATTATACGGTCGCCAATCTGCCTCGGAGATTTAGCCACGCAATAAGAATGTCAGACCTACCATCACGAGGGTTGCCAAAACTTACTGCCGGAAGAGGTCGGAACAAACTGGTAAGCAGAAATCATAGGAATTATATCCTACAGAACTGCCCCAGTATGCAGACTTGAGAAGAAAGAGGTGGCTCACTTACACTAGCGTCCAAGACAAAATGTATGGCGTGGATGATAATCTGAGGCAGACGGCTGCCTTTTTAGAGAATCCGAAATTCCAATCTAGTCAGAAAACAGAAGAAGCAGATTTCTAAATAGATCTTATCCTGATTCTTTAATCACTCTGCGTAGACATTTCATCTCTGTCGTGACTAGTTTGATTCTAACGTTTAATGTCAACGTCCAGGTTTAACAATGATTTCCTAATGTCGAGATAAAGATCATGTTGTTTAATGTCTTTAAAAACAAACAATGTACGAACAAATCATCTCGTAAACAATTTTTGAGTGTGTTTTTTCCTATGTTATAAAATTAATGTCAAAAACAATATTAAAACAAAAACATGGACACATATATATCTATATTAGATGCCCTGACATTTGAGATGCCTGGTTTTAGAATCAAAGAGAACTAAAAAAAAAACATACAATCTCGATTTGAACTGCGATACAGACTTCAAAGACAATGTACTGAAAATAACTCTAATATAATTCTTTCAAGTTGCAGGTTCTATTTTACCTTGTGTTGACCTCATCTGCACTACAAATCCAACTATGGATTATCTGATGAAATGACGTCATTATGAAACGTGTAAAGGTTATAGAATTCTCAGAAGATCTCTTGTATACAATAGACGTCAATAAACATGTACTAATAAAAGCAACATTTATCAAGATATATGTTATTTTGAACTTGCACTAGCCACATCATCGTGTAATATATTCTTTGAAGAACTTCGTTAATATCATATTACGAGTGAATGATTCTCCATATGTGATCAGTTTTTTTCTCTTCATCGGCGTGTTCGCGGTGTCCTGATGTCCATGTCGTCTATATTTTCTATGATGTTTCGTCTTTAAATTCCAGATGTTCTAAGACCCTGTTTCCCAACGTGGTGCCCACGCCCCACAGGGGGGCATATACACCGTTTAGGGGGGCAATGGACTCGTTCAGAGTTTAACCCATGTCCACGCTGTTGCAAAACCGATATATAGGATTTTGGATGTCTGTTGACAAAATCAAATGTTGTTACACAATCATGTTACTGAAGTATAAAAAATTGTCAATAAATGGAAAGTACTTACATCTAGGTACATTTCTACCTCTTTTTAACATAGCTTTGAAAGCGGGTAAGCATGTGTTATTGTGTTAAAATCGAGTGTTTATTTTTTTAAACGATAATGGGTCCGATATTTGCCAACCTTGTCACGAAAACCAAAATGAGTTTATACAGTGCAATCTTGAGTATGTAATAACATTGGACAGAGCCACGCATATCATATTTCCGCCACAGAAAGCAGGTTCGAAGTTTGATTTGGCTTGGAATATTAGGTACTATGGGAAAAGCAACCAAGAAACATCAAGGGTTTTGACTCAAATGCAAGTTATGGGCCACTAGTTTGATTACAGAAGAAAAGAAAGACTACAAGAGAAACAGTGTTTTCAAAACTGCTGACCTCAATCAATTAAACAATAAATAGAAGAAATAAAACACTAGCTGTAATAAAGCAATAGCTGCCTTTTCAATAAATAAATATGGAGATATTTCTGCTCGCTTCTTCTGTAACCCATGTCTGCAGGCGTTAAGAGCTGGTTCAGATATGATCAACGCTAACAACAAAGTTTAGACGGAAATCGATCAGCTGGTCTTTTTATATGATTGCTTACGAGGATACTTACTGAACCAACGCTTTTAGTAGACAAAGAGAAAGGACATGACAGGAAGGAGAACGGCAAATAGATTACAGGAATAAAGAGTAAGATCACGAAATAAAAAATGGGTATTCAGAATAAAGAAGAGAAAAAAACATTATGAAGAATAGAGAGAAAAAACAGTATGAAGAATAAAGAAAACCATACAGTATGAAGAATAAAGAGAAAAAACATGAAGAAGAGAAAAGAAAAATATTTCTTCTGTTCTAATGAAGTACTAAATTCAGTTATAAAGTGTATCAATGCTATTAAAGCTAATGCCAAATGAGTGCGTCTCTTCAAGCTACTTTGTGAAGAACAAAATATAAACCATATGAGACTTTTACTTCACACTGAAGTAAGATAACTCTCGAAAGGGACTGCTTGAAAAGATTTATGGAACTATTTGATACTCTTAGGGATTTTTTAAGCGACAAACCTAAAATAAAGTATCTGTTAACCGTAGATGGAAAAACATTTGTGAGTTATCTAGCCGATATCTTTGAAGAACTAAATATATTAAATTACCAACTTCCGGGAAAAATAAAACTCTTGTTGATACAAAAGCAAAGATATTTGGTTTCATTACCTTATCGAATTATGTCAGAAATATATTTACAATAAAATTTTGGTTTCATGGGCTTCAGAAAAGGGAAGTGACTGATACTGCTATACTTTTTATTGTCGATCATCTGAAAATTATATCTGCTGATTTAAAAGAAAGATTTTCTGATTCTAAACTAATTGATTTTCCAACTTGGATGTTGCAGCCAATGATTTTTCTGATATTTCAAATATGCAGTATCAAGAAGAACTCGCAGAAATGCAAACTGATGAGTCAAAACTGTATTTAGTATGAAAGGAGCGATGCCATGGCTTTGTGAGGAAACATAAATCAAATATCCAAATTCAACCAAATATGCAAAGAAAACTGTTTTTACAGTTTCCATCTTAATATTTAGCTGAATGGGGATTTATTGCAGTAACTGATTTGCTGTTTAAAAAAAAAAATCGGTGGATGTAACACAACGAGGAGACTTGAGACTGAAGCTAACTCAATTGGAACCTAACATAAAATCTCTTTGCAGCATGCATCAAGCGCAAGGATCTCACTAAATTTACTAACAATTCAAATAATATCGAAAAATCTGCCATTACATTTATTCGTACCTGAATTTCAGTTCTCCATTATATGTTTAGAAAAGTTACTTACTGTGTTTCCTTGACAACTTGCTAGTTATTTCTTTGCTAAAATCTATCATTTAAGTTTCTTATAGTGAAAAGTTCTTCTTCTTCCTAGAACGCTCATTTTCTACAAACTATCTTTCAGATTACTCCATTATAGTTTGTATGTATCTAGACTGTGTCGACTGTAAATTCCAGTTATTCTTACAGGTAGACCATCACATCCAAATTTTTGAGTCTTTGTTTTCCTTGACAATCCTAGTTATTCTCTCTTAAAACTATCATTGTATGCTCCATTACTATTCTTGACTCCATTACTGAGCCCCAGACAACGTGAGTCCAAATTTCATTTTAAAATCACATTTAGTTCTCCATTATTATTAGTGAAGAAGGGGTATACTGTGTTTTGAAATACTTTGTTACTGGCCTAAAACTATATACACTGTTCTAAATGTTTATAGCTCTTTGTGTTCTTGGGCAACTTCTTTATTTTTGTAAATTCTTCCAGACAATTATAATGTTAACAAAATGAAAGGTCTGAAAGTCTAGTATTGAAGTCTTCATTTTGTTCAACACCATATAGTTTAGAAAAGGCATGACTGTGCCTCGCAACTTTTTTTTTGCAGGTTGTTTCCAGTTCCACAGTATTGTTTTAGAAAGTCTTACTTTTCCTGAAAATTCCTAGAGTGTAAAAATGTATTTATATCTTTATATGTTAGAAAAGTTAGACTGTGTATCCGCATACCATTGCCTAGAGCATTTTTTGCTAAATCTTTATTTCAGTTTTCCATTATAGCGTTTAAACAATTGACGCCTTTCCACCACCCAATGTGTTATTTCTTTCAAAATCCATCATTTCAGTTCTCGATAATGTTACAAAACTTATAATCTTGTTTCTTGAATACTTCAGTTACTTGCTAAATCTATCATTATTACCCATTACCACGTATTAAAAGTACTGACTGTTTACGAAACGAGCCATTGGTTCTTGCCTTCTCATGTACTTCTTCAGTAATAATCTTCTTAGAAAGTCATACTGTACACTTGTATACTCTGTGCGATGTTTAAGAATCTAGAAAGAGTGACTGTACGTTAGCCAGTTATTACGTTGTCAGTTATACAATCGAATTTGCGCTGCTTATGTTACAAGCATCTAGGTCTACATCAGTCACCTCTTGCATGCTTGTATGAGACGCAGTGATAATCTTTGCTCCATTGCTGAGCCCCGCCATCACACGGGTGAAAAGTCAACAATTGATTTTGGAAATTACAAAACAATTTGTGTAATTGTTACATAGTGAAGGGGGTGGGGGGTGGGGGCATACGAATTTTGAAAGGCTTTGGTGGGGCATGGCATAAAAAGGTTGGGAAACACTGATCTAAGATGTTTCTATAGCTCTTTGTTTCTATGGACTAAACTTCTTTAATGTGTGTGTACACTTCTTGCCAAAAGAAACAATTATAATGTTAACAAAATGAACGTCTGAACAGTCGAAGGTAATATGATGGTTTATTTTGTTCAATACCGTGAATTAAGCATATCGCGGGGGGCATAAATGGCGCCCGACTTTTTGTTGTTGCAGGTTTGCTTCCATTACCAACAGTATCCTCGCTTTTGACGTGTCTTACTCCGACTTCAGAGGTAACTGTAATTTACATCTTCAAGTAAAGAATCAAGACCTGTAGCATATCCGCATACCGTGCGCCACCGAGCATTTTTTTCTTGAATCTCGGAATTACCACGGCATGTGTTCACTAGTACAGCGTGTTACCAACTACACTTGACGACCCCTCCACCACCATTGTGTGTATCTAGACATATCTTGTCATATCCATAATTCTTGTTCTCGATAATGTTACAAAACTATTATAATCTTGTTTTATTTGAATATTTCAGGATTGTAAAGTATCGTTATTACCGCGTACCACGTATTAAAACAAAATCGCATTACGAACACGGAGGCGCATTGGGTCTCTTGCCTTCGGTACTTTGTCATGTTATGAGAACTGCTTAGAAAGTCATACTGTACAAGTTATACATTGTCATGTTATAAGAACTGCTTAGAAAGTAGTACTGTACAAGTTATACTTGCATGTTAAGAACTGGATATGAAAGAAAATTATGTTACAAGTTATACATTGTCATGTTATGAGAACTGCTTAGAAAGTCATACTGTACAAGTTATTTCTTTGCAAGAGAGAATCGAGATATGACAGAAAATTATGCTTGTAAAACTTAAGTAACCTAAAGGGTTTTAAAGCCGAAGGATTGACTTCATTGCACCGGGTTTTACCCCATATGGCTCGGTCCCTCTCCGTCGAAATGACACGCCACCTGCGGAGAGTATTGCACAAAGCACGAACTCCGTAGTTCCAGCAACATTCCTAGGGATTTCTGGAAAAAATGCACTCGTGAACAGAACGGCGCGGTCAGATTCGAACTACACGACCTTCGACCACTTAGCAACAGAGACACCCACTGAAGTTATCTGTTTACTTACGCTGTTGCCATACTGATATCGTCACTGTACGTAGTTATCAAATTGGCGTATGTATATAACAAAATAAAATCCCATGCAAACATTGAGCAGGATATTATTTGTGTGTGTGTTGTGGGTTAATAATGTGTAGATAACAGTCACAAACTTGTATGATGTATGTGTGAAAACAGAAATGGTTGCAAATGAACGCACATTAATTGAACGACGTAAAATATTCTTAAAAAGATAAGCTTAGAAACGGGTTGTGAATTGAGAGAAATGGGTGTCAATATTGATGAAGCCAGTAAAGAACGGCCTGCCAAATATGCAAAGAGACTGATCAATCAACATTGAACTTGCGTGTATTGCCGCTTGATGCTGCTGGATTTGTTGAGGCGGAGACCGGAGAACTGATGGACATGTCCGGAGTGCTATGATGATAGTCCTCTGATAACTGATAACGGTATATGAATTCCAACGAGTAACGTCAACCAATGTAGTACTGTTGGACATTTAGGTTAGATATAGAGAGTTCAGGTTTCAGGAAGTGTAAAGGCAGCTGCACGATCTGTTGTGGTCTGAAAGTATTCCTTTACTTTTTTATTTACTTTATATATATATAATAATAATAAATAATAATTCCTCTCGTACCGTATACGTTACATAGGGCCTGCAAGTAATTTCTCCATACCGCTCTATCATGGGCAACTCGCTCAATCTCCTCTATGGAATTGAGACCGATATTTCCTTTCCTGCCACAACCAGCATTGGAGATTTATTGCAAACCACTGAGATCATTTTTCGTAAAGATCAGCGTGTTACATTTCGACAACTGACTTTACTGCTGTTGGTTATTATGAGCGGGAAATCATAACGAAGGAAATGAGGTGTCTTAAAGCTGCATGTGAGACAAGAGAAACAATTAGAAACGAAGAAATCAGAAGAAGACTGGATGTGAAACCAGTCATACAATTCATAAAAGAACAACTGATTAAATGGTTTGGACACCTGACAAGAATGCCCTGGCATTGCCTACCCCAGAGAGAGACACAGAAAAAGTATAACGAGTACAAAGCAAGAGTACCTCGCAAAAGATTGAGCAACGGCATCTAGAACATGAACATGAGCATACAAAGTGCCTTTTTATTTCTTTCGATCCAAATGCACTTGAGCTTTCAGCTCTTCGGCTCAGTGCCATGAACATCGTAACTCTTTGATTCGGTGCCACGAACATCGTAAATCTGGATAACCTGTGGTGTTTCTGCCAGCCCGCGGTAGTGAACAGCACTAACATGGGACTTTTCCCCGTCGTTCAACGTGCTAGAACACGCTGGGCAGTCGGATAACAAAATGCCTTGAAACAAGCCCACATAAGATGACTACGCATCCACCTCCGTCCAACATTCTATAAAGAAGTAAATGATGGAAGAGAAGAAGAAGGTTTCTATTAGAAGTGTGATGGAAATTATGTCATTTTTACAATCGATCACTGACGTTAAAGGAAAACTTGATATTCTGACTATTGCTCTGACTAATTTACTGACTAGATGTCTAAATGTTCCGTATCGTCACAGGGCAAGACATCCTGAAGAACCGTTTGAGTATGAGATGTCATGACAGTCAAAAGAGATTGCATCATTTGCAAACACAACGAAGAAATAATTGAATAATTCCTTCCTCTAGAACAGTCATAATCACATTTTGGAACATTGATGTAAGGATTCTTGTAGATGCGGCGCATAGAGATAAGGCAATCCATTTTGACGCATGTATCAAACCAATTGTTGAAATGAAAAGATGCTACCCACGCATGAGATCTGGCAGGAATCTAAATGCCATCTTGATACAGCATGGCAATACCAATTTACAGTCACGTCTGATATCCCAGTGTGCAATCCGAGCTACAATCGTCCTCCCTACGGTCCTGATCTGTCTTCTTCCGTTCTGCATCTATTTAGGCCATTTACGTATAAACATCGCATAATAAAGTTGGAAAATGAGAAAATCGTGATGTATATAGTTAGGACCTGATTAGTGCAAAGAAAACGAACTGATTGAAACAATCCACAGATACCCTTGCTTGGCGTTGACAACGATGTACAAGAGTAAGTAAATTCTGTGGACATACACAAAATCTGTCAAGAACACAATACAAAGAAACAAACATGTAGCTAGATTGATAGCAAAGTTTCCAAATGAAGTCAGACTAATTCAATAAAGAATACCATGACATCAAATAGTAGACATCAAAGCATATATCTATGTGAACAGAAAAATATGAGGGATAGTTTGTTAATGTCTCATAAATCCAAACTTATCACGTAGAAAAGAAAAATGAATTTTAAAAAGAACTAAACAAAACAATCTGACTAGATCACAGAGATTTTATAAGAGACAGGTAAGGAGTCAACATTTCTTATATATATATATTTAGACATATAGTTTGACACATCGACACTCATAGACATTATATATATATATATATATATGGCGGATCATGATCATTTTGTTGGTGGGGCCAGATATAAATTTTCGGAAATATCATGGTTTCGGTTAGGTTATATTTTGATGTATAAAATAATAAATACACGTTACACCTTATTTTTGGTGGGTCCGGCCCCACTGGCCCTTAATGACGAGCCGCCACTGTATATATATATATATATATATATAAAGTAAAGACAAAAGTAAAGGAACACTTTTTATAACACTTGGTATATAGGGTAATAGGGTGTTAGGCCGGTATTTTTACTGACACGATGGGTGATGAGGTCAGCATCACGCCGGGTCGTCTTTTCTTCACAGTGCTTTTCTGGTTCCCAATTGAGGCTGAGTTGTCCTGAGAGCCGTTACGGTAGGAAATATGAACCCGTTGAAAACAATACAGAAAAGGACAATCTGCTGAATGATTATGGTTACGAAGCAGTGGAAAACAATCACATTGATGTTTTATATCGATTTGTTTTAGCGTAAATCAGCGTGTAGGAATGACAACATTTTGAAAATGAAGAAAGAATAACGGAATTACTTGACGTTTAAGTTGGCAACACATGCACATCATTATTCTCTGTTCTTGGCAAATCTCTGTATTTTGGTTCCAGTTGTGATTAATATTCTTCAATAACTGTTCTCCTCCATGTGGTTTTGATATTTTCCACATTCTCGTTTACCCTCTGGTGGTAATCTCAGTGCAGTTGTAAAGAAAGTGATAGTCTTCATGCGCAACACATGTTAAATCCATGTCATCATGCGAGGATCATACATTATATAATATATATGGCGTTTTTGGTCTTCACAAACGGAAATTTGGTAAGTGCTTTACTGTAACAACTTCTAAGTTTGAGCATGTCTGCCTTGCCATTGATTTCATCCCTAAGTCGCTTTTCAAAAGATTCTGCAACTTTGCGTAATGTTGCTCTCCGACAGAAGTTGTATTCAAATATAATGTATGACTCTCGCATGCCAACAATGTATTTCTAAGCAATGATGAGTTATTCATATGAGTTATTACATGTATATCTGCGAAGAAAGATTTCTTCTTAATGTAATGTATTATAAACGAGCAATATTACATGTATATCTGCGAAAAGATTTCTTAATGTAATGTAATATAAACGCAATATACATATCTGAATTTCTTCGTTAATGTAATGTATTATAAACGAGCAATATTACATGTATATCTGCGAAGAAAGATTTCTTCGTTAATGTAATGTATTATAAACGAGCAATATTACATGTATATCTGCGAATAAATATTTCTTCTGAATGTAATGTATTATAAACGAACAATGTTGTTTCCCGGGTTCATATATTTTATTTATAGCTCACTCAATGATTTCATTTTAACACGTTAGCACCTGACATACATGATTGCTAATTTATAATTACTACACAGAACGTGTATTAATATCGTATCTTGTTATTTTTATGACTTTCGAAGTTTAGAGTGTTAAAGTAGCGTAAGCTATACCATTTGTTAAACGAATGAGTGACATTGAATATAGTTTCTAACACCCGTCTTAAGTGGTATAATAATAATAATACTCTCTCGTTACATAGTAGCCTGCAAGTAATTTTCCCATACTGCTCTATCCTGGCAACTCGCTCAATCTCCTCCATGGAACTGAGACCGATATTTCCTGCCTCTCTCAGCAAAGTTCGTTTCAGGTCTCTTTAGGTCGACCTCTCTTTCCTGAACCCTTTGCATCCCACTTCAATGCCTGCTTTGATATTCGTTGATCATTTCTCCTCAAGGTGGGCCCAACATATCTCCATCTTCTCTTTCTTATAACAGTTGTCACTAGTGGTTGACCAGACATGTCTCTGATTTCATCACTTCTTCTGAATTCGTTCCATTTTATAGTGGTATAAGCTTAGTGAATATGATATGTTTAAACTGTCTTTAAGCAACGATATCAAACAGTAGATCTTGTAGACGGCAAACAAGAAAGGGGAAAGTTAATTCTGGTATCATGTGTTTCTTTGATGTCTTGTGAGTTAATTATTATTATTCACTTACATTTTGTTTTTAATTATTAACCTTTAGCTGCTAAGGACGTATATATACGTTTTCCCATTCACTTCTACAGACGCATTAACACGTCTGTTATCTCTCCTCTGTGGGCTAAAGACGTGTTAACACGTTATATATTGCTACTGTCACTTCAATAGGCGTACATTCACGTTTGTGACCTAGAAACAAATAGTAGCTATTTTTAGCTCAGACTTCAGAAAGTATGTAGCAGCGAAAGGGTTAATTATATGTACGCAGTCTGATTGTTTTTATTTTGTTGTATATGGGTTTGTTTATTATATTAGAATATCTTAACGAATCCCACATTTAGCAAACGATCTTTTCAACCTTTCAATAATTCAATTCTTCCACCGTCATTCAACATCTTCTGCATTAAAATAAGTTTACATTTGCAATCCACAATGTGCCCAGGTGAAGATTGCTAAGAACATTTCTCTGAACGATTGAAACAGATTAGACTCGAAGACAATGGTTGAAGTCGCTAAATATATTTATGGTGGAAAAAAATCAGTTTTATTTTTATGCCTGGGCATATGCAGGTGTAGGGGGAAATGAACGCACCTTTAGGCTTGTAAGGCAGGTACTGCTTGCAAAAAGCGTTCATCAATGGACAATGCTGATATTCTGAATTCCATAAGGTAGAGAGGGTATGCAAATGATTCAAGTAATGGTTGTGAAGCTACAACCTAACAGAAACAAGAATGCAATTCAAATGGGTGTAGCTAGGCAAGGCATTATACAGGAAGTCAAACAAAAATAGTAAACCATCATATATCTGGTTTCTTAACGCTGAAAGACATACTAAGAAGAATATCGGAACACTTAGGGACTTATTTGCTCGAAGTGCAGTAATGATGATCCGTCGACTAAACTAAACTAACCTAATGTACATATATTTGCATTTGTCAATAGCTAAACAATTTGCAAATTTATTCATTGATACTTATTTTCCCATTTTTATTCAGCATTTGGTTTCATAAAGGAGGAGAGGGAGTGGAGCGTGGGGGATAGGGACCAAATTAGTCATAGACTTCTCCGTTTCATTATTCATTGCAGAAAATGTAACAGCTGACACAGTCTGTATTTGATATTTTAAAAATCGTACAGAAGCGTATACTTCTAATACTTTGAGAGCCGTCAACTAAAATATTCAGTTCAAACAGTTCCGCCAGAGTAGTTACTAGGGCCCAAACATTTGGGTGTAAGAACAGAACCACTGTTACCAGCCACGCATGTCGTAAGAGGCAACTACGGAGGTTTGGCGTGGGGCTAGCTACCCTACACCGTAAAAAACACTAGCTGGCTACAGAACAGAGAGCGAACCAAGTAAACGCTGGCTGAAACCGGACACAACGCCGAAGGATAAGCACCAGAGCTCCAATGGTGCTGAAGATGTGACGTAAAACACACCAATGAAAGACTGCTGAATCAGATTTCACATGAATAGAATTTATGGGAAGTCTGGTACTCGGTCTGGGCGTGATCGCAAGAGAGAGAGAGATTTCAACCAGTTCTACAAACATGTAAGTGGAATTAAAAATAGCAACACATTAGATGAAGAAATGAAATTATCAGATTAAAGCAAAGAGAAAAACTCAAAATAACATTGCAGCAAATAGAAAAATAGATACAGAATAATACCATTTGTAAATACTATTTGTTTTATATAAGTCAAGATTCGTATGGAGAACATGTTTATGAAGACATAACTGCTTAACTTGCTTTGATAAACATCAAAGTTATGTTAATGAAATATGAAATAACCAGTTACACAGGCAAAAAGAAAGGAAATATGTATTCTCAATTTAGTGATCTAGTTCTGGAGAAATAGTTATGTTTGATAGAAGCACTTAATAATTTTAAAAAATAATTCCAATCTCATTATCCAACCGTATGTTGCACAAGCTCGCTAGAGGAGCAAAGAATAGTAACACTGTGACCTACACAGCATGTCGTAAGAAGCGACTGAGGTAGAGGCCTAGGAAAGCTACCCTAGTAAATAAACAGCGCCCTAGAAATCGGACTACTGGCCTACTTGTAGGCGCATATCTGACACAACGTACACTCGCTCTTAGGCTCAGACCACATACAATTCACAAAGTGTAGTTTAACAAGGGGTCGATCAAATGTTCACTTTCCTTTTTGTAATATCATGTTGTGTTATAGCTCTTTATGTGGACTCAGGGACGGCTCGTTATTAAGGGCCAGTGGGGCACAGCCACACCAAAAATCGAAAGGGCAATAACTTCCGGAATAGACTAATAATAGAAAATACTCCAAAACCATAATTTTTCCGAAAATTTGTGTCTGGCCCCACCGAGAAAATTGACAACGAGCCGCCACTGTGTGGACTTATACAGAGTAGCAAATACCAAAGTTGGTAATTCGTTACAATAGTGAAGCTAGGCATATAGATTATACGCATCTATTTAGTCAGAATAAGGATTGCCTTAATGGTGAGAAATATTGGTTATAAGGATAGCAGGACTTGACGTAAAACAATTGTCAGATGCGCTAAGTTAGGCAATGTAACTTTTCCTGAACTTATAGAAGCCGATTAAAACAAAATGTGGACGTATTACATTCAATGAAAGAACAAATTATTATCCAACCTCACCTTGAAATGAAAATCGTATCATCTCCTTTACAGTACGTAGCCATTATCAACAGTAAACGAGTCGTTGATTTGCAAAGAACCACTTATACGTTTAGTAGTTTGCCATTGTTTTCTGAACAGGGGAGGTCTATTTTACCTTTTGTAAAATCCCACGGAAATGAATTTGCTTCCAAACTGCCTGCCGCTGTGTTTAAACCAGGTACGCTTGGGTTGTAATCAAGCTCACTATCGCTTAAGCTACCAACGTCCACCATGACTAGCCTCAAAATTAAGTGTGCTTGTTACAGAGGTATACAGTGTAACAAAAAGTGAATAGTCAAACTATTACCATTACCTGCTACTGATACCATATGATTCAACATTTTCTGATACCGATATCATTCAATCTTTTTCTGATACCGATATCAATCAATCTTTTCTGATACCGATATCATTCAATCTTTTCTGATACCGATATCATTCAAGCATTTTCTGATACCTATATCATTCAATCTTTTTCTGATTCCGATATCATTCAATATTTTTCTGATACCGATATCATTCAAGCATTTTCTGATACCGATATCATTCAAGCATTTTCTGATACCGATATCATTCAATCTTTTTCTGATACCGATATCATTCAATCTTTTTCTGATACCGATATCATTCAAGCATTTCTGATTCCGATATCATTCAATCTTTTTTCTGATTCCGATATCATTCAATCTTTTTTTGATACCGATATCATTCAATCGTTTTCTGATTCCGATATCATTCAATCTTTTTCTGATACCGATATCATTCAAGCATTTTCTGCTGCCGATATCATTCAAGCATTTTCTGATACCGATATCATTCAATCATTTTCTGATACCGATATCATTCAATCATTTTCTGATACCGATATCATTCAAGCATCTTTTCTTCAGTGTCAGAAGTCATAATTTATATAATATCTTTGAAATAAAACTTCTGAAAACTTGCACGTGCATTGCACAACATTTTTGTCCAACCTAAATGTCAGTTTGTTTGTGCATGATAGAAATATTAATCTGTGTGAGAAAACAAGTTTAACGAAACAAATGATTTACATGTTTGACATTTAAATCTTTTTAGATGTAGCTATATAAGTTTACCTACTACTTATCAAAAAGTCAAACCCACTAATAAATTATTTATATGAAACAATAATGTGCAATGTCTTCTAGAAATAAGATACATTTGTTTTGAAATACTTATTTCGGTAAATATAGACGAGCAGAAAATGTTACATTTTTGTTATAAAATATGTTTGTATAAACACACATCGTGAGTTTATGAGTTTGCATATGATAAATTATGCAATGTTTACTCTGTTTATGAGTATCACGCAGTGGCGGCTCGTAGTCATTTTTCTTGGTGGGGCCAAACACAAATTTTCGAAAAAATCATGGTTTTGGAGTATTTACTATTAGTTGTCTATTCCGGGAAGCTTTCCCCCTTTCGATTATTGGTGGGGCCAGGTCCCACTGGCCCTTAATGATGAGCCACCCCTGGTATCACGTATACCTAATTGATTGTCTGCTGAATACGAGGGTTATCTTTTGTAAATAACTGATTTCTTTCTTATATGAAACGTTTAGTGTTATAATTTATATTAGGATTTACTCGTATATAACTCTGTTACAGCATTATCCTGAGGCAAGGACATGTATCCACACAATCTATAACTATAGTTATGACATAGCTAACAGGTTCTCAGTTTTGATCGGCAGCTGTCTACTTTCAAAGTTCTAGTAAGAGAATCAATAGATTTTTGCGCGGCTGATCTGCACCATCTACAGCACGAATGGCTAAATATTCATTGGTAAGAACTTCCTTAGGAGAGAACAATGGAAGAGTAGAAAGTAATCGTGTTGCATAGGCGACTATTGGTCTCTATATTTTTTTAAAGAGAGATTATGCAATTGAGAGACTCGTTCATATCTCGACTTACCAGATTAACTTAAGGAAGTTGTATACGGTATTAAAGCATCTTTAAGACGAGGCACACCCTTTGAACCCCAGGACAAAGTATTGCTTTGGTTAAAGAAATGAATGGTGGCTAAATCTACAAGGCAAGAAATATCGGTCTCAGTTCCATGGATGAGATTGAGCGAGTTGCCCAGGATAGAGCGGTATGGAGAAATTACTTGCATGCGCTATGTAACGTATAACGGTACGAGATGTATTATTATTATAAATCAACATGACAAAATAGTAATTAATTTATAGAGAGGAAAAGTAGATAAAAAAAACTTTAAAACGATAAAATAAATAGACAAACAGTACTCTGCCGGTAAAATATCGCATTAACATAGACAAGATCATCTCCAACGGCGATATTTTTTGGGAATAAACTGATCCGTTACCGAGAGCTTAAAGCTAGACATCCCTGAATTTATAACTTGCTGCTTCAGTACTACCCAGTTATTTCATTGAGACGTTGAGGTAGGAAGAAATCCAAAATATAAACTAAATTGTAATGTATCAAGAGTTCAAAATTGGAAACAAAGAAATCTTCATCTTCTGCTTGCTACCTAAAACAAAAGAAACATATGTCATTGTGCCACTGACAGGGAAAAATCTTCCGGACTCTTGCGTGCCCAGGTACAAAATGAAGTTCATTTCTCTGATCTCTGTCTGTATCGGTACCTCCACCCAGTTTCGTCTCAAAGTCGCTGTTTCGACTTTACGAATCCTATTCATGGAGTCACTGGGTATGAAAACACGAGAGTGGTTATGCGATGTCCGTACCTCCATTGTCAAACTACTTGAGATTGTCGCGTAGGCTCCATTGACCTCTCTTATTATTTTCCTTGCTAACCGTGTTGAAAAAGCTCAAAAATATGGTTGCTGGAGAATGACTGAACCCTCGGTGTAAATAACTGCATCTGTTTCATTCACATCATATTTCAAGAAGGCCTCAACCTCATCATTAATTAGTAATGGATTATTATTTTGACAGTTTATTCTAAATGTATATAATAACTGTGAAACCATAGTGAAATTGAAGTAGCATATTAATCCAATCCTCTTGTTTATTCAATTTTGGAAGGTTCCCATTTCTGACTGATGCTAGTAAGTTGCAGATACCATGTGATGATTGTAATGATATTACTACTAATTATAATAACATTAGTAATATTAATATGGTAAAGATGCCGATTATTTCTCCAGTGAACAAGCAGAAGGGTGGTGTTAGTGAGCGGTAGAATGGTTACAAAGTAATACAATATTACAAAAACGGGAAGAGCGTGTTTATGGGAGTGCTACGGAAAAAACCCCAGACAAATACTATTTTCGAAAAGATTTATTAACCTTATAACTGGCAGGGTAAAATAGGGCGCCTTGAGTGTATGAAACATTCGTCTTGTCGCCCGTGAGGGTGCTGAGTGGAACATTTTTGTCTGCACAGAAGAAAATATTTAAACAAAAATATATGTGCGCACGTCTGTGACTTAGTGATAGGGAGGTCGATTACAATCCACGATTACCTAGTTCGAAGTCTGTGCCAGGCAGTTTGGAAGAAAATTTATTCTCGCTGATTTTAACTCTCGGTAAAAATAGACATCGCAGTTCAGAAAGCAATAACATACTACTAAACGTATAAATGTTGCCTGGAAAAATCAATGACTCGTTTACTGTAGTTGTTGGCGATATCCTGTACAGGATATGCCACTCATTTCATTTTCATGTGAACGGATCTGCGTGCATCGATGTGCTCGTGCTAACGTGTTACTATTTGTACGATTTATTATTTGTTGATGATTGTGTGTCCGTGAGTATAGTTATGTGTATGGGTGTGTGTATGTCTGTGGTGTATGTGTTTGCTTGCACTTTTCAAATAACAATACAGCGTCCAAATGAAGACACTAATATTAATTCATATAACCACATAATCGCTTGAAACTACAAAATGGGAAAAAAAAAAAATATTGATTGGAATTTTTTTCTGTTGCCGATTTTCAATATTAAAATGTGAAAAGGCAAGTTTTGTTTTGTGTCTCTAAACGAATAAGAAAACAAAAACCAGCAAGACAACGGTTATTATGCACTCAACTGCAGAAATAGCTCACAAATCAACAACAACTATCAGACAAGTCGATATTTAGAATGGATAACACTTCGGCAAGAGTTTTACATGCAAACCACTGTACAATAGATCTCCCCACACTGTACAATAGATCTCCCCACACTGTACAATAGATCTCCCCACACTGTACAATAGATCTCCCCACACTGTTCAATAGATTTCCCCACACTGTACAATAGATCTCCCCCCACACTGTACAATAGATCTCCCCACACTGTACAATAGATTTCCCCCCACACTGTACAATAGATCTCCCACACTGTTCAATAGATTTCCCACACTGTACAATAGATCTCCCCACACTTAAAATAGATCTCCCACACTGTACAATAGATCTCCACACTGTACAATATATCTTCCCACACTGTACAATAATCTTCCCACACTGTACAATAGATCTCCCCACACTGTACAATAGATCTCCCTACACTGTACAATAGATCTCCCCACACTTTAAAATAGATCTCCCCACACTGTACAATAGATCTCCCCACACTGTACAATAGATCTTCCCACACTGTACAATAGATCTCCCCACACTGTAATTAACGTCTGATCACACAGTACCATATTAATTACCAAACTGTAACATACGTCCTACCACATACACTGTAGTCTACGTCTGACATCACATCTATCGGAATCTATTGTTTAAGAAATTATATTAACGGATAAAGTATACTAACACATTCATTATACTTTGGTTTATCTCAATACGTTTTAAATAGTAAACACAGATAGTTACGTTTTTGCTTATCTTCGTCTATTTGTTTTGTCATGTCAACTATTTGGTTTACCATCTTCAAATTGTTTCAGGATTTCAACTATTTCTTTACCTTTAAACTTGTCTTTTCAAATCAACTATTTTGTTTGTTCATTGGATCAAATATGATTTATGAAATAATTTGTTAGTTGTAAAGATGGAAAGAAAATTAAACAGGAGAATATGATATACAAGAAATCTTGGAAAATTGGATATGTTAAAATTCCTTTGAGCACACCTCTCATCCATCGTTCGAAGGAGTTGATGTTCGATTCTGTGCTGTCTGTGTAACGTTTTATCTCTGCTGATACGCCCCTGTGTTACCGGGGCTCGTAAGGGGAGCAAAGAATAGTAACACTGCGACCTACAAAGTATTTCATAAGAGGAGACTGAGGTAAGGTCATCATCTCTTCCTTAGCTCTTTTTTTCCAATGATATCCGCTTAGTTCTCTCGCTGAGATCATCGTTCACAAATTTATCATACCATGTCAGTCCTCTATTCTACGCAAACAGTGTTGCAAATTTACTCCCAGCCGTCGCTGCCATCCTGGTTCTCAGAAGGATGACAGATCTCTTTATGTATCCAAAATATTTGATCTGTTTCTGCTTGATCATCTTTTGCAATTCCCAAGTTATTCATAACTCTAACAGGACCTGGCTATTTCTTTGTATATGTGGCAGTGAAACACACCATATTTTTATATTAACACATTTCAAAGGTTGACATGTTTTCTCTCCAAACTGCTTGTTCTTCTTCATCGTCAACGAAAACTTCTTATTGGCCCCTTGTTAAACACTCTGTGTGATTTTTATTTGATATGAGAGCCGTGGTAGCGTAGTTGTTAGTGAACTCGCTTCGCAAGGCTGGTGGTCTGGGTTCAATTCCCGCAATGCGCGGGGAATTTTTCCCGATCGCGACGGCTCTCAGGTCGACCCAGCCTCAACTGGGTACCAGACATGCTCTGGGAAAGTAAAGGCGGCCGGCGTGATGCTGACCATCGTGTGACGACGGTCAATGAAAAATACAGTCCTAACACTGTATTGACCTATATACCACGAGGTATGAAAGGGTTCCTTATTAGCCTAAGAGCGATTGTACGTTGTGCCAGCTATGCGCCTACAAGTAGTCCAACACATCTGATTTCTGTGATGCTTTTAGTTTACTAGGGTAACTTCCCTAGGTCCTACATCACTCGCCTCTTACGACATGCCTTGTTAGTCACATTGGTGCTATTCTTTGTTTCCCTTGCGGGCTCCGACACCACATGGGCGAAGCTGCTTGTTCAGTGTCCATGTTTCTGTACCATACACTAATTATGAAATGTATGAACACACTAACAAATACCCTGATGTGTTCACACACTCACACACATGCACACACACACACATATAGATATATACATATATATATGTACACAATACAATAAGTGCGATGGACTAACTACACATCTATTTAAAAAAAGAAAGTAGTTACAGAATGTAGATAGGAAATAAATTGTTCAAAACTAACTCAAGTCTCTGAAGTATTACGACTCCATGACGGAGATAGTTCTACTATCCTGGGATATAATAAATAAAACCGCCAGAGACCAGGGCAGTGGAGAACAACTGTTGAGGCGTTTGCTTCGTGAGGATTAATATTGCTCCACGAGGATCCGAGAGGATTAAGTTTACTCCACGAGGATCCAAGAGTATTAAATTTGCTCCACGAGGATCCGAGAGGATTAAGTTTACTCCACGAGGATCCAAGAGTATTAAATTTGCTCCACGAGGATCGGAGAGGATTAAGTTTGCTCCACGAGGATCGGAGAGGATTAAATTTGCTCCACGAGTATCCGAGAGGATTAAGTTTGCTCGACGAGGATTCAAGAGGATTAAGTCAAGTATATATATATATATATATATATCATCTGGTTGCATTAAGAGAAACATCGTATTCGAGAATGGTATAAGCCAGCTGTGACGGTCTTTTTATAACCAATAAGATCTCCTTCCGCGCTAGAGTATAATTTTGGATGTTAAGTGAGGTATTTCTATTTGCAAAATTGTACAGTTACACTTCTGTAGAATTGTATATCCTGTTGGATAATATTCATACACTTTGGCCGAAATTCGGATGTCCAGCATGTCACATGGGATTTACGAAAGGGGACGGGCACAACGTACTCACGGTCTCCGCGCAAACCATACAGATTACGTTGAGAGATTAACTTGGTTGATAAGAACGTATGCAAGCAAACAAACATTGAATTAGATTATCAA
The DNA here is from genome assembly GCA_020796225.1 of Arion vulgaris. Lineage (NCBI taxonomy): Eukaryota > Metazoa > Mollusca > Gastropoda > Stylommatophora > Arionidae > Arion > Arion vulgaris. Next base: position 33,877,540 of record CM036764.1, read on the forward strand.
AGTTGATCTCAATATTGTTGATAAACAGATAATTGTTATAGTGCACATATTTACATCATTTTGGCTGTGATAGTAGAAACATATTTTAAGGGTTTTAGAGCCGAAGGATTGCCTTCATTGCACCGGATTTTACCCCATCTGGCTAGGTCGATCTCCGCAGAAATGACATGCCAACTGCCGAGAGTACTGCGCAAACTCCGTAGCTCCAGCAACAATCCTATAGGTTTCTGGTGAAAAATTGCACTCGTAAATAGAACGGTGCTACCGGATTCGAACCCACGACCTTCGATTCACAAGGCAAAGGGCTTAACCACTTAGCCGCCCGAGTGGTTATCGGGGCTCACATTTGGGGTGTAAAGAATAGAACCACTGTTACCTGTCACGCATGTCGTAAGAGGCGAGTAAGGAGGTTTGGCTGAAATCGGATGCACATGTCCTAAACGTGTAGAAATATATGCGTTTAGGGGCCTACCAAACCAATGTGCAACATATACACGTTCTTGGCAAAGATCAAACATATCACAAAGAGTGATTAAAATTGATCGTAAAGAACGAACACAAAGAAGAAGAAGATCAATTAGGTCAGAGAGCAAAATATTGATGTACATACCAGGATGACAGTTCTATATTGAGTGAAATCACGTATGTGTCAACATTCTACGCCAAGTAAAGAAATTAACAGCTTTTTCTTTGATACATACATCGTATGTTGATAGTTTTCAACAAACATTTCACAATAGATATATTCTATGATTCCTGGACACATCCATTTTTAGACATTTCAAAAGTGGAGACGTTAAGTAAAGTATGTCTCCGCCGCATTGGCTGTAGCAAATGAATTTATGAAATAAACATAGACAATAAGAATAGTTACAAAACAACTCCACTCATTGAGATTAACATGAGAAAGTATGGATTAATTAGATACATACATAGAACAATTAAACAGTACACTACAACGAGCACTACTATTCAGATACCATGGCTACGAATGCAAAGATCACCATCGAAAACGAAGGATATCTCAAATATCAGAGGTAGTATGTAACATCATATAATAGGCGCACTAGGGATCAGTTTTCTGCAACTCTACGAATGCCTTGAACGCTGAAACGCACAACATGATTAAAGGACATAAGAAAATTACGTAACATTATGAAAATAATAGCCCCATAATTTTGAACTGAATACCGCCCGAGTGGTTACAGGGGCCCAAATTGAGGTGTAAAGAATAGAACCACTGTTACCTGCCATGCATGTCGTATCAAGTGACTAAGGTGGTTGGTCTTGGAGCTAGCTACCCCACACCGTAAAAACACTAAATGGCTACAGAACGGAGAGCGAACCGAGTAAACGCTGGATGAAACCGGACACATCGCCGAAGGATAAGCACCAGAGCTAAAAATGGTCGTGAAGATGTGACGTAAAACACACCAATGCTAAGGATGTATGAATCAGATTTCCACTTGAATAGAATTTATGAGGAGATCGGGTACATCGATCTGGACAGGGGATCACGAGAGAAGAACTGAATACATTAACCGACGAACATTCTCTGGATATATCGTGACGATATTTGGAAAGATAAGGATCAAATGCAGAATTGACAAACAAAGTGGTATATGAGTTGATGACGTCAGTAATTCTTGTCTGTTACAAACAAAATAAAAGTAATTGTTAGGTTTATGGAAGGTAACAAACTCAGACAAACTGGAATTGAAAGTTTGAAAAATATGTGATGCGTGCAAACGAGACAGTAAATCAATCCTCTAGGAGTATCCTTACAAGCTTGCGGGTTTCTATATATCGTCAACAGGTCATGCCAATATATGCCAGTATGGCTACAAATCAAATGTTGACACAATTCAATGTCTACAAGGATCAAATGTGAACCAAGCTGAAAAAGGCCATCCACTGCATGTATTTTTGTCAAAAGTGTGGTGCAGAGGCGTTTGAACGATTTAGTTTGAGTATTATTTGGCTTTGAAATGTGAATAGTATTTGTGTTTAATTCTGTATCCTATCGGGGGCAGAAATATGAAATGCCCTAAGATCAGTGGGTGAATACGAGAAACTATTTTGGGAAAATAAGGTGATCATCCATCTGCCATTGTGACAACATTTTCCTTTAAATGGAAAAAATCATTATGAAATGGCAATTCCATTAGACATTGTGGTACTTGGTAAACATTGTTCCAACAATTATTAAGGATAAAACCATCGTATTTACATTTTATGATATGATTTACAACGATAGAGAATGAACTGCCCATCACATTGACAGTGTGGTATATGAGTTACACCACTCATGAATGAACTGCCCATCACATTGACAGTGTGGTATATGAGTTACACCACTCATGAATGAACCCATCATTGACAGTGTGGTAATAGTTACACCACTCATGAATGAACTGCCCATCACATTGACAGTGTGGTATATGAGTTACACCACTCATGAATGAAATGACCATCACATTGACAGTGTGGTATATGAGTTACACCACTCATGAATGAATTGACCATACCTCTGACATTATTCTATATATGAGTTAATCACAAAATCTCGTAGATAAGACTGCAGTAAACTATTGATTAGCGAAAACTATCCAAGTACTGTAGTTTCAAATTCAAAACAATGACAATATACAGCAACGTTTCGACCAACAAGGCCTTTATCAAAACGCAACAGAGTCACGAATTTAAAACAAACATAAAACAACAAACAACGACAATATACAACGCAACATACGAACATTCAAACGTTTCTATGAAATCTGGAATAAAAAAGAATAACGAAATAAATGTAACACAAAAAACACAAATAAAACTAGAAATGAAGAAGAAACAATAAAATCAGTAAATATATAACTTGAATACATACAACAAATGCACATATATGAAAACATCAAGATGGTCTCACGAGGGGGCGAACATGATACATTTAGCACAAGAAACGAACAACTAACTTCTACCCTACAAAGACTCCTATGTTTAAATGAATAACGCGTTATGCATACTTTTCTCAGTAGAGTATCTTCAATCATATTGACATGTTTATAAATATGATTTGTTGACAAATTTTAATTTGAGTTGCTCTCAAGCGATGATGTCAACATCAACAGAAGAGTGCTGCTGCACCTCTCTGGTGTGTGCTGAGGTGATTGTAGAGTCTCTAGTGGAATATTTTTCTAGAGACCCATGATACAATGTAGGTGAGATCAAGTTGCTAGTCCTATTAGAGACGAACGATAAAACGTAGGTCCAGTGATACATTGTGCATATAAAAGAACGCTTGGCTGTTCAAAATTGAGGAGAGCATTATGGGAAGCCACTACCCTGACAACATTCATTAGAAAGATTTTTAAATAAATTCCTACAGAATGTATTTACCATCTTCTAATTCACACCAGTGAACCTCAACGGTACTACGGAGGTCGTGCTCTGACACTGAGATCATAATGTGTAAGAAAGAAAGATATAGGAGCACAGATGGTTACTCACAAAAGTGCAATGACGATAGTCCTATCAATTAATTTTAGTTGCTACAAGCATTTCACATTTATTAGTAAACACAAAAGATATGCAGCGTAAACTTATGTTGAGTGGAACATAAACATACAGCACAAATCATATAACTCGGAGAAGTATGCATACTTCCAGTGGCAACATAAGAAAGCTAGAATTGAATAATAAGTTTATTTTTTTTAAAAAAATAATAAAGTAAATAGAAGATGTTTTTATCATTCCATAAACCGAGAAAATAACAAAGAAACTGCACAAAAAGAACTCAGAATTGAATAAAAAATAGTTGATGAGGAAAACGTTATTGAGAGAGGAGAAGTAATTTGGAAGTATAAAGAAAAATAAAGGTTTTTGATGGAAAAAAATATGAACGAAATTATTTCAGGTAAGGTGAGATGAAGAATAACAAGTCGAGAGTGGATGCAAGATGTGAATGATGACTTGAACATATCAGTAACAGAAAGAAACAAGGCATCTTGTCAATGGGAGACTCCAAGTTTAAAGGACTGACATGGTGACACAAGTATACATAGGACAAGCTACTAGAATCATAAGCATTGCACTTCGGTGAGTAACCATGTGTGTTTCGATCTCTTTCTTACACATGAGGATCTCAGATGCAGTGCACGAACTCCGTAGCACCGGTGAGGATCCTTGCTACTTGTTGATTACCACCACTGTTAATTAAATAATGACTAGTTTGTCTTATAGTGTATAGTGTTCTGCTACAGCTTGATATTAAAGAGAGTTGGCTATTAAAGAGCATACCAACAAGGACAAGTAAATATTTTGGACACATCAAACGACATAAGTGCCTGGAAAAAATAATTTGAAGGAAAAAGTGCCCCCAAAGAATGAGAGGAAGAATGAGAGGAAGACCTAGGAGACGATGGGTGCAAGATGTACGAGACGATCTGAGAATGACTGCTGCTGACGCCGGTCAACTTGCACAGAATAGAGAGTTTTTTCATGAATGCTGTCATGGGCGCCAAGTTTTGGAAGGACAAGCATCTTGATGATGATGATGAGTTTGCCTCATATCGTGTGAAACCTCCATTTCAAGATGTAGAATCATACAAATATTTGCGCAACAATGTATGCAAAGATAGAGGAAAGAATATTGATCTCAGAATAAGAACATAGACATAAGCAGGAACATTAATTGCACTAGGAAATTTTAGAGAAATCAAATCATCTTCTTCGAACGTTTCCCTTTTCGACCAGGTTTTGTGATTTTTATGGGATCTGAGCCTAAGAACAATTATACGTTGTGCCAGTTATGCGCACTACAAGTACATGCACATCCAACTTTTGTGATGTTTTTATTTACTATGGTAGCTTCCTATCTCCCTACTCTCAGTCGTCTATTACGACATGCTTTGTATGTCGTAGTGTAACTATTATTCACTGCTTCCCTTGTGAGACCCAGCAACATACGGCTGAAATCAAATCTAGAAATTATAATTATAATAATCACATCCAATTTTAAAGCTTGTTCAGCATTATCGGTCAGAAACATAAAGAATTATTAAAACAATAATGAATACATTTCAAACATTCATCAACTGGTGTCTGCGCAGAATAGAGGCAGTAAGATCATCTGAATGAGAATCCAGTAATGAATGAGAAGTTATAGAGGAACGGGACAGAAAACAATAGCTACAGAAAAAATGTGGCAATGAAAAGTTCATACCTTGAGAAAATCCGTGTGGAATATAACAAGAATGGCCTTTTACTGGAACCCGCAGTGAATGCATAAAGAGGAAACCTAGAATTACATGGATAAGAGATTTATAGATTAAACAACATACGGACAAGCTATAAGAAGCTGCAAGAAATAGATGAACACTTAAGACAATTTTCAAACTAAACAAATAAATATTTAGTATATAATCTAGATAAGCGATTCATAAACTGTGCATTACCGTGGACTTTCTTTCAAATATATTTTTCTGCCGCAGACCACAGAAGTTTATATATATCAAAATGGACAGGAATGAATTATATGTATGTTACATTAGTAAACACTGATCTCAGAATGAATTATATGTATGTTACAATAGTAAACACTGATCTCAGAATGAATTATATGTATGTTACAATAGTAAACACTGTTCTCAGAATGAATGTTATGTATGTTACAATAGTAAACACTGATCTCAGAATGAATTATATGTATGTTACAATAGTAAACACTGATCTCAGAATGAATTATATGTATGTTACAATAGTAAACACTGTTCTCAGAATGAATTATATGTATGTTACAATAGTAAACACTGATCTCAGAATGAATTATATGTATGTTACAATAGTAAACACTGTTCTCAGAATGAATTATATGTATGTTACAATAGTAAACACTGATCTCAGAATGAATTATATGTATGTTACAATAGTAAACACTGATCTCAGAATGAATTATATGTATGTTACAATAGTAAACACTGATCTCAGAATGAATTATATGTATGTTACAATAGTAAACACTGTTCTCAGAATGAATTATATGTTTGTTACAATAGTAAACACTGATCTCAGAATGAATTATATGTATGTTACAATAGTAAACACTGTTCTCAGAATGAATGATATGTATGTTACAATAGTAAACACTGTTCTCAGAATGAATTATATGTATGTTACAATAGTAAACACTGATCTCAGAATGAATTATATGTATGTTACAATAGTAAACACTGTTTTCAGACTTCGGGAAACTTCAAATAAACTTTTATTTTGTTCTGTAAGACATTTAGACTCCGGTCCAGCCTTTCCAAATATACGTTGCACATTGGTTTGGTAGGCCCCTAACGCGTGCCCAGCGTGTTCGTAGCGTGTTGGACTACGTGTGACTAGTCCTCTGTAAGTGCGGGGTCAAATCCGCGGACTGGCAGAAAAGCTACAGGTTCCCCAGATTTACGGTGTTCGTGGCACCGAGCCGAAAGGTTACGATGTCCATGACACCGAGCCGAAGAGCTTTCAGCTCAAGTGCTTCTAGATCGGAAAAAAAAATACATATATTAACATTTTATTTTTCTATTTGAAATGTCAAAGATCACAATATTTCATCAAGCGCTTAAGGAGCCCTTGTGAGCACCTCGAGGATCTCAGTTTGGGAAACACTAATCTAGATAAATGGAAAATGATGTGTTTTAATTCGTTATCTATAGACAACAAATACAAACATAAACCGGCAATATGTTATCTACACATATTTCTATCAGAAACAATGTTTGCTTGCGTGTGAAGAATCGAAAACACAAACGTCCACGTCCATGATATTCTTTTACGAACATTATCTAAACAAATTATTGTTATCAATGTATCTGCACTCAGTTTATTCACAAACAGGATAGGTCATGGTCAACGTATTGAGTGTGTTTATGACAGGACGATTCTGAATGTGTATTTGACTCATTGTGTAAGTATCTACTTTCAATCGTATGAGAAAGTAATGATCTTAAACATATGGACTTCTAAATGGTCTAAGGTCGAAGTATTGTCTTTATTGCACCGGGTTTCATCTCATATACCGCGGTCCCTTTCCGCAGAAATTGTATGCATTCTACCAAGAGTATGGCACGAAGCACGAACTAGGTAGCTCCGCCAACAACCATAGGGATCTCTGGGGAAAATAGAAGCTTAAACAGGACGGCGCGTCCCGGATTCGAACCCGCGATCGTCGGAATGCAAGGCAAGAGCTTTATCACTCTGCCAAAAAAAACTTTATTAAGACGTGCAATTTTTCAATGTCTCAATAGACTGTGTGTGTATGTGTCTGTGTCTGTGCTTTTTTTTACCAGAACCATTCTAGAATATATATTGCCTCATTCCTCTTCTTCGCCATCTTCTTCTCTTACCTGTACAAGAACAGAGGGTGAAACAGATAGAGATGTTAAAATAAGAATACAGAAGGCAAGAGGAGCTTTCATTGCACTGGAAAACATTTGGAAGTCTAAAGAAATCAAATCTAGAACACATATTCGGATATTTAACTCTAATGTTAAAGCAGTTCTACTGTATGGGTCAGAAACATGGAGAACAACTAAAACAACAGCACATAAATTGCAAACATTCATCAACTGATGTCTGCGCAGAATAGAGAGAATAAGATGGTGTGATAGGGTCACAAATTAGGAACTTATGGAGAAAACAAGACAGATTCCAATGAACGAACAGGTTAAAAAAAGACCCTGGCGCTGGATAGGACATACTTTGCGAAAACCGAAGGGGAATATAACAAGAAGGGTCCTTGCCTGGAACCCGCAGGGACAGCGAAAGAAGGGGAGGCCGAGAAATACATGGAGACGAGATTTGGAGGTGGAGATCAACAATATAAAGAAGAGCTGGAGGGAGCTGCAGGAGATAGCTAGAGATAGGAAGACTTGGCATGAGTTGGTTGAAGGCATATGCCCCAATCCGGGGTAAAAGGCAAAGAGAGAGAGAGGACTACATGTCTTGTTTCTATTTATAAATCAGCAATGAAATCTCTCAACGGAGTGTTGTTTAGTACGCGGGGAGCAATGAAATGATACTGTAAATATGACCAACACTGTTCATAAACTCCTCCATGTTCTTCATTATGCTGTCTTTGATCTATCTTTTCTATGGAATCCACTGTATGACAGGTTTTATGTGACATCTTCTGGAGACTTTGGTGTTTATTTCCTATTCATCCCATACTAAGACTGTAATCACTTTCTGCTTTCTTGTTCTAGCTGTATTTGTTAAGAAGTAACTCTTTATGTCCACGAAAATTTTTGGGGGTAATCACACTCTGTCAGAACACATTTCTAGCAAAATTTTTCAATATGGAATGATCTTGGAAATATGCCTATAACTTAAGTTCTTTGTAAGCTAGATTTATACTGTTGGTATCAAAATATGCAGAATTAAATTCTGAACAATCTGATAATAAATAGTTATATATGTAAATCAGTATTTATTTAGTAAATTATTGTTGTATTTCATGTTCAGAGTAACTACTACGACTTTCAAAATTGAATCAATACTTAGCCATTGCTGAATTCTCCATCATTGTCGGTGAAATCATAAACATGAAACACTGTGTGTGTTTATTTGAACTTTGGAACAAATCCATGTCTTGTTCGGCACTTTATCGACGTGGAGGACGAAACAACATCTTATAACTAAACTTTTCACATGAAAGTTCACTTTTTTCACAACAGGAAAAATATATTTGCGAATAAAACTATTTACTAAAAATTCGAAAATAAATTCTACCATGCTGTACAGTATATGAATGAAATGGTAGTTATCTGCCCGTTGAATTATGTAAACAAAAACAGTGTCGGACGTATAGTAGCTGAACAGTAAAACAAAACGTGCATGGACTCAAATTAGCCGTTGGCAGCGTGTTTTGGCATAATGAGAGAACTGTTTTCTACGCTGGGAGCGTCGACTGGAGATATAGGAAGATATGTTGAACTAGATATATGCAGACAAAGAATGATTGATCGATTCATAGATAGTACCATCGTTATTACACTTTGGTGAGTAACAATGTGAGGCATAGATTCAAATGTTGACAAAAAGAAGAAATACCTGAGCTGATCAATACTTTTCTAGATTTTGTTTCTGTGGTGTTCAGTTTATAGATCTAAAAGTTAGTTGGTTTTATCTTCTTCAATGTAGTGATCTTGGTGTTGTATATACTATTAGAGCGTCTTTCTGAACAGAGGAGTTTCAGGACTGTGAGACCTAGTCCACTCGCTGATTAGATTGAGAGAAATGGGTGTCAATATTGGTGCAGCCCGAAAATAACAACATACCAAACATGCAGAGAGATTGATTAATTAACATCGACCTGGCGTATTATGCCACTGGACGCTGCTGGATTTGTTGAGGCGGAGATCAGAGCACCTATGGACATGTCTGGAGTGCAATGATGATATTCCTTATATAAAAGATAGCTGATACTATTTCCAACGTTCTTGCCAATAACGATAAACATCCCATGTGCACTTTCTGTAATAGCCAGCAGGGACATTGCCACGATACAGATTTCAACTACTTGCTGTGTGTAATTTCACAATGCGATGTCGTCAGTGATCTTCTTCTTCTTTGCGTTCGTTCTTAACGACCATTTTAATCACTCTTTGGGATATGTTTGATCTTTGCCAAGAACCTGTATAAGTTGCACATTGGTTTGGTAGGCCCCTAAACGCATATACTTCTACACGTTTAGGACATGTGCATCCGATTTCAGCCAAACCTCTTTAGTCACTTCTTACGACATGCGTGGCAGGTAACAGTGGTTCTGTTCTTTACACCTAAATTTGGGCACCGGTAACCACACGGGCGGTCGTCAGTGATGATTTTTGAGCATGTATCTAACGATATTATAACATCTTTTGTAACCTCTCTAATAGTCAGACGTCCATCAGCGCGTATGATTGCTTACAGACCTGATACGTTCAGCTCCGTGCGGGAGATGGACGGTCTAACGTAATGATGCTTTTCTTCAAATGAACGGAATCCATCTTTAGAACGGGAATATCACTCAACTGTCTGTGATCGACTTAAGGCAAAAATCTCCGGAAGCTGACTGCAGCATTTCAAAAGTTTTTTCTTATTTTCAAAAGAAAAGCAGAAATGAATGCACAAACGTTGCTAAATATTAACGTCCATTTTTACAACGTGACGAACACTAAGAGGTCGCGACCAATCACCGGCTTCCAACTTGCACATGCGCACAGATAAGGATTTCCGGTTTGTCTCATGCTAAGAGTAATGGTTGCTACATATACTGTGTTAATAACATTCGATACATACTATAGTATATATATATATATATATATATATTTATTTATATATACATTTATATATGCAATGTTGGCATTCCAAGCATGTACACATTGCTGAGTCAGCGATGTCTGAGATAGCTGGGACAAGTGTGCCGTATGAGCGATGATAAAATCCCAAAGAACATTCTATATGGTCAACTGGTAATAGACAGCATGGACGTCCAGTATTACGCTTCATTGACAACCGGCATGCGTGATCTAACTTCATGCGGCATAGACAAAGAACATTGGATGCTGCTGTCCAAAGACAGGCAAATATGTCGAACGGTAATGGACAAAGACAAGAAGAAGTCAGAGAAGCATCTATGTATCAGCTCCAGTCTCAGTTTTACCTGCAGAAACTGTGGCAAGGATTGTACTCCAGAAATGGTCATTACGGTTGGCCATAAGAAAAGTTGTGCTTCAGCACAAAACAAACTACGGGAGACAAAACATAATGTCTCCTGAGACAAAGAGGCCAATGAATGAACATACTATAGTTTTTGATAATAATTTATCTATTCCGGAAATAAATGATCAGCTGCCATAGAGGTGCTTTCCTGCACACAGAGCGGCAACATAGAAGTGCTTTCCTTGCACACAGAGTGACAACATAGACGTGCTTTCCTTGCACACAGAGCGACAACATATAAGTGCTTTCCTTGCACACATACCTGCAACAGAGAAGTGCTTTCCTTGCACACAGAGCGGCAACATAGAAGTGCTTTCTTTGCACACAGAACGACAACATATAAGTGCTTTCTTTGCACACAGACGTGCAATAGAGAAGTGCTTTCCTGCACACAGAACTGCAACAGAGAAGTGCTTTCCTTGCACACAGAGCGACAACATAGAAGTGCTTTTCTTGCACACAGAACGACAACATAGAAGTGCTTTCTTTGCACACAGACCTGCAATAGAGAAGTGCTTTCCTTGCACACAGAGCGACAACATAGAAGTGCTTTCCTTGCACACAGAACGACAACATAGAAGTGCTTTCCTTGCACACAGAACGACAACATAGAAGTGCTTTTTACACACAAACAACAACATAGAAGTGATAAATAAGAAACTTATGTTATCTTAAATCGAACATCTGGATAAAAAACGTGACTATATCATCGTCCTTCTCCAATCATGTTTTGCTTCACAGCGTCAGGATAAGCAAAGATTTATAGAACGGGTTTTTGTCTGCGACTCTTACATCGTCTCTTCTGCTGTCTCTGTTATTACTTTGCTTCACCTTTCGCGTGGGAGACATAGTTCCTTGTATCCATTGTTTCTGAAAAGCATTGCTCATTGAGACACATTGGTAATCTAGGTAGAACTATTTCATTTCTTGTTTCTTGATGAAGTTCAGTACTGATGTTGTAGTACATATATTTTTTCATTATATCTTCATTTCTAACTCAGTATGTTCTTGATTGATAGTTTCAACACTTTATCTCTGTTGTAATTCGTTTTCTTAACTATGGCATGTTGTTATGATTTAGCAAAACAATTTATATACAATAAATGGTAAAATCACGCTGCGTGTTTAATATGTTGTTATGCATGGACTTTTTGCATCTTTGTAGACGATCAATTGAATCGTTTTGTTACTGTAGCAACTTCTTAGTTTATCTTCTTAGTGCCTCTCTTGCTTTTCAGATCATCCATAAGTTTCTATTAAAAAGAGAATAATGCAAAATTGCCTAATGTTGTTTTCCACATAACTGGGTCATCAGCTAGTTTGTCCCATTTGTTAGGGCTGATAAACAAGTTCTTCATTGAGACGTTGCAGACATCCCTACATCTGAGCAGTTTTCTGCATTGCAGCTTCTTCTATTTTTAAATCTCACAAACAACACACGTACGGTTAACCGGCTATTTTCCATTCTTCTCAAATGCCTTATACAGGGTGTTCAACTTAAAAGCAGCCCCAGTGGTAAATAGAAATTTGCCAGGTACGCATTGCATCTCGTCTATTTACTATTTAAATCGGTTCTGACTAGCTTGTCTTACGTCACATTTGTTCATCACCCCTTCCCGCACTACAATTACACACCATCACACAACCTTGACCTATACTACGTCATAACTGAACCTTCTCATTTCCATACATACGAGGCGTGTTCAAATGAAAACGGGACTTGTGGATTTTTTTAAAAAAGTATCATTCGCAAATTAACAGTTTCAACGGAATTAAACAAAGCAACCACTTGTGAATAAGAATGCACCTGGGTTCATCAGAAAAAATCTCCGTATGCATTTAGGCAAGCATCCAACTGTTTAGGTAGACGTCGAATGCCGTCCGAGAAAAAGGTGCGTGGCTGCTCACTGAACCATGTGGTCACCGCTCTCTTCACGTCTGCGTCGCTGTTGAATCGCTGTCCCTTTAGTGCTTTCTTCAACGGTCCGAACAAATGGAAATCACACAGGGACAAATCGGAACTATAGACTAGGTGATGAAGAACTTCACAATTCTTCTTTGCCAATGCTTCCTGCACAATTTTTGCGACGTGTGGACGAACGTTGTCGTGGAGAAGAATCACACCATGAGAAAGCTTGCCTGGTCGCTTAGCCTTGATGGCCTTATGCAGCTTGTCTAAAGTGTCTTTATAATGGGCGGCATTGATGTTGACACCAGGTTCCTTAAAATCGGCCAACAAAAGCCCTTCATGGTAAAAAAAACGTTCACCATAACCTTACCAGCAGAAACCTGTGTCTTGAATTTTTGGGTTTTGGTGAACCTGGATGTTTCCATTGCATGCTGTTAATTTTGCTGCTCGGTTCATAGTGGTGGCACCACGATTCATCACCTGCCACAATGCTCAACAGAAATGCATCACCCTCTGTCCTGAAACGCATCAAGTGGTTCAAACTCCACCCCATCCGTTCTTCCTAAATGTGGTCAGTCAACATCCGTGGGACCCACTGTGAACACACCTTCCTATAGTTCAATTTCTTCCGAACAACCATGTGGGCTGTCCCAATTGACATATGGAATTCTTCTGTAAGCGAACGAATGCTCCGACGACGGTCAGTCAGTACTGCTTTATCAAGCAAGGCTATGGCTTCTTCTGTTGCAACAATATGCGCCTGACCTGGCCGTGTAAGATCTGCTGACAACGCTCGTCCGCACGTCGCAAAAATTGTGCAGGAAACATTGGCAAAAAGAATTGGGAAGTTCTTCATCACCCAGCCTATAGTCCTGATTTGTCCCCGTGTGATTTCCATTTGTTCGGACCGTTGAAGAAAGCACTAAAGGGACAGCGATTCAACAGCGACGCAGACCTGAAGAGAGCGGTGACCACATGGTTCAGTGAGCAGCCACGCACCTTTTTCTCGGACGGCATTCGACATCTACGTAAACAGTGGGAGGCTTGCCTAAATGCATACGGAGATTTTTTCTGATGAACCCAGGTGCATTCTTATTCACAAGTGGTTGCTTTGTTTAATTCCGTTGAAACTGTTAATTTGCGAATGATACTTTTAAATAAATCCGCAAGTCCCGTTTTCATTTGAACACGCCTCGTATATGCCAGATTAGCTCCATTCATGGGCTGCTTTTAAGTTGAACACCCTGTACAATTTACTCGTCTACTTCTAAGCATGACCATTATGGAAGGTAAGCCTGCATGCTGCAGTACTTCAGAGTTGTTTATCTTTTAGTACCACCTGATTTTAATAATCTTTATGTGACATCGAAGGTGCCAGATGTAAAGTCTATGTATTATAGCATTCGTATATTGAGTTCAATGCGCTAACTACTATGCCGTATCTACTATCTGCTGACAGTAACACTTACAGGACTATAACAAAACTATTTGTGAAGTTTACACTAGAACAATTAATTTAGAACAAATATATCTCCTCTGATTGAATAAAAACAAATGTGCGATCAGTCTTACTGTATGGATTATAGACATAGAAAACAAGTATGAAGACAGACAGTCGTATACGAGGTTTTAAGGGAAGATAGACAGTCGTATAAGAGGTTTTAAGGGAAGATAGACAGTCGTATAAGAGGTTTTAAGGGAAGACAGACAGTCGTATAAGAGGTTTTAATGGAAGACAGACAGTCGTATAAGAGGTTTTAAGGGAAGATAGACAGTCGTATAAGAGGTTTTAAGGGAAGACAGACAGTCGTATAAGAGGTTTTAAGGGAAGATAGACAGTCGTATAAGAGGTTTTAAGGGAAGACAGACAGTCGTATAAGAGGTTTTAAGGAAGACAGACAGTCGTATAAGAGGTTTTAATGGAAGACAGACAGTCGTATAAGAGGTTTTAATGGAAGACAGACAGTCGTATAAGAGGTTTTAATGGAAGACAGACAGTCGTATAAGAGGTTTTAAGGGAAGATAGACAGTCGTATAAGAGGTTTTAAGGGAAGATAGACAGTCGTATAAGAGGTTTTAATGGAAGACAGACAGTCGTATAAGAGGTTTTAAGGGAAGACAGACAGTCGTATAAGAGGTTTTAAGGAAGATAGACAGTCGTATAAGAGGTTTTAAGGGAAGACAGACAGTCGTATAAGAGGTTTTAAGGAAGACAGACAGTCGTATAAGAGGTTTTAAGGAAGATAGACAGTCGTATAAGAGGTTTTAAGGAAGATAGACAGTCGTTTAAGAGGTTTTAAGGAAGACAGACAGTCGTATAAGAGGTTTTAAGGAAGACAGACAGTCGTTCAAGAGGTTTTAAGGGAAGAGAGACAGTGTATAAGAGGTTTTAATGGGAAGACAGACAGTCGTATAAGAGGTTTCTAAGAAATAGAGTGATAAGAGGTTAAGGGAAGACATGACAGACGTATAAGAGGTTTAAGGAAGCAGACAGTCATAAGAGGTTTTAAGGAAAGATAGCAGTGTATAAGAGGTTTTAAGGGAAATAGACAGTGATAAGAGGTAATTAAGAAGACAGACAGTGTATAAGAGTTTAAGGAAGACAGACAGTCGTATAAGAGGTTTTAAGGAAGACAGACAGTCGTATAAGAGGTTTTAGTTAAGACTAGATAGTCGTATAAGAGGTTTTAATGGAAGACAGACAGTCGTATAAGAGGTTTTAAGGGAAGACAGACAGTCGTATAAGAGGTTTTAAGGGAAGATAGACAGTCGTATAAGAGGTTTTAAGGGAAGATAGACAGTCGTATAAGAGGTTTTAAGGGAAGACAGACATTCGTATAAGAGGTTTTAAGGGAAGACAGACAGTCGTATAAGAGGTTTTAAGGGAAGATAGACAGTCGTATAAGAGGTTTTAAGGGAAGACAGACAGTCGTATAAGAGGTTTTAAGGGAAGATAGACAGTCGTATAAGAGGTTTTAATGGAAGACGGACAGTCGTATAAGAGGTTTTAATGGAAGACAGACAGTCGTATAAGAGGTTTTAAGGGAAGATAGACAGTCGTATAAGAGGTTTTAAGGGAAGACAGACAGTAGTATAAGAGGTTTTAAGGGAAGACAGACAGTCGTATAAGAGGTTTTAAGGGAAGATAGACAGTCGTATAAGAGGTTTTAAGGGAAGACAGACAGTCGTATAAGAGGTTTTAAGGGAAGACAGACAGTCGTATAAGAGGTTTTAAGGGAAGATAGACAGTCGTATAAGAGGTTTTAAGGGAAGACAGACAGTCGTATAAGAGGTTTTAAGGGAAGATATTTGAGATGAATTTCCCAATTGTTGGGATTAAATAATATATAATACTGAGATCTTCCAGAGCACAGACTTTAATAATAACAGACCAGGAAATGAAAAGGAGAACAGGGAGGGATGAGGCACACATTAACAATGCAGACGACTAGACACCCACATGTGGCTTTGAAATGGTATTCTGAAGAAAAGATTGGTAGAGGAAGACATAGAAAGACATTGAGGAGGACTGCAGTAAGAGAAAGAGTAGAGGCGGGAAATGCCTGGAATGATCTAAATTGGCTTTCTTCAGAAAGATCTGGTTGAATTACATTTATTAATGCCTTATCCTTCAAGGGGAGTTAAAATAGCTTGAAAGAGAAGTAAATTAAAAGTACAACAGGAAATTGATATTAGAGACACGAAACGCAATATCATGAATCTAATAATAATCTTCTTTTTATTTGAAATGAACAAATATTAGACTCTATTGAAATATTTTACAGTAACATATTTGAATATATTCTCACTATATTTTTAACGACACTGATCATATGTTATTGTCAATCCAATTATTGATCTCATATAAGTTTGATTGATTTGATTGATTGATCGGACCATCATCATTGCACTTTGGTGTATTATGTGTATTATGTCTTTCTTACACAGGAATATCTCAGCTGCAGTGCACGAGCTCCGTAGCACCATGGAGGGTTCCCGATGTAATTTTGAAGATGGTAAAGATATGTATGTAACAAAATAAGTTTTAATTTTCTAAAGAATTGTATCCGGGCAGCAACTTTCCAGCCTGCTCTTCTAGATTTTAAAATGTCATTGGTTCTTTTACGTGCTCAAATTGAACATGGGTCCTACGTGTTATCGTTTGTCTCCAAAAGAACCAGGAACTCGATCTCATCTACACTGAGATCGGGGATCTCTGAAAAATGTATCCACGTGGCTCCACGAGGGAACGAACCTGGTACATTTGGCACAAGATAGGAGCGCCTAACCCCTACGCCACAGAGGCCCCCAGAGATATCTTCCTGTTTTTATCATGTGTAATGATTCTTCCAGTTCGCGTAAGTGAGAACTGTGCTGGCCTACACACTGATTGTGTTTTTGTGTCTTATAGTGCACTAGGGGATCTGAACTAGAGGTTTTAGCTATTTAAAACAAGAAAACGTATCTTCATCATTATTTGGAACATGTTTTATTTTAGATATGTACACAGTCAAAATAAACATTTTTTTTGAGACACATCAACAGATTTTTAATTTTTAAAGCATCATATTTATTTCATAAAATATGCACTAATTTAGAGGAATATTTTAAGTTTCTTCACAATTGATCTTTGCCCTTGTGATGTCTCTCTTCCAATTAAGTGAAGGATTTTCTTGCTAATTTTCTCTTTCATTATTGTTTTCTTTGTCCTGTTCAGTGATATCTCTGCTTTGTGGTGTGATATTTCGATTATATCTGTCAGGTTCAGTTGCATGTTGTTTTTCTATAGATAATAAGTTATGTTTGAAGCTCGTCTATTTTTTTAGACTAGTTGTGTTTGTAACCTTTTCTTTAACCTCTTCATATATTACTATTGCCTTCATTGAAAACACTTGTTGAACGTTTTCAACTTTAACTAATATTTAATTTGCCTTATTCGAATAATCATAGAAGCGTCATCAGTGTAGGCGGAAAACTGACTCGTACTTGGTATACAAAAAAACAAAAACAAATCTAAATTATAGATAATATTTTCTTTCCCGTGTTTTATTTTGTGTGTCTTAGTTATCCACTTTGTGTCCTTAATCAAAGCCTTACATTACGAGCACAATTTTTAACGAAATATTCACGACGCTCTTTGTCCTATATTACGAGAACAAGATGGCTAGTTATCCTCCAAATACACTTGGAATACTTTCTTCTTTTTCAGCGAACGCCCCATATCGACAACTTATTAACCCACTTTTGTGGTTTTTATGTGATCTCAGCCTAAGAGCGATTGTACGCTGGCCAGTTATGCACCTATGGGTGCCTTGTACATGGCAATATACCTAACAACACATCAACCTAGTCAAGTAACCAACATTGTACATTCAAATACACGTAACAACACATCAACTAAATGAAGTAACCAATAACGTACATTCAAATACACGTAACAACACATCAACTACATCAAGTAACCAACATTGTACATGTAAATACACGTAACTTTGCAGAAATAAAGTCCATGTTACCTTTCTGAAGGTGACTTGGCATTACATGCCACGAAAATGTCTAGATGTTTATTCATGACATGTCCGCATCTCATAATGTTCTGGAGTTAGCGGTGCAGGAATGACCTTCTTTAGCAGACATTGGGAACACAGGGATCTGTCAGATCATTAATGATATTTGTGAACGGATGATCGGTTTATCTTGTTCTCATGAGCTTCTTCTATTCTAGTTTTCTTTTATAGTTATTTATCTTTGTTATTTCCAATTTGTACCTGCAATCACGAACTCGAATAGATAACATGAGCGTATCAAGAAGATCAATAGACTTTTGTTGCTGCCCGCAATACCATTTTTTAGGGCAATGTAGGACAGGGTGGACGTATGCCTGGGGAATTTACTGACGTATGGCTATTGCAATCTCAGCGAAACTATTACGGTTAGGATTTTTCTCTATACTTCTGACAGAAACAAAACTCCTTAGTTTTACCGAAGATTGAACCTAGATCTCTCTCATGGAAGACGACGCTTGCTTTAATCCCAAACTTGTAGATCTACATTGACAATGTGTACTAACAACAATATTTCTTGAAATCCTGAGTAACGTTAAAACCGTGGTATAAAATATAGCGCCAGACATGTATGACACGGGCGCCATGCCACCAGCAGGCGCATCGCATCGTTCGGCAGCGCTGTACTAAACTCACATTTATTGAGAAATGAGGCATATTCTTGGATTGGTCTTCATAAAATCAAAGAAACCATCTAGCCCAAACAAGCGCATTCAGGTGAGTGACAACAAATTAAGAAAGAAAAGTTTATATTTAATTTTTTAAAACTGTTACTATCAATAAAAATACCCTTTAGACAAGCAGGTCGCATATAGCACCAGTAGAAACAGCGACTGCTCACCTGCCACTAGTTCTATTTCTATGAATAGTTCAATATTAAGGAGAATATTTACAGTTACAAAACATAACGCTAATTATATGTGACACTAATTACATGGTATTGCTCAATCGAAAGACAGGTTGTGAAATGTAATAACTCTGGTAACTATAGGACAGAGGATGATGTCATAAATGACGGTGAATTTTCATTCTCAGAAATATGGATTGGCACTCTCAGATAAAGTAAAAGAAGGTGATTAGAACGTTTACCTGTTGTACTTAAGGTTGTGGGTTTAAATCCCAACTGAGATACGCGTGAAATTTTTTTTAAATCCCTAGGATTGTTGCCGGAGCTAGGGAGTTCGTGTTTTGTGAAATGCTTTCAGCAGATGGCAGGTCATCTGTGCCGACAGGGACGGAACTATATTTGTAGACCCGGTGCAATGAAGTCAATTCTTCGAGTTTACAGCCGTTTTTAGATTAAGAGGTTTGGTTATTTACTGAGATTAACGATGATTGCAACAAAGAAAAATAGTGTCTTAATCTCGTACGGTTATTCGTTACATATGGGCTGCATGTTGTTCCATACCGATCTATCCTGGATAACTCACTCAATCTCTTCTATTGAATCCAGACCTATATTTCTCGAATCTCTCAGAAAGGTAAGTTTCAGGATTTACCTCTGACGTCCTTTCTTCCGTGAACCTTTTCCTTCCACTTCAACACCTCCATGCGATTCTGTGATCATTTCTTCTCAGAGTAAGTCTAACATATCCTAATCGTCTCATTTTGATTACAGCTCCCTCTATATACATTACTTTGATTTCATCAGCTTCTGAATTCGTAGCATTTTTTCCCCATTGTTTTAACGCATTCATATATGAGTAAATGCGTTCAACTTACTATCTATATCTTTATTTATTTCCAAATTTCGCTGGCATATGTTACGATTGAGGCAAAACTCGATTTTGCAGTTCGTATTTTAGTTTTAAAACTTTATAACATGGAATTTTATTTAGAATAATAAAAGATTTTTTTTTTTGCTTGGAAAATTCTTAGCATAATTTGTTTATTTTATGTGTGTCTCACATATATTCACAATTACCACTCAAATAGGTCAATTACTCTGTTTTGTTTTATTTATCATTTCGGATTCCAGCATGATACCCGCATTATCTGTCACTTGTTTCTTCATTAATTTGTTTTATCATAGCGTATCTGTGACCTACCATTTCACGCTATTGATAATAAATAACTGTTTTTCAATGTGTGTTATGAGAATGAAAATGTGATCAGTAACAGCTACCTCAACTAATAAATACCTTGTACTTAGCTAATCAGATCAGTTTTTGTGTCTTAATAACACTTATATTTCATACAATTCTGATATTGTGACATTATTGTTGCAATTTCTCCAAATTATTATTTGTTCTACAATGACTTTCTTACATAGATCAACCTCAGTGACAGTAAACAAGCACTATAGCATAGGCGAGGATCCATGAAGTAGTTTTTGTTATATGGATATTTGTGATAGTGGTAAGCATCGGTTAAATAACACCGATTCTCGCTTGTACACATGTTATTTTAACAAACAAAACGAGCTTTAAACATTACGTTCGTCATCCCAACTTTGTGCTACCCGTATCAAAACTAAACACAGCATGCAAAAACAAGAAAACTTAAAGCAAAATAGTGCAAATATAAAAACAAGGAGAGATTTTTTTTCCCGATCCAGAAGCACGAGCGTTCAGCTCTTCGGCTCGATGCCATGGACATCGTAACCCTTCGGTTCAGTGCCACGAACAACGTAAATCTGGAGAACCTTTGTTTTTTTCTGCACTCATAGAGGACTTGTCACCCCGTCGCCCAACGCACTACGAACACGCTGGGCAGGCGGGCAACAAGGTGAGATAAGGTCAACAACGAGACTATTAGAGTCTTCATTAGAACAGGGCCATTTCACAGAGAAATAACAAACGAAAGGGTTTGGCCGTGTAACAAGATTATCGTCCAACACTAGAATAATTACTATTCAGATATAATGATTTCGAGTTTCGATGCCAAAACGTTGTTTAAGCAAGGGATGAAACTTTGAAATATCAGAGGCTTTATGAAATACCATATACGAGGCTCACTCAAGGGGACTTGCCAGAACTCTTCACATTTTTTTTGCCGATCCAGAAGCACTTGAGCTTTCATCTCTTCGGCTCGGTGCCATGGACATCGTAACCCTTCGGTTCTGTGCCACGAACACCGTGAATCTGAGGAACCTGTGGCTTTTCTGCCAGCCCGCGGAATTGAACCCGCACACACAGAGGGCTAGTCAACCGCAATCCAGCGCGTTGCGAACACGGTGGGCAGGCGGGCAACTCTTCGCATTCACATTACGCTAAATGGTACAACAGAAACAGAGTAAAGAAGAATCAGAAAAAAAGTATTTGTATATATTTGGAAATATGATCTGTATGTATTAAAGGTTTCTTCCTGTTGTCTACACTTCTGCTTCTTCTCTTCCACCATTTACTTCTTTATAGAAGTGTTGGGTGGGGAGGGGGTGGAGAACGTGTTGATCTTGTGTGTGCATGTTTTAAAGCAATATGTAAGCTGATATTCATTTTAGTAAGACTGTTCTTGATAACGCTGTCCCATCTTTTGCGTGGTCTTCCTCTTGCTTTGTACTCGTTATACTTTTTCTGTGTGACTCTCAGTGGTAGGTGATACCGGGGCATTCTTGTCAGATGTCTAAACCATTTAAACGGATGTTCTTTTATGAATTGTATGACTGGTTTCACGTCCAGTCTTCTTCTGATTTCTTCATTTCTAATTTTGTCTCTTATTGCCACACTTGCAGTTTTTCTAAGACACCTCATCTCTGTCGTTATGATTTTCCGCTCATTAGCTGTTGTTATTCGCCACGTTTGACACTGTTAACATAGTGTTGGCCAGAAAATCGACCTTATAAGATTTGCTTTAGTTTTTAGAGCGTCTGTAGCTCAAACGTAGTGAGCTCGATCAGAAACCCAAGCGTACCTTGTTCAAAACCCTATGGTGGGCAAGTTTGGAAGTAAATTCATTTCCGTGAGATATTTACAAAAGGTAAAAATAGACCTCACCGTTCAGAAAGCAATGTCAAACTACTGAACGTATAAGTGGTGTCTTGAAAATCAACAACTCGTTTACTGTGGTTGATGGTTACGACATATAAAGGATATGCCACGATTTTCATTTTCATTCATTTAGATTTTAGCTCTTTATGTGACAACAGAGGTGTTAACTGCCCCAGTAAGTTAGCTTTCGTGCATCGATTGCTGATTTCGCTATCGATAATTGTCTATCCTGTCTTTATATAAATTTAACTTGTGTAATGTCTGGGATTATTGCATAGCTATATATATTCCCCACTTACCGTTAAATGTTACATAGGGTATGCAAGTAATTTATCCATACCGCTCTGCCCTGGACAACTCGCTCAATCTTTTCTATGGAATTAAATCCTATATTCCTCACCTCTCTCAGTAAATATATTGTATAGTTAATAGATGTATACACTTGTATTTTGTTATGTGTATCATTCATTACATTGTACAAATTTTAGTTTGCAGTTCAGTTAGTGTTATTGTTGTTTATGAGCAGTATATGATTGTTTATAGTTAAATAGTTATTCATTATTGTCTCTAGATTCCTTATTTTCTGTAAATTCCTATTGTCTATTGTCTATTCCCAGGTGGAAGATGTAGTTGGCTGTCCACTCTTGTTGTTAAGCGTAGGGATGGCAGTTTTAATTTGGTTCTAGGGCTAATGAGTCGCCCTTGTTGTGTTGTATCCGTGTTTATGTAGTGTGGTCTTGATATTGTCTATCCATCTTTTTCTTGGTCTTCCCTTAGCTCTAGTACCCGATCTCTTTTTATTGTATGCTGTTATTGGTGGTTGGTTGTATTTCTAAATTCCTTATTTTCTCTAAATTCCTTATTTTCTCTAAATTCCTTATTTTCTTTCTTACGACATGCATGGCAGGTAACAGTGGTTCTATTCTTATCAGCCCCTAGTTTGTGCCGAGGTAACCACTCGGGCAACAACATATCTTAGTGAAGAATGTATTACGAATATACTGCACATGTGGAAATAAGGGGGAGACAAGGAGAAAATATATATATAATAATCATGAATAATAATAAAAAATGAAATTGTTGGCACCTAAAGTGACATGTCACGTTACTGAAAACTGATCTATTGACATAGATAACATAGATAACCATTAAGCTAGTATGAGAAGGAAAGAGATATAAGAGGAAAAAGAAACATAAAAAACGTGGATAAATTACACTTTGTCAGAATTTAAAGATACGGCAAGCAAAGTAACAAATTGTAGATATATATTATTCAATCACTGATGTGGAGATAGCATTTCATATGGGCATAGTATTCATTTTTTTACAAGGTAGGACTACAATAAATCGATGTGACTAGTGATTAATGAGAATCATCATTACTGCATTCTGAACAGGTCCATAAGTGAGTTTCCAATCTGTTTACCAGCGTGCAACGACTGATCTCACCATTAATCAAATATCTCGAGCCTATATCAAAGTTTTCGTGGCTGGAAGTTTTCGTATTTATGCCTATGTCCTTCACTCTGGATTGTCATGCAAAGTTATCATCTATACGACCTGCTACTCTGTATTGCATTGATGAGATCTGTACTATATATTGATTGTCCTTCCTCGACCACTGCAGTATGAGCCAGGTAATCTGCAAATTCATTGTCGTGTACTCATGCATGCTCTGCTACAACAAGAATGGATAGAGCTGACATTTTGAATACTCTCTTAGAGTATGGCCGCAAAGAAGATTGACATACAAACCAATCTATGTCAATTACTAGATTGTAAAAGATGGGATTGAAAATTGGAGTGACCAGAAAAAAAACAGCAAAACATGTATATGAATAGTCTCATCAATAAAAATTGAACTGGTACGGTCAGTCGCTGGGCGCTGTTAGAGATATTGTGAAGATCGGAGCACATATGGACATGTCTGGAAAGCAATGACGATATTCCAAACTGAAAGTGATACACAAGAATGGTTAATTTAGTCCTTCTGGATGTGCTCAAAGTTACACACCTTATACAACTAGC
Organism: Arion vulgaris; assembly: GCA_020796225.1. Taxonomy (NCBI): domain Eukaryota; kingdom Metazoa; phylum Mollusca; class Gastropoda; order Stylommatophora; family Arionidae; genus Arion; species Arion vulgaris. Next base: position 33,901,716 of record CM036764.1, read on the forward strand.
CTGAATTTGTGTGCCCATTTTCATAGATTTGCTCGTTATACAGGCATGTGTGAATTCATGTGTCCTCAAATACTTCACAGTCTGGTCATCGTTTAATCTACATTGTGAGAATGATTGAAATTACAACAAAGGCACCACTGTCTTCCTTGAGAGTTTTACTTGACGAGTTCCGAGTAAATGTCAATGTTCTACGCTTGGGTCGAATAGCTGAGACATAAGTGTATACCATAGCATCACAGTCCTGTGTAGAACCAGCCACCATCGCTCTGACTTCTGTATATGCTATAATAGATAAGTACCAAATAGGAAACACTTAAACTGAATGTCTGGGTGGCAGAGAGATATGCGTGTCAAATCCTTTAAACGCTAGCCTTCTGTACCGTAAAAACCCATTTCTCAAGAATTCCGAGCAGCATGTTTTCCTTTGATGTCACACTCCTACACAATTTGACCTTTTTTCGGTCACCCTTTACCAAAGGTGCTCAAAGACAGTAGCGTAGTTTTACAAAATTCAAAAACAAGATAAATCGATGTTTCGATCAAAAGGCCTTCATCAAGCAAAGCATAGAACTAAACAAGATACAGACTAAAACATTTTTAAAAATAATTATCCAATAATAGAAGGCTTTTTCTAAGACGATAATTATGACGATGTGTTTACGTCACATCTCTTATTACTGTCTATTATGATTTGTTACACATAGAAAAATTGTGGAAGCGTTTTGAAAAATCAATGACGTTGTCTGAGCGAGATAACCTAATCAATAACCTCTATAAAGGTAACACAGTGATGTGAAATTGTTTACAATGATGTTGTTGTTATCTCATCATTATTGTCAGATATTTTATTTTTAAGTATCTTAATTAGCCTGGCTATCTGGTTATTTTAAAGCATTCTTTGAAATACCACTGTGATAAAAGATAAAACATGTGGACACCACACTGTCATGTAAACAAGAGGTTGATGAACTTGTATGTTCATGGAGATTGTATGTTCATGGAGATTGTATGTTCATGGAGATTGTATGTTCATGGAGATTGTATGTTCATGGAGATTGTATGTTCATGGAGATTGTATGTTCATGGAGATTGTGTGTTCATGGAGATTGTATGTTCATGGAGATTGTGTGTTCATGGAGATTGTATGTTCATGGAGATTGTATGTTCATGGAGATTGTATGTTCATGGAGATTGTATGTTCATACAATGGATTGTATGCGAGAACAATTTTGGGTGTCTCTGGAAAAAGTGCACTGGTAAACAGAACAATGTGTTTCGGATTCGAACATAAGACTTTAGAAACTCAAGACAAAAGCTTAACCACTTAACAAACAGAGACTCCCGTTAATGTTTTATTACATCCAACACTTGGAAATGTGGTTTATTTTTTTTTGTTTTTTATCGATCTAGAAGCACTCGAGCTTTTCAGCTCTTCAGCTCGGTGCCATGGACATCGTAACCATTCGGTTCGGTGCCACGAACACCGTAAATCTGGAGAACCTGTGGCTTTTCTGCCAGCCCGCGGAATTGAACCGCACTCACAGTGGCTTGAAATGTAGTTGAAAGTTGTAACATAACATATAGTTTGGTTCTGATTTAAAAGGAAATGATTTACTGTGCTTGTTTAAAACATTCTTCTCATCGGTTCTTCTCAAGCTTCGTAGTTTGATACACTTTTAGTAGTAATTTTTTTCTATAGATCTATATATCAGAGATTATAGTTGATTAGGTTATTGGCTATTGGTTATTTGTAATTTAACCGACCTCATAGAATTTCGGGCAGACTCATACATATTCAGTGCTTCCCAACAGATATCGAAAGATGTGCATACAGGTCGTTCCTGTAACTTGCTGGTTAACATTTTGAACTCATTATCTCATGATCTGGGACTGAATTTTAAACATTTGAGGTCACAAGCAACAGGTTAATCTGCCTTGGAGTATCCTTGATAAAGAACGATCGGCAAAATGTTAAATTGTGTAGAAGTGGGACATCAAAAGCAACCCATAGAGAAATGGGTTCTTTAAGGTACAGAAGGCCAGAGTTCAATGGATTAGACACATCCATCTCTCTGCAACCAAGGCATTCAATTCTACTTGTACAACGTAAAATGATATCGTAGTATCGTCCTCAAATAGCAGGTAGCCATTAGAACCAAGAACATGTCCCTTATCCATCCTAGACTCTCCGACAATCGATGATAACGATGCAAGCCTGCTCAGTCTCTTATTGCACGAACACCAGAATGTCCAGGACAGTAGATCTGCGTGTGAATCTGTAGGTGGAAAACCTCTGTAGATGAAATCTGCTCATACCGCACGTTAACATTCTGGTTCTTCTAAATGTTGGAAAGAAAATCAGATACTAGATAGTCAGGTCCTCACGTCCTACATGCTGTATGATGGTACTATTTATTTATGGATAGTTCCTAGGTCCTACATCGGTCGTCTTACGACATGCTTGTAGGTTGCAGTGGTACTATTCTTTGCTTTCCTGTCTGGCCCCGGCACCATACGGGCGAGTTTTTTTATTCAAATTATGGTAACCACTTTATAAACCATTCTTATTAGTATTTTACTTGTATCGTTTGTCAATTGAGATTACGTGGGGTGTGTGATGTTGACAGTGCATATACAATAAATGCATCTTTCGGCCCAGCATATTCAATTTCGTTATGCGTTTATTTTTTAGTTTCGTGCTCGCTCGCATGATTGTTTCATTATCAAAGATTTGGTAAGAATTAATTCAATATTGTGTAAATCTCAAGGGTAAATCATTTCGTTGTCTGCGCTGTGGCAATTTCCATGTTCGATGCCTATTGATAATGAGCAATTTACACACAAGATGTTTAAAAGGGTTTAAAAGCCGAAGGATTGCCTTCATTGCACCGGGATTTACACCATACGGTTCGGTCTCTCTCCGCAGAAATGGCACACCACCTGCCGAGAGTATTGCACAAAGTATGAACTCCGTAGCTCCTGCAACAATCCTAGTGGTCTCTGGAAAAAAATGCACTCGTGAACAGAATGGCGCGGTCCGGACTCAAACCCACGACCTTCGACTCACAAGGCAAAGGGCTTAACCACTTAGCCACAGAGACAAACAAGATGTGATGTGTTTGTCGGTCATTCTGCGATAGGACACAGAGCTTGACCTGAAGTTTGGGGATTTAGGAATTTGATGTATCTGTTGTTCACTCTGAAAGTGTTAATGAATTCAGAAACTTCTAGGCAAAATTACAGCGTTTAATCGTCCCGCACAGGTGAGATCGAGTTCCTAATTCTATCGGAGACGGACGACAAAACGTAGGTCCCGTGTTAAATTTGAGCACGTAAAAAAACCTTGGCAGTTGAAAATCGAGAAGTGCAGTTGGGAAAGTCGCTTCTCGGAAAAAAAATGCATTAGACAAGATAAAAATAAAATTCTTAACAAAATATATCTGTATGTTCAAAATTACATAGGGGACCTTCGCCGGTGCTACGGAATTCGTGTACTGAAGCTGAGATTTTCCTGTGTAAGAAAGCGATAGAAGCACACATGGTTATTTACCGAAGTACAATGATGATGTTCCTATCAATCAATCAATCATCTGGATATATTAACCTAAAGAGACAATGAATACGATTGAACATTAAAGACCAGATGTACTTTAAGTGGTAAACAGATCTACTCCAGCTGCCAGGTATGTGAAGCCTGCTTCAATCGATTACTCGTAAACCAGCAGTTTGTGACACGTTTTGATATGTTACTAAACATTTATAGTTACTTTGCAATACTTGTTCTCTCTTGTAACTGAAAGCTAGATTGCAGACTAGAGAAATTGTCATTGAGCACAGAATGAGTAGTTCAATTAGTTTTGGTTTTTTAACGAAAGAGGCAAGAATAAGTCTGTTTTTTCCTTTATCATATTACACGATGTACATATACTTATGATTTATTGATAGATTCGATCGGACCGTCATCATCGCACTTTGATGAATAACAATCTCTGCTAAAATGTCTTTCTTACAAAGGAAGATAGCGACATAGCACATTCTCAGTAACACCGGCGAATCTTAGCTGTGAAATGTTTTTAACTGATGAACATTTTCAGAGTTCTATTTTTGTTTTTTAATTATTTTTGGCTTGAGAGCGGTTTACCGTTTGCAAAATTACATCATTAATCCTCGCCGGTGCTATGAAGTTCGTGCACTGTCACTGATGGATCCTTGTGTAAGAATGAGATCATGGTTACTCACTGATGTGAAATGATGATTGTTGCCCCATCAATCATGCAGTAAATAAAATCAACGGCAAGATTAGAGTTGCATATTTCACTTACGGGATGGGCTCGAAAACAATATTTGGAAATTTGGCCAATGTCAAGGTTAACATGAATCAATTTTATTTTTGCTCTAGGATATGAAAATGTAAAGGAGAAAGAACGGGCCAAGATAGGCTTGCGGGCATGGTTACAGTGAAAAGCGAGCAAACAATAAAACAAACCGATATTATGAAGTTCCTCAGGGATACAGCAATTTAAATGATTCAGGGAATGAAGTGAAGTTGCACGGATTTCAAATCAGACAGTTTAAAACCAGACAAGAATGGTAGAAGTGAAAGAAGAATAGTAAACCAACACAGAACTGGAGTCGTTAGTCGCTTGCTACACACTGAAAGCATTTTCTGAGAAAGAGATAGAATCACTAAGGAACACATTGGCTCGATGGGCAGTGATGATCGGTTGACTAATTAAAGTAAACCAAAAACAAACTAAACTAGGTAACTATATTTTATGTTATAATGTTGAAAACATACGAACATACAATAATCAGACTTGCTCAAGACATAATATTGCTTGACAAATAAAAAGACACGAAGGTTTGAAGAGGACCATTAAGAAGGAGGTATCATGGCAAAGAGTAGTAGAGGACGACTATGGAGAAGATGGATTCATTATATAACTGGTGATTTAAGCGTGAGGGATGCACATACCTGACCCAGTAGAGAAAGAAATTCTGAAGAACTGTTAGGGCTGCAAAGTTTACTCAAGACTATTTTCTTCTTATTCTTCGAAGTTCACATCGACCACTTGTTAACCACTCTTTGTGATTTTATGTGATCTGAGCCTTAGAGCGATTGCACATTGTGCCAGTTGTGTGCCTACAAGTAGGCAAGCACATCCAATTTCTGCGACGCTATTTATAGTTCATAGTTCATAAGTACGGTTCCAACTTCACTGCAACGGGTCACCCCATAATTGCTCCGTTCCTGTGCCAATGAATATCACACGAAATGCTAACAACGTGAAATGTTTCCTGTGGAACTAATTCCAGAATTAAACAACCGCTTGCTGCCACAAAAAGAAACCGGCACCGCATAAAATGCATATGGCCGTCGCTAATGTAGCAACATAAAAACTGTTCATCACTTGAATTGCAATTCTTGTCGAAGGAACATCAATCATGACAAAATCCAGCTTTCTGCACTCGCAATATAACTGCACACGGCAGATTGAGCTTGTTCGTTATAACCGCTGTCCGCCATTTTCTGAATACATACAACAAACGCACGGTTGACACAGCAAAAAACATTCCATGTAACAGTCGTAGCTCACAGCGTTGCTCAAGCACTAACTCAGTAGCTCGACAAACGAAACCGGAAAATACCCGACCAAACATGGCGAAAATGCGCTAACAAAGTCGTGTTCAGAATCAAACAGTTCTGACTTTGAATGGCCATCCCGCATTCCGCCATTGCTGGCCAGATTTATTTATTTGACGCTATTTATTTACTAGGGTAGTTTCCTTAGACCCCTACATCAGTCGCCTCTTACGACATGCCTTGTATGTGGCAGTGTTATTATTCTTTGCTCCCATTGAGACCACCAGCAACACCACGGCGAGACAGACTATTTGATGATGTTAATTTTTTCTGATGCGAAAAGTTGATGAACTGCAAACATTATCTGTAATCTACATGCTTCCACTCCTCAAACCTTTATAATGTAAATTTGCAAGAATGTAAGATTCTCTGAATGGTCAGTTCATTTCTTTTTATGTCGTTTTCTGGAATGTCATCGTAACTAGCATCCAACAATTACTAGCCCAGCGTAAACCAGGAATGGGAAACCAATAACATGCAATAAATTAAGTTTCATCGATTTCTCTTTAACGTTTCTGTCCATCCTATTGCTAATATTTGCGTCATGGCGCTAATTTTGTCCTTTAATTGCGGTGTGCTTCGTGTCCCAGAGATGACTGCAAAACTGGTTGACCTAGCAGGAACCTTTGCCTGGATCTTCGTCGTCAGACGTCAAAATAACGCAGCGTTGCCTACTCCATCACGGGGATCCAGATATTCTGATTAGGACGGCAAATTGAATTCTCTGTCGTCTGCCGCTGTATCGTGGAATCTAAATCTGATTAAAAGAAGTCGATATAACCTGGGCTGCGGTATCACAGATTTCAAGTGTTGGAGATTGAATGGGGGGCTTGTCGCTTGTTCTCAGTGAGACCATGTAAGAGAGTAACACTATTAAAAAGTCCCAGAATTAGAATCACATTTTGGGTAAGACTTTATCCATACATTAAAACATTTTTTTTTATTGTTCTGTTGGTGAGATTAATTGTTCATCCTTAATATAGTAGATTATTTCGTGTATCAGACTAGATACATCAAAAAGGGGTCTATGTGGCTAAGTGGTTAAGCCATTGCCTTGCGTGTGGAAAGTCGTGGGTTTGAATCCGGACCGAGCCGTTCTCTTTACGATTGTATTTTTTTCCAGAGACCCTTAGGATTGTTGGCGGAGCTACAGAGTTTGTGCAATAATCTCGGTATGTGGTGTGTCATTTCTGCGGAGAGGGACTGAGTCATTTAGGATAAAACCCGATGCAATGAAGTCAGTCAGTCTACTTTAAAACTACTTTGTAAAATATACATCAAATACAAGCGTCCAATAGTATTGAATCTTAACAAAGAAAATAGCTACTACCATCAATACCTAAAACATATGATATCATCAAAACGTTGGCTTATATGTTATTAATTGTGTTATCAAATAGTATCATATAATGTTAAATAAATCATTTTGTTTTCTGATCAACAGATACGAAATTTGAATTGTTTTCCAAGAATTAAAGACATGAATTGTTAAATAATATATATGTTCTTTTTTCTTCTTTACAGACTGTCACTTGAGAAGTGTGTACTTGTGATAACTTCCAAGTAGGATCTTCTTTTACTTATCTACAAGTTCTTCATTCCTAAGATTCTCTTTACAAGATTGTGTATCTTTGCGTAATCTTGTTTTCCATATAGCTCGTTCATCAGCTAGTTTTTGTTTTCATTTGCTAAAGGCCGTTAGAAAAGTCTTTCACTGAAGCCTTTCAAATATGTTTATATCGGAACAGTGATTTGACTTGTAGCTTCCTTCTTTGCTTCAGAAATTTTACAGACATAACTAAAGTAAACCAGAACAGAACAGGAGTCGTTAGTCGCTACACGCTGAGAGACATACTGAGGCGGAGATCTGAGCACTTATGGACTAATTGGTTTGACGTGCAGTGATAAGGATCCGACGACTAAACTAAACTGAACTAAAAAAACTAAACTATAGCATAATTTAACAGTACATCAGTACAGAAACAGTAACGAATTCATCAATAAACTTTGCACATCATTCGTAAAAAAAAAATATCAAATCTGCAACTACAACAATGATATTTGTCACTGTACCATGGTGGTATAGTGGTGGAGGCTGAAAACAACTTCAGCTTCTTTAGACCTTTCTACATTTATCTCAGTAACCAGACCATAAGAAATCAAATCTATCCAGAACAAAATCGAACACATCAGCCCACTAACTTCTCGCCTGCTTAGTTTATATTTGGCAAACATCAGTCCAAGATTCGAGTTGGCATCATATTGTCTTTGAACAGGAGAGCAGTCGATTTCATTTTGATGAAGTTCAGAATAGAGACGAAATACACAACTAACAAAAGTGTTTAGTTATTCAAGTGTATTAATAAAACACACATTCTACATATATCAACATATTTGTTTGTTAGAGTTGTATAACTTCAATTTGGTTTCCAAAAACTATTAACTAACACAATATTATAGAAAGCGAAATTCGGAATTTTTCTAAATAACTTTGTTATATGTGTTACCATGGAACTAGTTTCTCCATGTGGATATAATGACTTTCGTTGTGGACTGTGTTTAACAATTTATTGTTTTATATGTGGATAAATTCTTGGAAACTTGGCGAGATCTTAATGAGTTGATACAGCTGATATTAGTCCATTATATTTCCATGGATAATTCGTTTGTCTGGTTGTAAAGATATGAACAAAACGACAAGCTTCGATACTTCGTTTGTCTGGTTGTAAGTACAAAGACAAGCAACATATACGCGATGCAAAATAGTCTAAAGCGGCTTGACTTACTTCAACCAAAGTTTCTGTACACCCAGGCTTGTGAACTGGTACAGGAACGTATTGATGGGCGATGAAGGACCGAAGACGAAACCTCGTACAGGAGGTCGCACCTCCCCTTGGATGCCCAGGTAAGTCAGAAATTTGTTTGTATAATTGTTTACTAAATTTTCAATTTTCCTGATGATGTTTATTTTTAATGTAACGTTTGATGTAATTTTGTTGTCGTTTCAGAAGTAGCAACTATATCACTGGAAACAATGACAAACAATGCATTCTACATAACACAACATCTGAACGTGCTATTATACAGTAGTGAATGGTGGAAAAGGACCTACAATACAATAGTGTACACAAGTTGGGAATAGTCTAAAACAAATAGTATAGAAGCATTCTACACTTTTTTCTGATCAACTTAAAAAACAAATGATGAGCGTTTGAAACAAACAAACTGCTCATCAGTGGAGAACATCATTAAAGACAACAAATTCGGAATGTATGTCAGTATGAACATTGTACAGCTCTCCAACGGACAGCTGTTAGGAACAGACGGTCTTGACGTAGAAGGAAACATGGACAAAGATAGATGTTAGGAACAGAAGATTTTGACGTAGAAGGAAACATGTAAAAAAACTGTCTACAGAGAATTTTTCTAAAAATGTGGTCTGACATGGAACACTGCGTTTAAACCAAGTACTCTGCCCGCCTGCCCAGCGTTTTCGTAACGCTTTGGACTGTGGGTGACTAGTCCTCTGTGTGTGCGTGTTCAATTCCGCGGACTGGCAGAAAAGTCACAGGTTCCCCAGATTCACGGTGTTCGTGGCACCGAACCGAAAGGTTACGATGTTCATGGCACCGAGCCGAAGAGCTGAAAGCTCAAGTGCTTCTGGATTGGAAAAAACAAAAAAAACCAAGTACTCTTGTGGTCAAGCTCACTACTGCTAAGTCACAGACACCCACTAATGTAACCTACAACTATTTAAAAAAGTAAAACTTTTTTTACACCTCATGGTATATTGGGTAATAGTGTGTTAGGCCCGTATTTTTTTTCATCTACACTTGGTATACAATGGTGATGTGGTAAACAGGGTTTTGTATAGGCTATTTCCTGGTACCCAACTGAAGCTGGGTGGACCTGAGAGCCGTTATTATCACATAAAATTCTACGCACACTGTGAAGTGAACCCCACCAAAACATAAGAAACAATGTCACTAACAAATACGCCACTACTGCTCTACCTAGATTGATGAAGAGCTAACACTGGCTGCAATCCTGTTGGCCAATATTACCTATACGAGTGCAGAGCAAAGATGCTTATTTTGTTGATATAGGTACTACGTGTACGCACTACGTGAAGAACTACGTGAAGAACTACGTGTACGCAGGAAAACGAGGTTTATATTTATATAGATACGTCAACTACGTGTATGCAGGTAAACCTTGCTTACATTATATATCAATTCACATCAACTATGTGTAAACAGGAGAACGTTGCTTACATTATATATTCAACTTCATATCAACTATGTGTAAGCAGGAGAACGTTGCTTACATTGTATATATTTATAACACGTCAAACGACGTCTCTGTGTCGGGAAAGTGTTCGGTGCCTCGTCTCTGGTGTCGTAGGTACCAGGTTCGCTCCTCGTGGAGTCATCTGGATATTTTTCAGATATACCAGATAGTGCAGGTGATATTGAATCCCTAGTCCTATCGGAGACTAACGATAAAACATAGGTCCCGTTTTCAATTTGCGACTGTAAAAGAACCATTGGTAGTTCAAAATCGAGAAGAGTAGGCTGGAAAACCGCTGCCCGAACATAAATCGTTAGAAACGATTAAAAATAAAATTCCTACATAACTATCTTAACCATCTTCAAAATTACATCGGGAACCCTCGTCGGTGCAATGGAGTTGCTGAGATAGTCCAGTGTAAGAAAGAGATCGGAGCACACATGGTTACTCACCAAAGTGCAATAATAGTGGCGCTATCAATCAATCACATTAACTACGTGTATGCAATCAAACGATGATTACATTGATATAGATAACAATTGTTTACATTCATACAGATAAACATTGCCTACATTTCTACTGGCAAACAATGTCTAAACTTACGAAGGGCAAACATCGCATGTTCCATTTAGGCAAACGATGCCTTCAATTCTAACAAAAATACAACCAATGCCAAAAAACCGTTCCAGTTACTTAACCAACTAGTGATCTTTATATAGAAACAAAAACGATGAATCGATCTTCAAGGACTTGAAAAAATAGATCGATCATCAGAGTTAATAGTCAGAAATGAGCTACTTCGTCTGTCGGGAATCTTTAGGTTAAACTGTCCTCTGAATAGAGCTTGCTGCCTGTAATGAAACGGGACGCGGTAGAATTTACGAGGCGAAAAATAAGTCAGTGAGGGAATATTTGCTTACTATCTTTTCAAAGTGTACTTGTTTAAATGAGGTCCTTCTCTATGTCTGGTTATATGAATCTCAGTCTGAAAACATAATAGCTTATTTTCTTTTTAACACAAATTCCTTTTGCTAATTTGTCTCTCTATCTGCAAATCGATATTAACGTGTGCTATCAATGAATGTTTGTTTTTAAATAGAAGATTAGAACCCGATGGCAAGTGTTTCTATAAAGTTCACTATCTGACTACACCAACGTTACGACCAAAAGATCTTTATCATGACAATTTTGCATGTTTAACAAAAAAAAGGTATATAAAAATGGTTATCGTGTGGGTAAAAAAGCCATCCACAAGACTAATAAATATTCTGCCTAATTAAAAGAGTTGTCTAACATTTCGGATAGAGAATAAAGGTTAACTGAATTCTTCGCTAAATGACAATTTTATTTAATTTTTATATCTTAAAGCATTCTGGTATGACCAAAATTAGACTTTCTTTTTATTTTAAAGTATATGTTCGTCTTAATGATACATATACCTGCCTGTCGTGGACTTTGATATTATATAAATACAGAGAGCCGCAGTAGCGTAGTTGTTGGTGAACTCGCGTCTTAGGCTAGTTGTCTGACTTCAATTTCACAGTGGGCGTGGATTTTTGTCCAACTTTGTTCCAACCGTAACGACTCTAAGGTCGAACCAGCCTCAATTCGGTAATTGCTTATATCGTTGGTCTCGTGTTCAGTTTGAGCACGTAAAAGAACCCTTTGGATTTCAAAATCGAGAAGAACAAGCTAGAAAGACGCTGCAAGGGAACAATTCATTAGAAAAGATTAAAAATAAAATTCCGACAAAAATATCTTCACCATCTTCAAAATTACATCGGGACACTCTCGCTGGTGTTACGGAGATCGAGCACTGCAACTGAGATCTTCCTGTGTAAGAAAGAGATCGGAGCACACATGGTTACTCATTGAAGTGCAATAATTATGGTTCAATCAATCAATCAATCTGCTGCGTCATTATTTTCTTGAACCCTTTGTGTCTAACGTAAATACCTGCTTGGTCATTCTTTGATCATTTGTTATCCCAGTCTGTCTAACATAATGATCTTCTCGTTCTTATAACAGTTAATACTAATTGCTTTTCTAGACGTTTCTGTTTTCATGGTCTCTCCAGTATTAGTTCTATTGTTCGTACTTTATTGTTCGCAGACTTCTATTTTCAAATGCATTTAACGTACTTTTTATGTGCTTAGTTATGTTCAATAGTTGGATGGAATATGTTAATTAAGATTGAGGGAACATTGAAATACTATTCACATGCTTTTGATTCAATCAGATGTTATTAAATGATTACTTTTATAAGTGATTCAATCAGATGTTATTAAATGATTACTTTTATAAGTGATTCAATCAGATGTTATTAAATGATTACTTTTATAAGTGATTCAATCAGATGATATTAAATGATTACTTTTATAAGTGATTCAATCAGATGATATTCAAATGATTACTTTTATAAGTGATTCAATCAGATGATATTCAAATGATTACTTTTATAAGTGATTCAATCAGATGTTATTCAAATGATTACTTTTATAAGTGATTCAATCAAATGTTATTCAAATGATTACTTTTATAAGTGATTCAATCAAATGTTGTTCAAAAGATTACTTTTAAAAGTGATTCAATCACATGTTATTCAAATGATTACTTTTATAAGTGATTCAATCAGATGTTATTCAAATGATTACTTTTATAAGCAAAGAAATATTTTTTCACTTTTATAAAAAAGCATCCAATGTCGAAGGATTGAATTCATTGCAACGAATTTTACCACCTATGGCTCGTTCTCTCTCCCCGCAGATATGACACACCACCTGCCGAGAATACTGTACAAAGCACGAGCATCGTAGCTCCGGCAACAATAATAATGGTCTCTGGACAAACATACATATTTTACTTTGAACATCGGTGCACATTGTGTGATATGGTCAACATTACACTGCCCGTCTTTACTTCGCAGTGATTTTCCTTGTACCCAATTGAGTTTGGGTCGACCTGAGTGCCGTTACGGTCGTAAAAATATTTCACGCCCATTGTAGAATTAAACCCGAACCAGTAGCCTACAACTCGAGTTCACTAACATTACAACTCGAGTTCATTAACATTACAACTCGAGTTCACTAACATTGCAACTCGAGTTCATTAACATTACAACTCGAGTTCATTAACATTACAACTCGAGTTCACTAACATTGCAACTCGAGTTCATTAACATTACAACTCGAGTTCATTAACATTGCAACTCGAGTTCACTAACATTACAACTCGAGTTCATTAACATTACAACTCGAGTTCATTAACATTGCAACTCGAGTTGCACCTCCACCTTTTTTCGATAACTCGAGTTCACTAACATTACAACTCGAGTTCACTAACATTACAACTCGAGTTCATTAACATTGCAACTCGAGTTCATTAACTCAACTCGAGTTCACTAACATTGCAACTCGAGTTCATTAACATTACAACTTGAGTTCACTAACATTACAACTCGAGTTCATTAACATTGCAACTCGAGTTCCTTAACATTACAACTCGAGTTCATTAACATTACAACTCGAGTTCATTAACATTACAACTTGAGTTCACTAACATTACAACTCGAGTTCATTAACATTGCAACTCGAGTTCCTTAACATTACAACTCGAGTTCATTAACATTACAACTCGAGTTCATTAACATTGCAACTCGAGTTCCTAACATTGCAATTCGAGTTCACTAACATTACAACTCGAGTTCACTAGCATTGCAACTCGAGTCATAACATTACAACTCGAGTTCACTAACATTCAACTCGAGTTCACTAACTACAACTCGAGTTCATTAACATACAACTCGAGTTCATTAACATTACAACTCGAGTTCACTAACATTGCAACTCGAGTTCACTAACATTACAACTCGAGTTCACTAACATTACAACTCGAGTTCACTAACATTGCAACTCGAGTTCACTAACATTGCAACTCGAGTTCACTAACATTACAACTCGAGTTTACTAATATTGCAACTAGCAGAAGGTGATATCCAGATATATTTCAGGATTCCTGATCACAATGTAGGAGAGATAAATTTCATAATCATATCGGAGACGGACAATAAGATGTTGAGAGTTCGCTGCAAAGATACTTTCTGGGCGATATTAATTCAAATGATTAAAATAATACTCTTGCAAAAAATGTGTTCACCATGTTCAAAAATTGCACCATCGATCCTCGCCAGTTCTACGAAGTTCGTGCTCTGCCGCTGAGATCGTCTTGTGATTAAAGAAATTCGAAGTTAAAGTGGTTATTCACTAAAGTGCAATGATGATGGTCCTATCAATCAATCCATCAAACAAGGCAAGAGCAACATAAATCGTTTGATAAAAGTAATCAGTACTACAGTGGGTGTATGTAGCTAGATCACAACCAAAGTGTACCTTATTCAAACTCTGCGGCAGATAATTTGGAAGCATTGTTCGCGAGAACGCCCGAGTAGTAACAGTGACCCAAATTTTGGGTGTAAAGAATAGAACCACTGTTACCTGCCACGCATGTCGTAAGAGACGACTGAGAAGATTTGGCTGAACTCGGATGCACATGTCCTAAACGTGTAAAAGTCTATTCGTTTAAGGGCCTACCAAACCAATGTGCAACGTATACACGTTCTTGGCAAAGATTAAACATATCACAAAGAGTGATTAAAATTGGTCGTAAAGAACGAACGCAAAGAAGAAGAAGATTGTTCGCGAGAAATATTATGAACGGAAAAAAGTTACCTCACAGTTCAGAAGCAATGGCAAACTACTGAACTCATAGGTGGTGTAAAAAAATCGATTACTTGTTGACTACTTGATGGCGACGTCCTGCAAAGAATATGCTACGAAGTTTTGTTATTTTACTCAGTACAAATATTTGTTGTGACTTAGTCCATAACCACATTCGATATATATGTATATGTTGTAGTTTTCAAACCGTCCGCCCCACCACCCTACACCCCCCTCACCCCAATTAATTACGACAACAACACCATATATATGTATATGTTGTAGTTTTCAAACCGTCCGCCCCACCACCCTACACCCCCCTCACCCCAATTAATTACGACAACAACACCATATATATGTATATGTTGTAGTTTTCAACGTCCCCCACCACCCTACATCCCCCACCCCAATTAATTACGACAACAACACCATGTATGTGTATATAAATATCAACAAACACGCGAAGACAATGAATATAACAATTGCTCAGAGAAAATAACGAGTTCGCCCGTGAGGTGCCGGGGCATGCAAGGGAAGCAAAGAATAATACCACTGCGATCTACAAAGCTTGTCGTAAGAGCGACTGATGTAGGAAAGCTACCATAGTAAATTAGTAAATAAAAAGCATCGCAGAAATCGGATGTGCTGGCCTACTTGTAGGAGCATAACTGACATAACGTACAATCGCTATTATGCTCAGATAACATACAAATCACAAAGAGTGATTTAACATATGGAGCGTTCGAAGAAGAAGAAGAAGAAGAAGAAGAAAAAAGAAGAAGAAACAAGTATAATGAAGTTTACAAAATGAGTTTCTCTGTCAAATATATTATGTGTTGTATGGTGTAACTCAGTTCTTACTTCACGTATATGTGTCATATCACATAGCCTAAAACATAAATATGTTCACTCTCACGAGAACGAAAATAATAAGTTATTGAAAAATATAGCAATCTTTAATAAAAGAAATGTCGTGGTTGAATATCACCAAGAATACAATAGAACAATAGAAAAATATACACAACAGATATGACTGAAAAACCAAGAGAAATGATTAAAAAAGAAAGTGAACAATAGTTGAGTAAGAACAGCCACAAGATGAATGATGCGAAGACTAAGGTAAAGATACCGTTTTAATACTATGAGATAGAACAAATAACAAACATCCGTCATCTGTCTCTCTTTAGATCAGATCCTGAGACCCGTTCTGTCTTCCCAACTATCCTTTGGTGTCTTACAGACGGGACAGAAGTCTTAAGGATATGTTGGTACACAGTCGCCTTAAGTCCAATATCCAGACTCATTTTGGCACTGTCCAGTGTGGTCGTCGGCGTTGCAACACGTGTGCTTATGTGATACAGACGCGTACTGTATCTTTTCCTTTAGGCACGTTTCTTATTGACGATGGGTTCACATGCGAGTCCCGTAATCTTATCTATGCCATTATCTGTAAGCGGTGTAACAAGGTTTATATCGGCGAGACAGGCAAGAGGCTCAGTGACCGATTCGCCCAACACTTACGCGACATACGCCAATGCTCTGTGACCCTGTAGCCACCCATTTCAATGATACTGGCCATTTAGGTGCTCACGATGTCCAGGTCACTGCCATCCGATCATGTTCCTCGGATGATCGCAGTCGATTTGCTCTGGAGAATCGGTTGATTTCTTTGTATGGTACCTTGCGACCACGCGGGCTCAACGTTTTACATTCTTATGCTTCTTAGTACTTTCTCTTCCCATGCTTTGTAATCTATATGGGTATATGTTGCATGTATTCATGTTATATTCCATTCTTATGCTTCTTAGTACTTTCTCTTCCCATGCTTTGTAATCTATATGGGTATATGTTGCATGTATTCAAGTTATATATTTACTAGATGTTTCATTGTTTCTTTTCCTTTCTATTTCTAGTTTTTATGTGTGTTTTTGTGTTACATTTATTTCGTTATTCGTTTTTATTCCAGATTTTCCTCAGATTTGTATTTGGTCGTCCATTTGTGTTTCATTTTAATTTGTCACTCCTGTTTGTTCGTTTGCTTGATAAAGGCCTTGTTGGTCGAAACGTTGCTGTATTTTGTCATTGTTTTTGTAATTTGTAAAACTACAGTACTTTGTAATTACGTGTTTTGCCAATCAAATAGTTTTACTGCAGTTCCATATATATATATATATACTGAATATATAGAACAAATACGCGTACTAATGTTGGGCTAGCAATTTTGTGTGAGCCTTAATAAAACATTGATGCTTAAGATAAATACAGGAGAAGGATAAGAAACAGTAATGAAATTATGTTAAAGTCTGTTCTTTATGGAGAAGTAAAATAAGACAGATCAAATGATATGCTAGTGAGACAATTTCTAAGTACTTTAGCTTCTTATGTTCTATCCTCTTTATTTTAATTGGATGCTGTCATTATCATGTTCCAGTGGACTTGTTGTAGATGGATTCAAAGGTTTCATATTCCAGTGGACTTGTTGTAGATGGATTCAACGGTTTCATATCCCAGTGGAGTTGTTAAAGACAAATTCAAAGGTTTCATATTCCAGTGGACTTGTTGTAGATGGATTCAACGGTTTCATATTCCAGTGGACTTGTTGGAGACGAATTCAAAGGTTTCATATTCCAGTGGACTTGTTGTAAATGGATTCAACGGTTTCATATTCCAGTGGAGTTGTTAAAGACAAATTCAAAGGTTTCATATTCCAGTGGACTTGTTGTAGATGGATTCAACGGTTTCATATTCCAGTGGAGTTGTTAAAGACAAATTCAATGGTTTCATATTCCAGTGGACTTGTTGTAGATGGATTCAACGGTTTCATATTCCAGTGGAGTTGTTAAAGACAAATTCAATGGTTTCATATTCCAGTGGACTTGTTGAAGATGAATTCAACGGTTTCATATTCCAGTGGAGTTGATAAAGACGAATTCAAAGTATTCTTTTTTTTCTGCTGCATTCTCACTAGATTGGGATTTCTTATTCTCTGATAAAGGCAGCCGTCTGCCACAGGTTATCAGCCACGTCATACAGTTTGTCGTGTAAGTGGGCCACCTCTTTCTTCTCAAGTCTGCATACTGGGGGCAGTTCTGTAGGATATAATTCTTATGATTTCTGTTTCCATATTTGTGCCGACCTCTTTCCGCAGTAAGTTTTGGCCACCCTTGTTATGGTAGATCGGAATTCTTACTGCGTGGCCACATTTCTGCGATAGATTGACGACCGAAGAATCCGTTATCCCATTCCTCTTTGTAAGGGGTCGTTGCAACATGTTATGCGCCTTACGACCTAGTGCATCCGTTTTCTGCAATCATTTGATTCGGGTTAGCATTCACTAGCAGACACGTGCATCCGATTTCAGCAAAACCTTCTTAGTCACCTCTTACGACATGCGTGGCAGGTAACAGTGGCTCTATTCTGTACACCCCAAATTTGAGCCCACGGTAACTACTCGGGCGCTAAGTATTCAAAGAAGTATCGAAGACTAACGAATACTTGAATAAGTAGTTACGAAACAAATAAATAATATACAAGTAGATAAAGCTATTGTTGGACAGATCAGCGTAATGCGTAACCGTTAGTCTATCTACACGAACTCAAGAGTGTTGTGAGTTCAATCACTACTAGACGTTTCACACGGGAAGAAAGAAATTGGCCCTCCTTCCTCCCGCACACCATCCCAGAAATGTGAAGTGAAAACAAGCACTTCATACTTAAAAACTATCGTTACAGCCTGTGATACCGCTTGTTAGGGCGCTGTAGGAGGGGGGGATATAACATTATACCTTACGTCTGAAAAATGCTACTAGAAATGTTACTTATTATATGAAGATCTTGGTAGCATAATTTACAACGAGTTAGATCCTAATCAGACTTCACATGGTATGTGTGGATGTAACTGTTATATGAAGATCTTGGGAAGGATAATTTACAACGAGTTAGATCCTAGTTAGACTCCACATGGTATGTATGGATGTAACTGTTATATGAAGATCTTGGGAAGGATAATTTACAACGGGTTAGATCCTAGTCAGACTCCACATGGTATGTATGGATGTAACTGTTATATGAAGATCTTGGGAAGGATAATTTACAACGAGTTAGATCCTAATCAGACTCCACATGGTATGTATGGATGTAACTGTTATATGAAGATTTTGGGAAGGATAATTTACAACGAGTTATATCCTAGTCAGACTCCACATGGTATGTGTGGATGTAACTGTTATATGAAGATCTTGGGAAGGATAATTTACAACGAGTTAGATCCTAGTCAGACTCCACATGGTATGTGTGGATGTAACTGTTATATGAAGATCTTGGGAAGGATAATTTACAACGAGTTAGATCCTAGTCAGACTCCACATGGTATGTATGGATGTAACTGTTATATGAAGATCTTGGGAAGGATAATTTACAACGAATTAGATCCTAGTTAGACTCCATATGGTATGTGTGGATGTAACTGTTATATGAAGATCTTGGGAAGGATAATTTACAACGGGTTATATCCTAGTCAGACTCCACATGGTATGTATGGATGTAACTGTTATATGAAGATCTTGGGAAGGATAATTTACAACGAGTTAGATCCTAGTCAGACTCCACATGGTATGTATGGATGTAACTGTTATATGAAGATCTTGGAAAGCATAATTTACAACGAGTTAGATCTAGTAAGACTCACATGGTATGTATGGATGTAACTGTTGTATGAAGTCTTGGAAAGCATAATTTACAACAGGTTAGATCCTAGTAAGACTCCACTGGTATGTATGGATGTAACTGTTATATGAAAGATCTTGGGAAGGATAATTTACAACGAGTTAGATCTAGTAAGACTCCACATGATATGTATGGATGGAACTGTATATGAAGATCTTGGGAAGGATAATTTACAACGAATTAGATCCTAGTCAGACTCCACATGGTATGTGTGGATGTAACTGTTATATGAAGATGGAAGAATAGAGGACGCCTTGGTTTACGCAATATACTGGGATATCAATAGAATGTACTGAATTTCTTTCTTTCTTATCTCGTATCTCTAATCATGTTTTGCCTCAAAGCTAGAGAACAAAGAAGATATTTCTAGAAAGGGCTTATGTGTGTGCTTCATAGACAATACTTTTCGCTGCCTCTGTTATCTTTGAGGTCCACCATTTTCTTTGGACGGTTTTTTGCTTTGTATCCACTGTATCGGGGTAACATTGCTTTTTTAGAACTATTTGTTGGTATTCTGTTTATGTGGCAGAAAAATAATTACAAATATTTTGTTTCTTGATAACGTTCAGTACTGATGCTGTACCCACTTTCTCCTATGATCCTCATTTCTAAGCCGATCTCTTCTTGATACTCCCAACAATCTGTGTAGACACTCCATCTCTGTCGTGACTAGTGAACTGAGAACTTGAAAGCTGTGTTAAGTAAGATAAATGGTAGTAGGGTAGGGATCTATGTAACAAATTGTACAAACTAACACAGTAACATTTCAACAATTGTACACATACACATGTATACGTTTTCTTCGTAATGTTTGTTATTGCCTACAGCATAAAATAAAGAAAATTTAGTATCAAAATATGAAAGAGGCAATGATCATTTTTCGGACTTGTAATGAAAAGGACAGACTTAGAACACATTGTAAAAAAAGTAAAGTAAAGGAACCCTTTCATACCTCGTGGTATATA
Source organism: Arion vulgaris (assembly GCA_020796225.1). NCBI lineage: Eukaryota > Metazoa > Mollusca > Gastropoda > Stylommatophora > Arionidae > Arion > Arion vulgaris. The sequence continues at coordinate 33,922,055 of CM036764.1, forward strand.
GGTCAATACAGTGTTAGGCCCGTATTTTTCATTGACCGTCGGCACACGATTGGTGATGTGGTCAGCATCACGCCGGCCGCTTTACTTTCCCAGAGCATGTCTGGTACCCAGTTAAGGCTGGGTCAACCTGAGAGCCGTCGTGGTGGGGAAAAATTCCACGCGCATTGGGGAGCTGAACCCAGACCACCAGCCTTGAGAAGCGAGTTCACTAACAACTACGCCACCGCGGCTCTCAGAACACATTGTGGCAACTGGAAAATCGAGGGAGACAAGACAGAGGAAGACAGAGAGAACATTTTCGCAACCTGACTTCATAACGCGGAAGAGCGTCAACATCTGAGATGATATTAAACACCAGGGACTGACATTTGTGGAGATCAAAGATTGCCAACGCCAGCTGTTACAGCATCTGATGATGATAATGCTAACGTAAAGTGCCCTATCCATATGCTATTTATAATTTATATATGTGTCCACAAGATGCGTCCAACGTTTCTGCATTTAATTGGTTTGTTTTGTTGCATGTTTATTCTCCCTCATATTTGTCTCTGTTCTATTCTGGGGTTCAGAGGTCACCCAATGAGATCGTCAAACGTTCTTATCAGATTTGATTTCTTGCATCTGGTACACATCATGTGTAATCAACAGCACACAATCAAAGAGGTTACAATGTGTGTATGATAACATTTGTGTTTAATCTTCTTCACTTTCTTCTTCTTCTTCTTCTTCGAACGCTCCACTTGTTAACAATTCTTTGTGATTTGTATGTAATGCAAGCTTAAGAGCGAATGTACGTTGTGCCAGTTATGCGCCTACAAGTAGGCCAGCTCATCCAATTTATGCAACGTTTTTTTTTATTTACTAGGGTAGCTTCCCATGGCCACTGCCTCAGTTGCCTCTTACGACATGCCTTGTAGATCATAGTGTTTCTATTCGTTGCTCACCTTGAGAGCCCCAAAGAATAGAAACACTGTGACCTACAAGGCATGTCTTTTAATCTGGACACACACACACAAACAAATACATACACTTGCGCATATATATATATACATGTTTATGATATAGAGAGAGAGATGCAGACAACGAGAGAGGGAGACAAAGAAAGACAAAGAGAGAGAGAGAGAGAGGCATATAGAGAAAGAGACAAAAAGAGAGAGACACAGATGGAGTTACATAAGGAGAGGCAGACAAGGAGAGAGATATACAAAGAGAAAATATATAGAATTCGAGAGAGAGATAGAGAGAGAGAGTGAAATAAAGAAAATAGTTGCTGAGATTAGGCAACTATTGAATAATTTCTAGCTTGGTTAATAAGATTGTGGATTCGTAGAATATCTATGAATATAAGTTAATGAACAAATACAAAATATCATCAAAGGTAAAGATAGTGAAGACGCAATCAATTTCAATATTACAAATATTCGAGTTCGTTAAGTAACGAAGAAAACGTACTCAATATGAATATCGATATAATTCTATACATCTGATTGCATATTTATTTTCTAAGTTAACGATCTGATTAGAAAGTATACAACATAAAAATATGTGGTAAAACATGAGAAACATAGAGTTTCTATCACATTTAATTACCATAATCGAGAAATTGTATCATGAACAATAAGAAGTCTTCTTCTTCTTTGCGTTCGTTCTTTACAACCAATTTTAATTACTCTTTGTGATATGTTTGATCTTTGCCAAGAACATGTATAGTTGCACATTGGTTTGGTAGACCCATAAACGCATAGACTTCTACACGTTTAGGACACGTGCATCCAATTTCAGCTAAACAGCAAGAAGTAATTAAGAGTATATATATTTTCCTCTCGTGCCGTTATATGTTATATTTTCCTCTCGTGCCGTTATATGTTATGTTTTCCTCTCGTGCCGATATATGTTATATTTTCTCTCGTGCCGTTATATTTATATTTTCCTCTCAGCCGTTATATGTTATATTTTCCTCTCATGCCGTTATATGTTATGTTTTCCTCTCGTGCCGATATATGTTATATTTTCCTCTCGTGCCGTTATATGTTATATTTTCCTCTCGTGCCGTTATATGTTATATTTTCCTCTCGTGCCGTTATATGTTATATTTTCCTCTCGTGCCGTTATATGTTATGTTTTCCTCTCGTGCCGTTATATGTTATGTTTTCTCTCGTGCAGTTATATGTTATATTTTCTCTCATGCTGTTATATGTTATATTTTCCTCTCGTGTTGTTATATGTTATTTTTTCTCATGCCGTTATAGTTATATTTTCCTCATGCTGTTATATGTTATATTTTCCTCTCTGCCGTTATATGTTATATTTTCCTCTCGTGCCGTTATATGTTATGTTTTCTCTCTGCCGTTATATGTTATATATTCCTCGTGCGTTATATGTTATGTTTTCCTCGTGCCGTTATATGTTATATTTCTCTGCCGTTATATGTTATATTTTCTCTCATGCCGTTATATGTTATATTTTCCTCTGTGCCGTTATATGTTATATTTTCCTCTCGTGCCGTTATATGTTATGTTTATATGGCGTTCAAGTAATTTCTCCATACTTCTTCTTCTCCCGAACGCCCATATCGACCACGTGTTACTACTTGCGGATTGTATATGATCTGAGCCTAAGAGCAATTTTATGTTGTGTCAGTTATGCACCTACAAGTAGGCCAGCACATCCGATTTCTGCACGCTTTATTTACTAGGGTAGCTTACCTAGTCCCCTACTTCAGTCAGCTTTTACGAAATGCTTTGTAGTCCATTGCTACTTATTCTTTGCTCCCCTTGAGGGCCCCGGCAACACACGGGAGTCTCCTATCTCAACATTACATCAATACAATGATGAAGATTAAGTACAAGACTGTCATTCAATATGAAGATTAAGTACAAGACTGTCATTCAATATGAAGATTAAGTACAAGACTGTCATTCAATATGAAGATTAAGTACAAGACTGTCATTCAATATGAAGATTAAGTACAAGACTGTCATTCAATATGAAGATTAAGTACAAGACTGTCATTCAATATGAAGATTAAGTACAAGACTATCATTCAATATGAAGATTAAGTACAAGACTGTCATTCAATATGAAGATTAAGTACAAGACTATCATTCAATATAAAGATTAGGTACAAGACTGTCATTCAATATAAAGATTAAGTACAAGACTGTCATTCAATATGAAGATTAAGTACAAGACTATCATTTAATATGAAGATTAAGTACAAGACTGTCATTCAATATGAAGATTAAGTACAAGACTGTCATTCAATATGAAGATTAAGTACAAGACTGTCATTCAATATGAAGATTAAGTACAAGACTGTCATTCAATATGAAGATTAAGTACAAGACTGTCATTCAATATGAAGATTAAGTACAAGACTATCATTCAATATGAAGATTAAGTACAAGACTGTCATTCAATATGAAGATTAAGTACAAGACTATCATTCAATATAAAGATTAGGTACAAGACTGTCATTCAATATAAAGATTAAGTACAAGACTGTCATTCAATATGAAGATTAAGTACAGACTATCATTTAATATGAAGATTAAGTACAAGACTGTCATTCAATATGAAGATTAAGTACAAGACTGTCATTCAATATGAAGATTAAGTACAAGACTGTCATTCAATATAAAGATTAAGTACAGAACTGTCGTTCAATATAAAGATTAAGTACACGACTGTCATTCAATATAAAGATTAAGTACACGACTGTCATTCAATATGAAGATTATACTCAACTTTGTATAAATCTGTAAATTTAAAGAAACAAATAACTTAAATGTTCGTTTAAAACAAAAATCGACTAGCAGATTATTTTGTCTGACTGTTTAGTACCAGGAAATTAGACATTAGATCTACTGATCAAGGAAAGTGCTGCAGGAGATCAAACGGATTAGACCGACTGATCAAGGAAAGTGCTGCAGGAGATCAAACGGATGTTCCAATTACGTGCCAACAAACGAAAAGGACGATTAAAACCAACACAAACTAACACAAAACGACTGCTAAATGTTGAGCAGACAAGAACAAGTTGTCAAGCTGTCATTCAGAACAGGGCACAATCGAATGTGCAGTCTCATGTTTATAAAATCGGCCGTGTGTTGCCGAGGCCTACAGGGAAGCAAAGAATAGTAACACTGCGATCTACAAGACGTGTCGTAAGAGGCGGCTGTGGTAGGAGCCTAGAGAAGCTACCCTAGTAAATAAAAAGCGTCACAGAAATCAGATGTGCCAGCCTACTTGTAGGTGCATAGCTGGCGCAACGTAAACTCGCTTTCAGGCTCAGATCACATATATGTCACAAAGAGTGGCTCACATATGATATATATGGAGCGTTTGAGGAAGAAGAAGGAGAATGTCTATAAAATGTACCTTTATTAACCCTGGTTCCCTAACCAGATTTTTTGTTGAAGGGCGCTGCCATTCAACAATTTTTACATTAATGAAACTGTGTATTGTATTAATGAATAAATGCGATTAACTATTGGATCTACTAGAATACCGCTATTCTCGCCCGAGTGGTTACCGGGGCCCAAATGCGGGGTGTAAAGAATAGAATCACTGTTACCTACCACGCATGTCGTAAGAGGCGATTAAGGAGATTTGGCTGAAATCGGATGCACATGTCCTAAACCTGTAGAAGTCTATGCGTTTAGGGGCCTACCAAACCAATGTGCAACGTATACACGTTCTTGACAAAGATCAAACGTATCACAAAGAGTGATTAAAATTGGTCGTAAAGAACGAACGTAAAAGAAGAAAAGAAGACCGCTATTCTGAAGATTAAATCTGGCAATACGACACGCCCAGCAGAGAGCCGCGGTCTCGTAGTTGTTAGTGAACTCGCTTCTCAATGCTAGTGGTCGGGCTCAACTCCGTAGTGTGCGTTGAATTTTCCCGACCACAACGGCTCTCAGGTCAACCCAGCCTCAACTGGGTACCAGACATGCTCTGGGAAAGTAAAGGCGGCCGGTGTGATGCTGACCACATCACCCATCGTGTGGCGACGGTCAATGAAAAATACAGGCCTAACACTGTATTGCCCTATATACCACAAGGTATGAAAAGGTTCCTTTACTTTTTACTTTTTTAAAAATACGACACGCCACCTGGTAAACTTTTCTGGCATTACAAATTCTCCAACAAGTAACTTCTGGAACCAAAATATTAAATATAAATAAAGTTGTTTCATCATCATCATCAACTAGCTTGTCCTGAGCAGAAATTTGCCACCCCAAAAGTCTTCCGAAATTTCTCCCTCTCATATGACAGATGTCCTGCCTCTGCAGCCGTCATGTTCAAACCACCAGTTACATCCTGAATCCATCTTCTCCGTGGTCTTCCTCTTCTTCTCTTTGCCGATATGCCTCCTTCCATGATAGCCTTCTCCAGCCCTTCATGTCTTTTTATATGTCCAAAATACCTAAATTTTCTCTTTCTTATTTGTAACATCAGCCAATTTTCTTTTATTCTGAGTTCTTTCTGGATAGATCTATTTGTCCTCTTCTCTGTCCATGATATACGGAGTACTCTTCTGTAACACTTATATTTGAAAGAACATATACGAAGTTTTTACAAGATTCATTTCAGTAACATAAGATACGTATTAGGTTAGGGCAGTCTTCACTAAAAATGCATTTTTTAAAACACAGAAAAACATATAAAGTTCTTTTAGAAGTAGTCGCATACTAGGATTTAAAACATTGTATGGACCTATTCTAAACTATTCTGTCGCTAATGTAAATGTAAATGTAATCACTTACTTCAAAATGTAAGATTATATAGAAACCTGTGGTAGAATAAAATGGCAACCTTTATCCCACATATTGTAGAAGATGAGTAATAGGGGTTACACATGAAGAGATGACGATAGGCAGTACTGATAACCACGAATGAGATAACAGTTATCGATTACAACTGGAGAGAGAATAACACAATACTAAAAACATGATCGTTTTTTACAGATAGTGACACAAAATTCATTAAAAGAACATTGTACAGCACAATCTTTCTCCAGACAGTATGCTATCAGCGCCAAGCATGGACACCGACATCAAACAATAGAAGAAAAATAATTACGGCAGAGCTGACGTGTCTATGCATAATTCTTGGAGTATCAAGAAGAGGCCGGTTTAGAAGACATCAGGAAAAAAGTGGATACACCATCAATCTATCTATCTATTGTCTATTCCCAGGTGGAAGATGAGGTTGGCTGTCCACTCTTTCCGTTAAGCGTAGGGATGGGAGCTTTAATTTGCGTTCTAGGGCCAGATGAGTCACCCTTGTTGTGTTATATCCGTGTTTATGAGTGTGGTCTTATATGTCTATCCATCTTTTCTTGTCTTCCCTTAGCTCTAGTACCCGATCTCTTTTTATTATATGCTGTTATTGGTGTTGCTTGTAATTCATTCTCATTAAATGTCCAAACCACTGCAATTGTTGTCTTTCGATGTATTCGTTGTAGAAGTTATGCCCACTCTGTTTCTGATATCCTCATTTCGTACCATCAATACTGAACTTAATCAAGAAAGAACAAATTAAATCATTCGACGACATAAGCAGATTACTGACACGCAGTTAGCATCAAATAGGTTCAAAGCACGTTGTACTTTGCGTGTATGCAGGTAGTACTAGTTCAAAGCACAAGTTAGACCACATAAGTCAACCATTACATCAAAGACAAGGACGCAGTTAGACAACAAAGTTAGACCACATAAGCAGATTACTGACACGCAGTTAGCATCAAATAGCAAGGTACGCAGTACAGAGTTACAAAGCACAAGGTGGACCACATACATAATAGAGAATGTGAAGATCGCTATTAAGGTAGCGCACATAAAAGTCCGTTCTGTAAACCTTTTCTTATCCTGAAGCTGTGTGGTAAAACAGGATTAAGAAAAGAAAACGACTTAGTGACACTACCAACGACGCTGCTGAAAAGAATAACTCACTATTAAATGAAAACAATATTTATATATGGCAGAAAATCATGTACTGAAAACAATCAAGCGATCGCGTGAATAAGAATAACTCCTATAAATGAAAAAACACAATTAGTTGGGAAATCTTGTAACCAACGAACTGCTGAAAAGAATAACCACTATTAAATGAAAACAATATTTATATATGACAGAAAATCATGTACAATGAACAAACAATCAATAAGGTCTGTTAAATCCGCAGAGATGTTGTTTCACATAAGAATTATGAACGTCCGTAGACCGACAAAATCGAAAAAAAACACAACTGTGAGGTTGTGGATAATACTTGTACGCAACGAAACATGATCAAAAGAAAACATAATCAATCAATATTCTTCAGACACGTACAGAGAAGAGAAGGTTTGGGCAAGTGATTGACAACTGTTAAAACACAGGAAAGGATATCTCTAGGAAGTCATAGGGAAAAGATTTTTGATGGACTGAATCGTGATTCCACAAGAGATCGATGTCAGAACTGGTAAAATGAACCACATAGATAAAATTGTGGAGAGACATGATCGCCAACGCCGGCAGACATGGCACTTGATGGATTGAGTCACTTAGTATTTTGTACGGTAGCCAAATTTCTTCCAGAGCTTGATGATGTTTAAACTTTCTGAGATCTTTATCTCTATCAACAACTATTTTATATTCAGTGTGTACACCTATCAACAAGAGCGTGGGACAATACAATATTAACATTGTAGACACAGATTCAGATCTATCAGATCTGTATAATTAGATCTTGATTACATCGCTTAGAAACATGCACAGCTTACTCAAGACATACATCATATTCTTCTAGTTTGTTTGGTATCCACTGAGACAGGAGCGTGCGGTATATTTTCTCAGTATGATGCAAGTCTTCGAAATGCCGCCGCTTAAATATTTTTTCTTTAAAATAGCCATCAATTGTAACTTTGATTTTGCTGCATATGCCGCCCCCCATTACGGTTCCGCCTGATGCGATCGCCTCTCTGCATCAAAGCACGGCCCTGCACTGAGAGATTTACTGAGGAGGAGATAGAGTACTTAGGGATAATGGTTCGGTATGTAGGGATTATAATCTGACGAATAAACTAAACTAAGTTCTTCCGCTATAAATTGAGGTGTAGTTATGACGACTAGTACTGTGCTTATGATTGATTTTACGTAAAGGCTTGCTTTTCTGATCATCAAGTACACATTTGTAATGAAACTTGAATTCACCGAAAGCAGTTAATTCTTATGTTTATGTTTGCTATCCTACCCGCCCTAATATAACTAAAACTATACTTGTTCTTAGATTGAAAGGGCGTACCTATACTTAAAGAGTGGTTAATTAATCCCCTAACATAACACACAAACAACCCACATCATCAGTATCCTAGGCGATTCAGGCGAGTCTTCTCCGAACTCAAGATAGGAGATTTAACGTTTGTGACCTTCGCCATCTCCATCAGGATTATAACCATCATGTGGTATTACCAGATACTTAACTCTGAAATACTGCAACGTGTTTGCTTGCCATCCTTCATGGGAGTACTCAACAGAAGCAGCCTTGGATAACTAGTACATGTGAAAATAATGGGTCATAGCTTCATACCCCAAAAGGTATTGCTCTGTTAATTTTTGGAAGAGAAGAGACAGTAAGATCACTGCTCAGATAAAATGATATCTGCAAGGCCTCAATAAAGGACTTTTAAATCGATCGAGATGGATGAAAAACAACATTACACAAAGGTGCAGAATTATTTGAAGAGAAACTTGAAAATAAGCTTAAAAGCATGAGAGGCAAGCGCTAACTCAGAAGTCATCAGAGCTACATATTTGCTTAACAGCCTTCTAAAAAGACGAAATAGACAAAATAATATATAAACTAGGAAACAGCCTAGTTGTCTATCGTTTTTGGAAGCTGATTCCCAATATATTGTCAAGATCACCATGCTGGTACTTACTGTGAGTATAAGTATAGTATAACGTTAGTGATCGTCCTGTATGTTGTGAAGAGCAACAGTCATGACGAAAGCCACATTGAAAAATGGGAGCTTCTTCCAACAAGTGCTTCAAGTTATCACTCTAGTGCAACATGGTTAAATAAAATACCTAAATAAAGTGCTTTACTTCTAGACAAAAATTTCTTGTGACGTGAATAGAAGAATTATCACGACTATTTATTACAAAAGAGTTCTCTCATGAAACTGAAGTTAATCTTCAACGATATACAGGTCTAGTAGAACGTCTGTATTTTTATTCCTATCTTTAAATAGCATTCTTTTAATTAACTTCATGACTTTGTTTCAATATTCAATTTTTTTCCTCCAATTCTTCTGTAATGGTCCATCATTCACGTCCACATGTTGTCAGAGAAAAAATTCATGTTCTTAGAGTTTAATTTCTTGTGGTATGCAACACATTTTCCATACTATCAGAGAAAAAATTCATGTTCTTAGAGTTTCATTTCTTGTGGTATGCAACACGTTTTCCATACTATCAGAGAAAAAATTCATGTTCTTAGAGTTTCATTTCTTGTGGTATGCAACACGTTTTCCATACTATCAGAGAAAAAATTCATGTTCTTAGAGTTTCATTTCTTGTGGTATGCAACACGTTTTCCATACTATCAGAGAAAAAATTCATGTTCTTAGAGTTTCATTTCTTGTGGTATGCAACACGTTTTCCATACTATCAGAGAAAAAATTCATGTTCTTAGAGTTTCATTTCTTGTGGTATGCAACACGTTTTCCATACTAATTATCCTCTGAATTACCGTGGTTAATCTCCTTCTAATATATTGTATGAAATACATGCATATGGAGCATTACTACACCAGGTTATAGCAATCTATATGAAAGAAGAAATGAAATAAAATATTAGAGTTAAGAAAAAACAATGGAATAAATTTGGCCAAGAATACTGACAAAGGAATAACAATGAACCCATTGTCATGTTTGAAAAATAGATTTCGTGTTAGATCTCAAATCTCTTAACAAAGATACTTTCTAATTAGTTTTAGGCAGTTCAAATGTAGAGAATTAAAAGTGAATGTAGAATGAGGAAAATATAGGAGAGAAAAAATGTAAATTGTACTGTTAAAGAAATAATTTACATTCGCGGTGAAAAATAGAATAATGGCTTGCTAAAGTTCGAGATCAGGATCATTAAGGGCAAGTCAAAAATGACAACTCAGCATCCACGAATTATTTTTCAAATATATTTATGCTTCGCAATAAGAATAGTTGTCAGCAAGCATGGATGAAAACGATCAATCGAAACAATTGTTCTGTGCTCTTTTTTTTTAAACTGCATTGTGCGGTATTTGGGTTAGGACGCATATTCATTTAACGATCGGTACACGATTTGATTGATTCTGTCCAATATTGTATTTATTGATCGATTACTGACCGTGTATAGCCCTTTATCATAGTTTGAGTGGGGACAGGCATAGCATCGGAAATATATACAATCCATCATGAAGTTTTAGATTATTGTTTGGGACATTGCGGGAATATGAAAGTTATATGTGTTGTTATCGATACATGTCAAATTGGAATAAACTCATGCCATTCACAATCTAGAGAAAGCAAGAATTCTTACTGCGCACAAATTCATTGATAGAACAAATACGGATAACAATATATATTTTCCGATTAAAAAACAAGAGAAACATATGTTTTGTAGAGGATTGTTATCTACGTCTCGCACCGCTAAACATTAAATAGAGCCCTCAAATAATGTCTCTATAGAACACTTTCCCCACCCTATTTCTGTACACTTTTTGACTGATATTTCTGTTAATGTACTCCCTATTTCTGTACTCTTTTTGACTGATCTTTCTGTTAATGTACTCCCTATTTCTGTACACTTTTTGACTGATATTTCTGTTAATGTACTCACTATTTCTATACACTTTTTGACTGATCTTTCTGTTAATGTACTCGCTATTTCTGTACTCTTTTTGACTGATCTTTCTATTAATGTACTCGCTATTTCTGTACACTTTTTGACTGATCTTTCTGTTAATGTACTCCCTATTTCTGTACTCTTTTTGACTGATCTTTCTGTTAATGTACTCGCTATTTCTGTACTCTTTTTGACTGATCTTTCTGTTAATGTACTCCCTATTTCTGTACTCTTTTTGACTGATCTTTCTGTTAATGTACTCGCTATTTCTGTACTCTTTTTGACTGATCTTTCTATTAATGTACTCGCTATTTCTATACACTTTTTGACTGATCTTTCTGTTAATGTACTCGCTATTTCTATACACTTTTTGACTGATCTTTCTGTTAATGTACTCGCTATTTCTATACACTTTTTGACTGATCTTTCTGTTAATGTACTCGCTATTTCTGTACTCTTTTTGACTGTACTATGTATTACTGTACTCTTGTTTATTGATTTTTTTTTTTTACTGTACTCTTTATATTTTTTCTCTCAATTACTGAATTCTCTATCTATTACTGTGCTCTCTATTAATGTGCTTTCTATTACTGTGCTCTCTATTACTGTGCTTTCTATTACTGTGCTCTCTATTACTGTGCTTTTTATTACTGTGCTCTCTATTACTGTGCTTTCTATTACTGTGCTTTCTATTACTGTGCTTTCTATTACTGTGCTTTCTATTACTGTGCTTTCTATTACTGTGCTCTCTATTACTGTGCTTTCTATTACTGTGCTTTCTATTACTGTGCTTTCTATTACTGTGCTCTCTATTACTGTGCTTTCTATTACTGTGCTCTCTATTACTGTGCTTTATGTTACTGTGCTCTCTATTACTGTGCTTTCTATTATTGTGCTTTATATTACTGTGCTCTCTATTACTGTGCTCTCTATTACTGTGCTTTCTATTACTGTGTTCTCTATTACTGTGCTCTCTATTACTGTGCTTTCTATTACTGTGCTCTCTATTACTGTGCTTTCTATTACTGTGTTCTTTTACTGTGCTTTCTATTACTGTGCTTTCTATAACTGTGCTCTCTATTACTGTGATCTCTATTACTGTGCTCTCTATTACTGTGCTCTGTAAACCGATGTGCATTTTAACAGCATTTCATTTTTCATTGAGGTGCATTAGGAAATACGAAATTAAAACAGTATATTTCTTTGAATATCGACACACGATTTGTAAGGTTGTCAGCGTCAAGTAGGCAGTCGTTACTTTCCAGTGAGTGATAGTGGTATAATACTATTCCAGTTTCAGTTTCAGTTTCATTTTCAATTTAGAATATCTTCATTACTTTTAGGGCACGTCCATAGGTGCTCAGATCTCCTTCGCAATATCTCCAACGCAGTTCGACTGACAGTACCAGTTCGATTTTTGATTGAGGAGACTACTCATATACATATTGCGCTGCTCTTTTCTTTTGTCTATTGTCTATTCCCAGGTGGAAGATGTATCTGACTGTCCACTCTTGTCGTTAAGCTTAGGGATGGTAGCTTTAATTTGCGTTCTAGGGCCTGATGAGTCGCCCTTGTTGTGTTATATCCGTGTTATGTAGTGTGGTCTTGATATTGTCTATCCACTTTTTTTTATTGGTCTTCCCTTAGCTCTAGTACACGAGCTCTTTTTATTGTATGCTGTTATTGGTGATTGGTTGTATTTCATTCTCATTAAATGTTCAAACCACTGCATTTGTTGTCTTTCGATGTATTCGGTGCATGAAGTTATGCTCACTCTGCTTCTGATGTCCTCAGTTCGTAGTCTATATTCCCTGGTGACTCCCACTGTCTTCCTCAAGCATTTCATTTCACACGTGGGGAGCTTTCTGTGGTGTGTTGATGTAAGAGACAACGTTTGGCACTGGTAACAAAGTATTGGTAGGAAAATACTTTTTATCATCTGTCTTTTTACTTCCATCTTGATCTTTGGGTGTTGTAGTAATGGTACTAGCTGGTAGGTCACTGCATTTGCTTTTTGACACCTTGACTATTTCTCTATCGAGTTTTCCGTCCTCTGTAAAAATACTGCCTAAATATTTGAATTCGGAAACTTGCTTTACTCTGGTGTTATCTATTTGTATGTTTGCTTGGCTTGGTGTTCTGCTTATGTTTATGGTCTCGGTCTTATGTTCGTTGATTTTCATGTTGTACTTTCTACATGCTATTAGCAATGAATTCATGTGATGTTGCAGCTGATCTTCATCTTCATACATTAAACTTTGGTCGTCCGCAAAAAGCAATTCGTTGATTTGGTTGTTTAATTGGTCGTAGTGATCATTGTCTATGTCAATAAGGTCTTTTCGCACTGCGCCTCTTTCACTATTCTGTCGATATATATGTTGAAGAGAAGAGGTGAGAGCTCACAACCCTGTCTTACTCCTGATTTTGTTTCGAATGAGTCTGTCATTCCGTCTTTGTCTTACACTCTGTGGCTATTTGTGTATATTGCTCTGATATTGTCTAACAGTTGTCCCTTGATCCCATAGTGTTCTAATGTTTCCCATAGAATACTTATATCTATTCTGGCAAATGCCTTTTCTTGATCGATGAATAATAAGTGTAACTCTTTATTATATTCTATTGATTTTTCACTTAGTTGTCTCAGAGTGAATAGAGCGTCTGTACATCCCACTCCTCTTCTAAATCCAAACTGTGAGGGCTTATTTGTGGGTCAGCGATGTGTCTTATGCGCCGTTCTAATATATTTGCGTATATTTTACCAGTGTGGATTAATAGTGAAATGCCTCTGTATTTCTGGCCACTTAAGCCTTCACACCCAGTGATCTTGCAATCTACGAGTTAATGTGGAATGGTTTAAAATGCAACTCCTCATTGCAGTCACATTTTATGAGAGTGTTCAGAATGTCATATCTATCCATTAGCTGCCCCCTCCCCTCCAGATATGACATATTACTATTTATGAGGTAGCCCGCCTGCCCAGCGTGTTAGTATTGCGTTGAACGACGCGTGACAAGCAATCTGTGAGTACGGGTTTAATTCCGCGGGCTGGCAGAAAAGCCACAGGTTCTCCAGATTTACGGTGTTCGTGGCACCGAACCGAAGGGTTACAATGTCCATGGCGCCGAGCCGAAGAGCTAAAAGCGCTTCTGGATCTGAAAAAAAAATGATGAGGTAATGTTTTGTCGCTGGTCATGTTTTGTATGTTGTCTGTGTGTGTTCACTTTTCTGGCAATCACGTACTGTGAATATTTCAGTAAAATTATTTGAAATCATTGTATTTTATTCTTGTTATTAAATGTAATTGCTCGCTATTTACTTACATGCATTGTCGCATCTGATCGTATGACATGAACATCATTCTACATCCTTTACAGGACGACTTGTTGATTTTTTCAATGCACCACTTATACGTTCAGTAGTTTGCCTTTACTTTCCTAGACAGTGAGGTCTATTTTACCGTTGTAATCCATGAACAAATTTTATTACGAAGTTACAGACGCGGAATTTAAACCGGGTTCTCTTGGGTTGTGATCAAGATTAAATATTAGTACAAACACCTACACAAGGGATGTAGATAAACGTAACCTGTGTACAAACATCTACACAAGGGATGTGGACAAACGTAACCTGTGTACAAACACCTACACAATGGATGTGGACAAACGTAACCTGTGTACAAACATCGACACAAGGGATGTGGACAAACGTAACCTGTGTACAAACACCTACACAAGGGATGTGGACAAACATAACCTGTGTAGCTATTTGTTCTACTATTTAATCTTATGTATGCGTCTGTGGCTTATCGGTAGTAACAGTTACAATTGCCCCATCCCCATGCAGGTCCCTCTGACACCTCTATCACACCGCAGATCATCTCCTACAAGACTGTCCCCGTAGTCCCTCCTAGAAAGGAATGCTGGCCCACAACACAACATTCAAAACTGCATGACACCAGAGATGAACTCTAGACAACAGTCGCCTACGTCATAAGAAATTATATGACAGTATCAAAATAACGATCGCAAAGAAGAAGTAAATTATAGTATAGTCTCGATAACAAATCATATTTCTGCCAAGTTTTATTTTCAATTACACATTTTGCGTATATTATTATTTTGTGAGAACTTTCTTTCCAGAAAGTAAATAAGTGAATATCATCTTTAACATTGTCTTACAAGTCACCTTGACATAGCATCGCATCAATCAAACAAAAATAGAACCGCCAATATTGATACGTTATTTGAACCGGTCTAAATTGATGTCATGATGTGAATTTTCAATTACTCCCCTTGTCGTTGCTTGACGGCAATTCAATGTGATCATTTAATAGCAAAGAGTTCTCGGAACATATATTTGCTTTTATTGTGAGGTTTTGTTTTGTTTGTTTGTATATCTGTGTGTGTGTGTAGGTAAACTTGAATGCAGTGTTGACGGAATATTGTTACTCCTTCGATAACTTGGAAACGTCTATATATAGAAAGTATATTATCTTATAATGGTAATAGATATTGCACAGTGACAAAAAACATTAAAATCGTGGCAATATCATTTACGAGACGTCAGAGAAAAATAATGAACATAACATGGAACAAATTGAGGAGAAATGATGAAATCAGAGAAATGTCTGGTCAACCACTAGTAACAACTGTTATAAAAAAGGAGAAGATGGAGATATGTTGGATACATCTGAGAATAAATAATTAACGAATATCAAAGTAGGCACTGAAGTGGGGATGCAAAGGATTCAAGAACAAGATGACCGCCTAAGGAGACCCTGAAACGAACTTTGCTGAGAGAGGTAAGACATATCGTTCTCAGTTCCATGGAGGAGATTGAGCGAGTTGCCTAGATAAAGCGGTATATAAAATTCTTGCAGTTGCCATAAGCCACAGTAAACGAGTTGTTGATTTTTTTTAGGCACCCCTTATACGTTCAGTAGATTGTCATTGCCTTCTAAACCCTGAGATCTATTTTTAAGTGTGTAAAGATCCACGGGAACATATTTGCTTCTGAACCGTCCGATGCGGTTTTTGAACCAGACACTGAATTGGGGTCCCCTCAGGTCTCCGAGTTTAGCCCCATGTGGGCCCACGTCTCTTTACTGGATGCACCTCTCATCCTTTAATATTCGTTTGTTCAGCCTTTTCCACCAGTCGGCCGGAGACTGTGGTAACTGTGGTGCGGCTATTGCCTTGTTACACTACATGCTTTTTGTTCTCTTGCCCCAGAGCTGGCAATATTAGTGCGGTCATTTACTCCGGGGGAGCTAACATTCGTTCGCAGACGACTCGTACAGTACAATTTCTTACGTTTCAACCACTAGCTTTTCATCGGACTTCGACCAGGAGATGCATGCATTTTCTTCAGGGTTTTGGACCTCCATTACGTTTCCGTTCTTGCACTACTACCACTACTTGTAGCTATCCCTCGATCCCTACTCGCTTAGCCAAACAGGAACCGTTGTCTGTTACAAGGGTCACCACGTAGAGGTGGGGTAGGATCTTGATTAATGCCAGCTCACGAATCCTGGCACGACGTTGTCCCTATGCGCCTTTGACCCCAAAGATTAAAAAGTATATATTTAAAAAAATTGGGATTACAACATACTCCAACGACGCAACAAAGTTGTCAAACCGCTGACTTGCGAACTAATACAAAACAAAAGGTCGTTCACAATTAGAATTGCTCCATTTATCAGAATAACTTACTGCTCGCTAAGTCAGAAAGGGAAGCCCACAGAAAATAAGAAGAGTTAATGAATTGCCATATACTTAGTTTAGTATGGGTGTGAGTATTGCCGTGAAGCATGGACATTTAACAAGACAGTGGGAAAACATATATGTGCTTTTGAATATAAGTAACCAAGCAGTCCAAAAAAAGACCGGAAACCTGGGCAGATCACGCTCAACAACCCGGTAGGGCAGGTCATCTAAGGATAGCTACCCTAAAAGAAAAAAGTAACCTGCTGCCTTGCAGGTCGGCTGGAGAACAATGACCAAAAGGGGACACATCGCCAAAGGATAAGAACCAGCGCTCTTAAGGTACTGAAGATTGTGAACGTATCAAACCCGTTCTTGGTGTTAGGATTTTTTATATATATCACAATAAGCATGATAAAAATGGCCGTAAAAAAACGATTGCGAGAGAGAGAATATAAGTGTAACAGAAGAGTCCGTCGTATATCATGGACAGAGAAAAGAACACATATATCTATCCAGAAAGAATTCAAAATCTAAGAAAACTGGCTAATGCTACAAAAACGAATAATACAAATTGACGTATTTTGGACATATAAAAGGATAAAGAAGGACTGGAGAAGAACATCATGGAAGGATTCATACTGGCAAAAAGAAGATGATGAAGACTACGGAGACGATGGATTCAGGATGTAACTGATGGTTTGAACATGACGGCTGCAGAGGCAGGACATCTGGCTTATGAGAGAGATAAATTTCGAACGACTGTTGGGGTGGCAAATTTCTGTTCAGGACAAGGTATTTGATGTTGATATTGATACTATGTATCGTTATGTTAGAACTGTCATTCATCAACATGACCTGCCATGCCGATAATGGTTGTCGAGATTCACTATCTCACACAATCAACATGAGTGGGTTTTTTTACACCATGCATGTGGCCAAGTCAGCTGTGTATTTATCCCTTTGTCTTCCCATTTTCACCTTCTCATTAATTCTGTCACCACTAGTCACTAAATTTTCAACTTTTTTTCTCCTCATAAGAACTGGCCCAAAAAAGGTCCACAGGGAAAGGATTGACTTCATTGCACGGGATTCTTCCATATCTCTCCATCACTGTCGGCAGAGAACTGTCATTACATATTACTTTTTGCTGTTGTTTATCTTTATTGTTGTCTTTCTGGACCGCTATTCAGTTTGACGATGAAGGGACTGATATATGTTTCGTCACTGAAAAAATTATTCTTTTTTCTTCTTTTGTCCTTCTCTCTTTTTTCCGCTAGGCGTAGCAGATTTAACTGATGATCGGTTTCGAGATAATGCACGCTCGGTCGCTTGATATGGTGTGGTATTGTGGAGTTTTAAGAGAAATTATTGGAGATTAGAAAATCAAAATGTAAAAACAAAACAAACATAAATATGAATTCTCAGTTATCAATGATGACATCAGATTCGGACATGTTTTTATTGCTGGGGCTCGCAAGGCAAGCAAATAATGGTAACACTGCGACCTACAAGGCACGTTGTAAGAGGCGACTGATGTAGACCCTAATGATTCTACCCTAGTAAATAAAAAGCAGAGCAGAAATCGGATGTGATGGCCTACGTGTAGGTGCATAACTGACACAAACTACAATCGCTCTTAGGGTCAGATCATATACAAATCACACATAGTGATTAACATGTGGTCGATACGGATCGTTCAAAGAAGAAAAAGAAAATATAATAAGAAGGACATGTTTTATTATCTTTTGGTTAAAGTCTGTGGTACTGACAAGATTGTGAGAAACTAAACAAAATGTGTAAGAAGAAAAGTATTAATTGTGATTTTAGTAGAGACCTATACTAAATGAGGAACTTATGACAGAGAACCCAAGACAGATTCCAGTCAACCAGTGAGGTTAAAGCAAATTCTTTATCGCTTTTTATTGCATAGCTGGATTTTAGTTTAGCACTACATATTATTGAGAATCATTGAGAGGTAATTATAACAAGAAAGGAGTTCTTTACTGGAACCCGCAGAGACAGTGAAAGAAGGGAAGAACGAGAAATACAAGGAGATGAGATTTAGAGACAGAGATTAACAAGATAAAAAGAGCTTGAGGAGCTTCAGGAGGGTAGCTATGGATAGGAAGACTTGGTATGAGTTGGTTGAAGGCATATGCCACAATCCGGGTTAAAAAGGCAGCGAGAGAGAGAGAGAGAGAGAAGAGAGAGAGATAGCACTTTACTTTTTTCAAAAAGAATGTATGAATCGCTCATAAGAACGATTTAAAAATAAAACAAATTCCTTTAAAGTATTTCTATCATCTTCAAAATTACACTGGGGCACCTTGCTTCTGCTATGGAGTTCTAGAACAGTCTCTGAGATCTTCCTGTGTAAGAAAAATATAGGAGCACACTTGGGTATTCACCGAAATGCAATGTAGAAGGTCCAATCAATCAATCAATCAATTAATCAAACACAACATGTATGTGCATATCTGATCACAGGCGTCTCAAAGTAGCACTCGACAAAATAGTACTACAAATTTTCTATGATTAATACAACCTATATTTTAAGTAAGTGCATTTGTTCATAATATGTATCGGAGTCACAATAGCGTAGTGGTGAGACGTGACTCTGAGAGAAATTTCTCTGAAGCTGGCAAGTTCAAAAATAGTGATTGATTGCTAGGGCCATCATCAGTGCACTTTGATGTGTAACCATGTGTGCTCCGAACTATTTTCTTACACAGGGAGATCTCAACCGCAGTATACGCACTTCGTAGTACCGGCGAGTGTACCCGATGTAATTTACAAGACAGTGAACATATTTTGTATGAATTGTTATCATTTAATATTTCTATTGAATCTTGCCCAGGCAGAGCTGCTTTTATGTCTGCTCTTCTCGATTTTGAACTTACAAGATTTCATTTACGTTCTCAACTTGAACAAGTGACATACCATTTTATCGTTCATCTCAGATAAGATTAGGAAGCCGATCTGATGGATCCACGAGAGAGCAAACTGAGTACCTTCGAAAGGAATGTGAACACCTAAGCTCTACACCACAAATAATAATAATAATAATAATTCCTCTCGTCCGTTATACGTTACATAGGGCCTGCAAGTAGTTTCTCCATCACGCTCTATCCTGGAGCAACTCACTCAATCTCCTCCATGGAACTGAGACCGATATTTCCTGCCTCTCTCAGCAAAGTTCGCTTCAGGGTCTTCTTAGGTCGACTTCTCTTTCTGGAATCCTTTGCATCCCACTTCAATGCCTGCTTTGATATTCGTTGATCATTTCTCCTCAAGGTGTGCCCAACATATCTCCATCTTCTCTTTCTTATAACAGTTGTCACTAGTGGTTGACCAGACATGTCTCTGATTTCATCACTTCTCCTGAATTCGTTCCATTTTATATTCATTATTTTTCGCAGACATCTATTTTCAAATGCATTCAACTTGCTTTCTATATCTTTAGTCATTTTCCAACTCCCGCTGGCATATGTTAGGATTGATACAACATTTGAATTGAAAATTCTTAATTTAGTTTTAATACTATATAACTTGCAGTTCCATATTTTATTTAGACTTTTAAAAGCTGATGTTGCTTTGCCAATTCGTATCATAATAAACACCACAAATGCTCCCTCATAAATATCAGATGGACTGAAGATATGGTAATATCGTAAGTTCAATTGGTCGATTATAATCAATATCTATAATCAGTGCCACTGTTTTTGTTAGTGTAACTTCCATCAAACACAATGGAGACCAGAATGCCGTGATCAAAATACTGATTACACATAATATGACAACTTTGGCTATTGTTTGATTTTGACATAGTTTTGTGAAATGTTTGTTAATCATCAGACTTGTAATCTGGACGTGTTACATATCCTGACGAGCTCTGTTGTAGTAATTATCTAAGATTTATAACGAGCATCACTCTTCTCACAAGGTTCAGTCAAACATACAACAATAGTTTTGACCCTCCCTCTCTCCTCCTCCACCTCACCACATTAAACAACGCACGTGCACGGGGAAAGAAAGAGTGGGGAAGATGAGATATGGCAAGACAATGTTGTTGATTATCTATTATTTATGTGTCAGTGAAATGTTTTGGTAGATGAGATGTTTGGATCGATGAGATGTTGGGTCGATGAGATGTTGGGTCGATGAGATGTTGGGTCGATAAGATGTTGGGTCGATAAGATGTTGGGTCGATGAGATGTTGGGTCGATAAGATGTTGGGTCGATAAGATGTTGGCTCAATGAGATGTTGGGTCAATGAGATGTTGGGTCGATGAGATGTTGGGTCGATAAGATGTTGGCTCAATGAGATGTTTGGATCGATGAGATGTTGGGTCGATAAGATGTTGGGTCGATAAGATGTTGGCTCAATGAGATGTTGGGTCGATGAGATGGTGGGTCGATAAGATGTTGGCTCAATGAGATGTTGGGTCGATGAGATGTTGGGTCGATCAGATGTTAGGTCGATGAGATGTTGGGTCGATGAAATATTTATCTGTCAATGAGATATTTGGAGCGTTGAGATATTTCGGTCAATGAGATGTTGGGTCGATGAGATGTTGGGTCGATAGAGATGTTGGAGTTGATGAGATATATATCTGTCAATGAGATATTTGGGGCGATGAGATTATGGGACGGTGAGATATTGAATGGAAGAAATATTTATATGTCAATGAGATATTTGGGGCGATGAGAAGTTTGGTCGACGAGATGTTGGGTTGATGATATGTTTGGTCGATGATATGTTTGGTCAATATTATGTTGGGTGAATGATATGTTGGGTGAATGATATGTTGGATCAATGATATGTTGGATCAATGATATGTTGGGCCAATGATATGTTGGGTCGATGATATGTTGGGTCAATGATATGTTGGGTCAATGATATGTTGGTCAATAAGTGTTGATAAATGAATATGTTGGGTCGATGATATATGTTGGGTCGATGATATGTTGGGTCAATGATATGTTGGGTCAATGATATGTTGGGTCAATGAAGTGTTGAGTAAATGATATGTTGGGTCGATGATATGTTGGGTCGATGATATGTTGGGTCGATGATATGTAATTATGGAATGAAGAAAATATGTAATTATGATACGCTGCAAACACAGTTCTCATATCAAATAATATCAAGGGATTAGAACAGATAATATTTCCAGTTTCAAATTAAAGTGAGAACAAAATCAATTTGTTATGAATACAAAGAAAACTAAGCATATGTCGACAGATATGGCAACATGGTAATAATCTTCTTCTTCTTTTGTCGTCACATTGCAACCGGGTTGTTACCCAGTGTCGTGATTTTCTGTGTTTTTTTTTGTCTTACGTTGTTCTGGTGGCTTGGGTGATTGCTATCTTTGACAGGATTCTGTTATGTCATCTAAACCATCTTTTTCGTGGTCTTCCTCTCGCCTTCTTTCCTGATGTTCTCTTGTAGAAGACTGTATTCTTTGGAGTTTGGATAATAGATGTAATAAGAAATAAAGATATTGGAGATTTGTGAACATTGTAATAATATATTTCCTCGTGGTGACTCTGGAAACAGACATAGAATCCTGTCTGGCTAAGTGTGTAGGGATCGAAGGCGAGTTACTCTGGTATAAGTAGTGGTTCAGACGAAGTTACGTTTGATGAGATCTGCTCGCAATACAGACGAACAGAATCTCAAAGTGACTATTTATGCACGTCTCTATCAACCGAAGGGGAAAAGCTGAATAAGTAAAAACAAACAGTCAGAAGTGACGTCCGAGTCGCTATGAGGCACGTCCCCTCGATCGAAACAATGATTGCACCCAATTTGACAGCTATAGGCAAGAATCGTCGAAAAGATGACACATGTCGTGTCAACACGCGGGAAGATTGCATCAAACTCCGTTTCAGAGTCCAAGCGCAGATATATTTATTGAGTAAGGTCGGCCGAGCGCAAATCCCAAAGTTTCGTCCTAGTTCCTAACGAAACTGCCCTCACTGGGACAACCGGACAAGGTACTGTTGCATTAACAACTAACATCCACGGAAGAACTGGGGTGGGTGATGTTGCGAGCGCAAACTTTCAGTTGCATTGCTAGCGCCCAATGAAACGACCCTCTAAAAATATATGTGATCAGTGTTTTCAGTGTTTACGGGACAGGAAATGCAGTAGATATTGCAAATTTCAGTGCCTACACGCGACCACGAAACGTTAAGACTACTTCCGGAATAAACTCCCCTGATGAAAAGTAATGCCGATAATGCAGGTAGATATTCAAATTTCCAAGTGCCTACACGCGACCACGAAACGGTTAAGACTATTCCTACTCAGGAATAAACTCACCTTGGATAGAAAAGTAATGCCGATAATGCAGAGTAGATATTGCAAATTTCCAAGTGCCTACACGCGACCACGAAACGGTTAAGACTATTCCTACTCAGGAATAAACTCACCTTGGATAGAAAAGTAATGCCGATAATGCAGAGGGTTGTCCGGTACGAACCCAAACTAATTTTCTTCTATTAAAGGTTCCAGTGATTTGTGAAAATCGTTATCAGAGGTTATACTTTTCTATGGACATCCAAGATGATGGTGGCAGAAGGAAGTTAGGGAATCATTCAACATGGCGATGTGGACACTGTAACAAGTGAAGAAAAGCGGAAATAAGAAAACCATTCTTCATCTACCAAATGTAGAAGCTACAGGTCCTGATGGTATTCCTGCAAAGGCCATAAAGACAAATGCTGACATCACAACAGACACGCTACATGGCTGGCTAGGAACAAATTGGGAGATGGACTGTCTGTACCAGGTAAAATACTAAGTAGAATCATCCTAGAGAGACTCAAGGAAACTACAGATGCAGTACTAAGAGATGAATAGGAAGGATTAGGCAAAACATATCCTGCACGGATCAAATATCAGCGCTTCGTATCATAGTGGAGCAGAGCATCGAGTGGAACTCATCCCTATATATCAACTTTGTCGATTAGGAAAAGGCATTTGATAGCCTAGACAGGAAACACTCTGAAAACTGCTACAACATTATGGCGTCCCCCAGAAGCTAACCAACCTAATAAAGAAAATATATGAGGAGACAATGGGTAGAGTACTTCATGAAGGAAAACTGATAGAGGCCTTTGAAATAAAGACAGGTGTGAGACATGGCTGCCTTTTATCACCCTTCCTCTTCCTGACTGAATAATGACTGGATAATGAGATCAACAACAGCCAGGGGGAGAAATGGAATATACAGTGGACCATGATGAGTCAATTGGAGGATTTATATTTTGCAGATGATCCTCTCCCACAGCCATCATTAGATGCAAGAGAAAACAACTAAACTGGAAGCAATCTCACAACAATTGGGTCTGACTATTCATGGGGAAAAACAAAGATCATGAGATTAAATGATAATTCCAGAGACCTGATCATACTGAGAGGATCACCATTAAAGGAGGTGGACACATTTACAATACCTGGGAAGTGTTATCAACATTCAAAGTGGCTCAGATGAAGATGTTAGGGTTAGATTACAAAAGGCAGGATTAGTCTTTGCCATTCTGAAGAACATAAAGGTTTTAAAGCCGAAAGGATTGACTTCATTTCACCGGGATTTACCGCATATGGCTCGGTCCCTCTCCGCAGAAATGGCAAGCCACCTGCCGAGAGTATTGCACAAAGCACGAACTCCGTAGCTCCAGCAACAATCCTAGAGGTCTCTGGAAAAACTGCACTCGTGAACAGAACGGCGCAGTCCGGATTCGAACCCACGACCTTCGACTCACAAGGCAAAGGGCTTAACCACTCAGCCACAGAGACCCTCTGGAGTTCAAGAATGATCAGAAATAAAACTAAGATAATATTTAACTCAAATGTCAAGGCTGTCCTTCTATATGATGCGGAGACATGGAGAACAACTAAGAGCTACACTAAAAAAGTTGCAGACATTCATCAATGTCTGCGCAGGATACTCCATCTGCAATGTTATAACAGGACTACAAAAAGGGAACTCTGGGATAGAACAGGACAACGACAGATGGAAAAGAAATAAGGAGCAGAAAGTTGTGATTGATACGACACACACTGAAGAAACCCCTAAACAGCATCACAAGACATGCTCTCTGATGGAACCCGCAGGGTAATAGAGGTAGAGGAAAACCCAGAAACACCTGGAAACGGGAGTTGAAGACGGAATGCAAGAAAATGGGAAGAGAGTGAAGAGATCTGGAGAAGATGGCCTTGGATAGGCAGGCTTGGAAGGCCTTGGCTGCGGACATATTCTTCCCTAGTGACGAAGGATGAAAAAAAGTAAGAAGAGTTAGAAAATATTTAAAACAGGTTATCATGAAAGCAACATTCTGTAAACGATATACTACATTAAAAGTGACCCTGAACATGTCATATAATGCTATTGCTGTAGCTACTTCTATGATCCACTAAACCTGCGTTTTTCAAGTTAGGGTCCGCAAGGTACTCACATGGAATCCTCAAGAGCTTGAAGAAATATTATGATCTTTAACATTTCAAACAGAAAATTACATTTTAAAAACATCTATAAAAGCAATGGTAAACTAATTCCTCTGCGAAATCAAAGGATCCGAACCAGACTGAAGTATAAATGTCTGACATGACAAAATGGAAGATCATTTCACGTTTCCCGCATTCTGAGAAATAGCAGCAAGCTTGACTGTTGTTGTAGTGTAATAATAAATCCATCGCTAGAAGATTTTCATATATAGAAACGGTTTTGGGCCCTCGGCAACAAAATGTATTTAAAAGAGGGTCCGCAGTATTGCACAGTTTGGAAACCGCTGCACTAAACGGGCAGGCTACTTGGTATTGCACAGTTTGGAAACCACTTCACTAAACGGGCAGGCTACTCGGTATTGCACAGTTTGGAAACCGCTGCACTAAACGGGCAGGCTACTCAGTATTGCACAGTTTGGAAACCGCTTCACTAAACGGGCAGGCTACTTGTTTTCAGGAACAATGCACAGAGCTAGAGATTTGTCAATGATAATAATTTGCCTTATTCTTATCATCCATTTAGTACTTTTTGTTAAACCAATTGTGATTCATTGCTTACACGGTAGAGCTTTGGTATAATTGTTACGTAGTTATAATTTAGCTTGTTTTAAAATACATGTTAATACTAACATCAAAACGATGTTTTCATTTTATGGACATACACCATTCTCACCATTAATGTCAACATCCATTATGATGTTTAAAAAGAGCCGATTCAATTAACCGATTTCATTGCACCGAGTTTCTTAACTGGCTCCGTCTCTCTCATCAGAAATAGCATACCAGCTGCCGAAAGTGTTGCACAAAGCACAAACTCTGTAGCAACCCTAACAATCTCTTTTTCTTTTTCTTCGAACGCTCCATATCAACCACCATTGTGTGTGATTTGTATGTGATCTAAGTCTAAGAACGATTGTACGTTTTGCCAGCTATGCGCCTACAAGTAGGCCAGCACATCTGATTTCTGCATTGCTTTTTATTTACTAGGGTAGCTTCCCAAGGTCCTACATCAGTCGCCTCTTACGACATGCCTAGTAGGTCGCAGTGGTACCATTCTTTGTTTCCTTCCGGCCCCGGCACCACACGGGCGAGCAACAATCCTAGTTCTATCTTTGAAATATGAAAATATCAACCGAACGACGCGATCCGTACTCGAACCCACAAGCTTCAGAACGCAAGACAATCGTTATAACTCTTTGCCACATAACTCCCTACAATTAAGATGTTTTGAGCTTGCACCTGATCCTATGAACGCAGTTCAGGTGTCTGTCTTTGATGTCATTTATTGAATCTTTCTTGGTAAATTGCATCCTTGTTTGTGGACGTTTTATGTCTTTCGTTTCTTGTATGATTAATTGTCTAGAGTTATGTACCTAGCAAGTAAATCTAGTAAGTGGATCCATCTAATCCAGCGTTTCCTAAATAGGTGGTCACCCCCAGTGGGCGCTGAAGCCTTCCAGTGGGGCGATAGCGGGTTCAGAATCATTGGAGGGGGAAGATTTTTCGTGATTGTGCGATTTAATAATCATAAAAATAGGAATTCTGCATTTTAATTCATCTTATGCCCATCTAATACGATACATTTTTTCATCAATTTTATATTTCATGTATTTAATCATTTGAAAATTGACCATGTATGACAGAAATATATATTAGTTTTCTATGTCAATGTGAACATAGAGCATGTATATGTATGTGTGTGTGGGGGCGGGCGTTGGCAAACTGTTATAATGGGGAGAGGGGCGTTACAAAGTTTATGTCGTGCAAAGTGGGCGATGAACCGAAAAAGTTTGGGAATCTATGATCTAACCCAATCAACATTTCGAAATAAGGGAAGACTGCAGTAAAACTATATAGCAATACATTTATTTCATTATTTGTTTTTAGTAATAGATTTTCATGATAGGGCTGTTAGGAATTTATTGTCGGATTCTCTCTCTCTCTCTCTGTCTCTCTCTCTCTCTCTCTCTCTCTCACTCTCTCTCTCTCTCTGTCTCTCTCTCTGTCTCTCTCTCTCCTTCTCTCTCTCTGTCTCTCTCTCTCTCTCTCTCTCTCTGTCTCTCTCTCACCTCTCCTCTCTACTCTCTCTCTGTCTCTCTCTCTGTCTCTCTCTCTCTCTCTCTCTCTCTCTCTCTCATGTCTCTCTCACTCTCTCTCTCTCTCGTCTCTCTCTCTGTCTCTCTCTCTGTCTCTCTCTCTCTCTCACTCACCTCTCTCTCTCTCTCTCTCTCACTCTCTCTCTCTCTCTCTCTCTACTGCTCTCGCGATAGTTCTTAGAACGTTTTAATACAAGAACTAAATTTGGGATTAAAGAATAGAACCACTGTTACATGCCACGCATGCCGTAAGAGGCTACTAAGGAGGTTTGGGTGAAATCGGATGCATGTTTCCTAAACGTGTAAGCCATGCGTTTAGGGGCCTAACAAACCAATGTGCAACGTATACACGTTCTTGGCAAAGATCAAACATATCACAAAGAGTGATTAAAATTGGTCGTAAAGAACGAACGCAAAGAAGAACAGAAGAAGAAATTAGAGAGTGTAGGGCAACAAACATAAAAAATATGAATTAACTTCTCACCGAGAATCCAAGTAGTTTTCTAGACGTTAATCCAACAATCAAATGAACAAATTGATGAAAACGAATGACATAGACAGTCATTAACAGTGCGTATATTTCACTGGATCCTGAATTAGTGTTTGCAGTGATATATATTTGATAGTATCGGTAAACAATATATTTCTGACAGGCAGTTTAATGTGTTGGTAATAAATGAAAGTATGATGTTATCAGTTATCAGTTATGATATATGTTTATTCTTTACGCTTTTTTATAGTATATCATTGAATATCTTGGGTAAATTAATTATATTATTACATATTTCATGTCTATTGTGAGATGATATGAGTCCTCAAGTGGTATCCATTCTATCTTTAACTTTGATTCATTATTTGAACGTAGCAAACACTTCGTGCAAACACTTAGTGCAAACACTTAGTTTTCTTTAGTTGGTTAAAAATGTATCGAAAGACAAATGATGAACGTCGTTGTACCAGATTTCCTGATATATGGTTCGTTCTCTCGTTGAAGAAATGGCACACCACCTGCCGAGAGTATTGCACAAAGAACGAAATCCGTAGCTCCGCAAACAAGGCTAAGACACTGAAAAATAATTCACTAAAAAACAGAACGACGCAATACAGATTCGAACATAGTGAGAACACAAAAGAAGATTCGAACATAGTGAGAACACAAAAGAAGAAGAAGATTAGAACCCAACGATTTTCGGGACGCAAGACGGCGGCTTAAACAATTAGCTACATAGATCCCTCTTTTTTAATGAAAGAACAGTTTGCAG
Source organism: Arion vulgaris (assembly GCA_020796225.1). NCBI lineage: Eukaryota > Metazoa > Mollusca > Gastropoda > Stylommatophora > Arionidae > Arion > Arion vulgaris. Next base: position 33,950,507 of record CM036764.1, read on the forward strand.
AAAAGTGCATAAAATTGTTAAACAAACATATGTGTAAGCTTTATATATAACAGAAAAACATTTGACAACATTGACACTATGAAGGATTAATTCGGTGTTTTTCATGCATAACTTTGGATGGGAAAGATATTAGAATGATCAACAACGTATACAAGGTAACAAGAGGTGATCATCAAGGTACGTATCCTTTATAAGACGTACTCTATTTGCAGTCCATCTAAAATTCACTCCGTCTCTAGCTAGTTCACCCACTTCGTAGGTGTCATATTCATGGTTTCTTTAATATCTTGTAGCCATCTTCTTCTTGGTCTGCCTCTTCGTCCTGGGACCCTGCCCTCTAATATTATTCTCTCCAGGCCATCGTGACGCTGGATGTGACCAAAGTATGTAATTTTTCGGTATAGTATATTGTTTATTAGTCAATTGTCTTTAACATTCAGTTCTTTCACGACATCAACAAGAGATAACAATAGACATATTCACAAAATGGACACTCAACCTATTGATATAAAGCAATAAGGGAGACAACGGCCAGCTATGTCCTTGTGTCTGCTTAAAGTCTATACAGAAAAATAATACTGTTCAAATAAATGGAAGAAATACAAGAACTTAACATTAATGAAAGAATAATGTGTACAACAACGAAATATTGGGGATTATACAATGATGTTAGTAGGAAACGAGCAGAAATTACAAGAACTTAACATTAATGAAAGAATAATGTGTACAACAACGAAATATTGGGGATTATACAATGGTGTTAGTAGGAAACAAGCAGAAATTGGAGATGTTTATACAATGGTGTTAGTAGGAAACAAGCAAATATTGGAGATGTTTATACAATGATGTTAGTAGGAAACAAGCAAATATTGGAGATGTTTATACAATGATGTTAGTAGGAAACAAGCAAATTTTGGGAGATGTTTATACAATGACGTTAGTAGGAAACAAGCAAATATTGGAGATGTTTATACAATGATGTTAGTAGGATTATACAATGATGTTAGTAGGATTATACAATGATGTTAGCAGGTTTATACAATGATGTTAGTAGGATTATACAATGATGTTAGTAGGATTATACAATGATGTTAGTAGGAAACAAGCAAATATTGGAGATGTTTATACAATGATGTTAGTAGGAAACAAGCAGAAATTCCAAGGACTAATAGAACAAGTGGTGGCGTCTGTGGCTTAAGGGATAGTGACTCGGTCTATTAACCCCGAAGATCTGAGTTCGAACACGCTGCGGACAGTTTGTTTGCAAATTGTTTCGATTGGATTATTTACAAAAGGACGATGGCACCACACGTTCAGCAAGCAATGGCAAACTACTGAACGCAATAATGCCTATAAAAATCACGAACAGTGTTAAAAAGCTGGTGTTGATTCGAGAAGTTCTGTAAAGGATATGCAATAATCTTTTTTTTTTAGAACAGGTAAGCAGCAACACTTAGAATATATCACCTGGACATTTATATTAAGAAAACTAAAACAATTATATAGGAAACAAAGAGAGAAAGATAATGCACGTAATGGTAAATAACAAAGATTCTAATAACTGTTAGGTTTTTTTTTATATATTGCGTATATTTTTTTTTATTTCGATCCAGATGGGCTTGAGCTTTCAGCTCTTCGGCTCGGTGCCATAGACATCGTAACCCTTCGGTTCGGTGCCACCAACGCCGTAAATCTGGAGAACCTTTGGCTTTTCTGTCAGCTCACGGAATTGAACAACATTCACAGGGAGCTTGTAACCCGTCGTCCAACACGCTACGAACACGCTGGGCAAGCGGACATATATTGCGTAAATACTAACAGAGGACTGCAGATGTGAAAAGTAAGGTTGAAAGAGGATAGGAACGGTCAAGAACATGCTTAACAATATGATAAATGTATTAACGTTCAAGAAAATAACAAACACACAAAATATAATTCTTATTAAGTGCTACAAATATTTATCTTTGTTATATGGAACAGAAACAAGGACAATGAATAGAAAGAGAGAAGAATTGCAGCTTCTGAAATGTTGATATACAAAAGAATAGGGTGAGTGGTATGAAAAGAGAAGAAAACTACTAGACAAGTGACTAGAAGGGGAAAGAGAACTGATCAGGAAGATATAAGTTAGACGAGTGATATATATGTACATGGCCTTTTTCGTTATTACAGACGGTCAATTAGCAAGTGTTTCACTGTGACAACTTCTGAGTTTTCGCTTGTCTCTCTTGTCTTTCAGCTCATCCTTAAGTCTCTCTTCAAAAGATTCTGCACCTTTGTGCGGTGTTGTTTTCCATATATCTCGATCTTCAGCCAGTTGTTCCTATTTCCTGGGAGGGATAGAAAAATTATTCATTGAGGCCTTGCAGACATCTTTATATCTGAGCAAAGTGATATATTTTGTTCAAATCAAGAGAAATGATAATCTGATAAAACTGTCTTGGAAAGTAATGTATGATCGATATAAGGGAATACTGCAGTAAAACTGTGTAACAATGGCGAAACACGTAAATACAAAGTACTGTAATGTTACAAAATTTTAGCTCCCTTAGGAATTTATTGTCTGAGTCTATATGTTCGGTTACCATGTAAGAAGTGAATTTCTTCACTTGATGTGTTTTTGCGTGATAAAGACCTTTGGGTCGAAATATGTATGTGTAATTGTAATTTGTAAAACTACAGTACTTTTTTTTTACGTATTTCGACATGGAAGGGAAGTTGAAAGTAAAGAGATCGAGAGTAAGGCAGAGGTACTTATCTTATCTTAACCACATTTGCCGTGAAGCGACGTGGGAGAGTTAGTTTCTATCTTGTGCCAGGTGTGTTGCGCTTGACGTTGTCAGTCCATATTTTCGCAGACTCTGAGATGTTATCTATCCATCGTGTTCTTGGCCTGCCTCGTGCTCTGCGCCCTGAGTGTCAATTATTATAAGCACGTGATGGTAGTAAATGTGGTTCCATTCTCATTAGATGGCCGAACCACTTGATTCTTTGCTTCTCAATGTACTGTATGCATGGTATAGTACCAACGATGCTTCTGATATTCTCGTTTCTCACTCTATCTCGCCTTGTAACGTTGACAGCTTTTCGTAAACATCTCATTTCACATGTTGTAATCTTTCTTTCTTGTGTCTTAGTCAGGGCCATGTTTGGCACTGATAGCAGAGAGTTGGAATAAATATGTAGTTTATCAGTTGTCGTTTGACTGCCATGTACAAACAATACTGGTTATTTCAAATATATTCAACAACTTTCTATATCTTTAGTCATTTTCCAAAACTGGCTGGCATATGTTTTGATTGATACAACATTGAAATGGAAAATTCCGAATTTTGTATTAAAACTATATAACATGAAATCACAATTTTTATTTAGACTCTTTCTTAAAAGCTCAGATTACCCAAACATAAAAGTTACATAAATACAATATTATCACATACTTTGAGAAGACCGACCAGAAACATTGCAAGACAGGCACTGTTTTAGAACCCGCATGGAAAGAGGAGTAGGGAAAGACCTATAAATACCTGAAGTAGAGAACTGGTGCCTGATATTAGAAGGATAGGTAACATGTACAAAGAATTGCAAGAATGGCAGGAGAGTGGAAGAACTGAAAGAAATTTGTTGAAGACTTGTTGTGAGTTAAAAGATAATAAAGAAGATGAAATACAATCTTAGTCTACAGTTAGTCTTATAATGTAGTTTGCTAATACTGGGTATTCACCAAAGATATTTGATAACAAACCAGTTTAGCATGTCAACTAAGAAAACGTATCTTCTGCTCTACTTGGCATGCTCTTATAGCCAATTTAGAACGTCTGTATCAGATTTGCCAGTTTCTCTAAATCCCCGAAGTTTGTGTAATTATCTGAGTTCTCTTCACAAAATAACCGCTTTTATATTTGGCGTCCATCCAAAAGCCCAAACATTCGGTGCGTTTACCAGTATTAATATCGAACAAATTGGACTCCAACATGGACATACAATAATTTGTTCAAATATTTAGCAGGTATTGATCGTAGATGAAGGAAAACACAGCTCTGTTAGAACAAGACGTTTATCATTTAAGCGAACAACGAGCAGCAGCGAATACGTCTGAAATATAAATAAAGATATTTGAATAATGCAACAAATAATATATCATGTTCAAAAACGTACCATTGTTACTCTATTGTGCAAGTATAATATGTATACTGCGTAACACTTTACATCATAGCGGGCATGTATTCGCTAACAAGTATTTAAATCTTTCATTCATAGCAATAAAATATGTAATTCTGTTCACTGATGAATGCAATAAAAGTGCAATTATCATAAAAACAAGGAGTGTAGCTAATAAAACAAGTGTAGTTAACCAGAATAATGAGGATAACTATGTAGACAAGGTAAGAGAGAACTTATTCTTCATTTGAGTTCCAAAGGGACAATACTATTACAGATTGAACGACCACAGGTTTAAATCAGCATCACAACGGGAGGTAAGAGGGGAACAGATAACTGATAACAATTCTAAAGAGATAAATTTAAGAAATTCCATTTTTTTAAACAAGTCTTACAATTTGAGAAAATTGATAAAAAAATGGTGTTGAAAAAAAACAAATAAAGATTAATTTTTAAACAATGGAGAAATAAGTAAATGGATAGAGACAAACTAGAGAAAAGAGAAGTATGAAGAAAAAAACAATGTCACATTGATAAAAAAAAATAATTGTAAACATGAAATTTATAAGGATGGGAAGTAGAAAATAATTTGAAATGAGAAGTATAGAGGCAGAATAAAAGAACTAACATAATCGAGAAAGAATAGAGATGTGAATTAAGAACGTGGACACAAAAGAACAGAGACAAGATGAGTATGAAGACAAGAAGATAAAATACTTCGGGGCGAAGTCAAATGTGAAGTACATGAACAAATTTGAAATCATAGCATTCGGAACAATTGGTTATAAAGGAAGAATAGAAGATGTTGAATTGGGAACACATGAATATAGAGAAAGAATAGAAGACGTTGAATTTGAGAAATGCTATAGAAAGTAAAGAAATGTAGAATTAGGAAGAAATCAGAATAGAAAAAGAGAAAATAGAATTAGAAGAAATCAGTATAGAAAAGAAAAAAGTAGAATTAGGAAGAAATCAGTATAGAAAAATAGAGAAAAGTAGAATTAGGAAGAAATCAGTATAGAAAAGTAGAGAAAAGTAGAATTAGGAAGAAATCAGTATAGAAAAAGTAGAGAAAAAGTAGAATTAGGAAGAAATCAGTATAGAAAAGTAGAGAAAAGTAGAATTAGGAAGAAATCAGTGTAGAAAAAGTAGAGAAAAAGTAGAATTAGGAAGAAATCAGTATAGAAAAGAAGAAAAGTAGAATTAGGAAGAAATCAGTATAGAAAAGTAGAAAAAGTGGAATTAGGAAGAACTGAGTATATCGAACAAAGAGAACACGTTATAATGAAAACCAATAGTATGTGTGAAAGAGCTAACAAGTACATAGAAAAGTAATGTGTAGTGTAACGAAGGAAGAACAGACTTGCAAACAATAATGAATAAGGAATGAAGAAAGAGAAGAGAGATTACGTATACACGAAACACAATGAGAAGTCAAGAAGACTATTAGACAAAAAACAAATGAGAAATAACGTAGAGAAGAAAAACACATCAAGAGTAAAGGAGACAAGACGTGTAGACGAATACCAAATGATAAGTAGAGACAATGTGTTGATGTAAACCACATGAGGAGTAAATGGGAAGAGAAATGAGTAGTTCAGATAAAGAGAGAAGACGTGTAAATGAAAACAAATGAACAATATAGAGAAAGAGAGAAGATATACAGATAAAAACAAAGAAACAATATGGAGAAAAAGAGAAGATATTCAAATGAAAACAAATGAATAATAGAGAGAGAGAGAGAGACGACATGCAGATTAAAATAAAAACGAAGATGAAAAAAACGAAAGCAAGTAGACAAAAATAGACGAATAAATTACTTCTAAAAAAAACCTAATGAAGTTATGAAGTGACAAATGAAACTAAATACAACCAACAGACACTCTAGGTGTCTGTAGCTTAAACAGTAGACAGCTAGATCACAGTCCAAGTGTACTTTTATGCAAATTTCGCGTAGAGCAATTTGGAAGTAAATTCGATCAATGAATTTTTACGAACGGTACAAATAGACCTCACCTTTCAGAAAGCAATGGCAAACTACTGAATATATAAGTGGTGCCTAGAAAATTGACGACTCGCTTCCTATGGTTGATGACTAAGTCCTGTAAAGGATATGCCTCCATTTTCAATTTTGTTTTCACAACAGAAACTTGGAAACAATGTAGTTTCAAAAGTCCGAATGTTTTGATGGAAAGTCTGATAATTTGTTTTCTATGAATATTCTTAAAATGTAAAATAATTGTGCTGTAATAATAGTTCATCACTGGTTTCTGCATGGTAATAGATCATTTGAATGTGTGAGAGTTCGTGTACATGTATGATTCATTTATTCAAATTATGTATGATAATGGCATAGTTGATTGGAGTGTAGATTTGTATTATAATATTTACCCTTGTTGTTTAATAAAACATATTTGCACATCAAATGGAGAGCGGCATTTGTGTAGTAGTTAGTTTACTTGTGTAACAGGAGCAGCAGGTATGCTGTTGATTGACCCTTATTAGGAGTCTATGATTACTCTCTTTTTTTCTAACCTATCTGTTTGGCCACGGCACCACTGGTAATCTATACCAGACTAAGATTCTGCAGTTTTCTCAAAAAGTTCTCTTTCTGCTGCTGTAAGATCTAGAGAATCTCTCTCACCAGAAACCAATTCACAAATGCCAACATCTCAGATGAAAGTTAATCAAATTTTAATTACTCTCTTCACACCTTGCTGAGAACTTTATCATTCTATTTTTACATGAAATTAAAAACAACAATCCTACCAAATCAACAAATCTCTGGAGATCCCATGACTCGACCGAAAATGTACACTGTCTTAAATATCTATGTAGGCCTACCAGAACCAAAATCCCTACTGGTCCATCGAATCTTCCATGACCACTGGATCTCTATAATTTCTCTATAAATCACAGCGTCCGCTCTGCTCCGCTCCGCCCCGCCACAAGAACACTTGTCCGAAGTGTTTGTTCAATCTCCTTCTCTCTCTCTGCCGTCCGAATTCCATCCCCGAGTATTTATACCAGGCAGGCATTACGCAATCTATACACCCCCACCGAAAGATCTAGATAGAAATTGTTTATTTCAAAATACTACGCTCATTAAACTCAACTAATGTCATTGGTCTATTTATTTCAACCTACCAATAATTTGCTCCTCTTGTTTACCAGGCTGCTCAGTATAATCGAGTCATCTCTTCTCGAACATGGTTCCATAAAATAGTAATCATGGAATTTTCCTATCTGTCTTAAATTCATCATCATTATCAAAAATGCGTTATGTTACCAAACCTTCAATCTACATCCCTGTTTCCCAACGTGGGGCGTACGCCCACTGGGGGCATTTCCATCGTTTAGGGGCAATGGACTCGTTCAGAGTTTAACTAATGTTCATTATGTTGCAAAACCGATATACTGACTTTTGGATGTCTGTTGACAAAAAACGACTGTTGCTTCACAATCACTTTACTCAAGTTTAAAAAATCTTCAATGAATGGAAAGTACTTATATCTATTTACATTTTTACCTCCTTTTAACAAAGCTTTGAAAGGGGAAAAGCATGTGTTATTGTGTTAAAATCGAGTCATATAAAAAAACTGTAATGTGTCCGTCATTTGCCAACCTTGTCATTAAGTCCAAAATGAGTTTATATAGTGTAATCTTGAGTATGTAATAGTATTGGACAGAGCCACGCATATCATATTTCCGCCATAGAAAGCAGGTCTGAAGTTTGATTTGGCTTGGAATGTTAGGTACGATGGGAAAAGAAACTAAGAAACATCAAGGTGGTTTAACTTAAATACAAGTTATGGGCCATTAGTCTGATTACCAGAGTAATAGATACTCACTGTGCAGCTGGATTATACATGTGTCCTTAGAGTACAATTTCGTAGTTGTATAGTTAACGAAGGAGCATTTATATATGGATTACAGTAGAATGTCATAAGATCTTTTTTTTCCATGTTTAGCGACAGATTGAGAAGGCATGGTTGGAACATACATTTTTAGACAATGACAGAAGAATATCGATAGTCAAAGTAAGATGAGTCTTTTCCAAGAGAGTAACAGATGTGGGAAATCGCAGTCATTAGAACAAAGTTTTGGAATATTAAAGTAATAGAATATTCCCCCATATATATATATACACGATGGACTTTAAGAAGAGGGAATAATAGTACAGATAGAGAGCTAAATACAGAACAGCTTGTGAGGTAGCTAGAATAAAAATAGAGAACTAGACACAGAACAGCTAAAGTACAGGACTGTTAGGTCAGATTATACGAGAAAAGCAGAAGAGAACCGAAGAGCTTCACGTAGAAGATATAACTATTGAAGGTTAGAATTTATCAGAGCTAATTAGAAGAGAACACCGCATACTTTTTCAGAAGAGCAGATTTGACCACATAAATGTGGATATAAATATTGTTAATGATTTTTTTTTTCTTCAAATAGTCATGCTATAATAATCGAATTTGCTCAAACGTATATCACCTGATGTGAAATATTACTATATTAATGTATTCAACATTAATGTCTTTTATGCCAACAATGCTTGACCAACGAATCAATGAAACGAGGTCGTCTTGAAGAGCATTTGAAGGCGAAACATAGTGCTCATATTATGTCAGATTTGAATTACTTTCAAACTTTAAAGACAAATTTTGAAAAAATAGCAACATTAAAGTCCCTGTTTACTGCTCATACTGCAACTGTCAATCGTACTCTTGAGGCTAGTTTTCAAATTTCCTTATTGCTAAATGTGAACAAAATCATGCTATAGGAGAGAATTTAATCAAACCATCAATATCATCATTTCTTAAAACGGTTCTGGAAAAAGATGACCAAGAGGTGAAAGCTATGCCACTCAGTAACAATACTGTTAGCAATAGAATAGACGAAATCAGTGAAGATATTGAAATACAACTTGTTGAAAAGCTGAAAACAAAAAATTCTCAGTGCAAATGGATGAATCAACGTTGAGAGACAGTGTTGATAAGTAGTATTGATAACTTACATATTGATAATGGGGATTTTGCTGAAGAAATGTTGTTCTGTAAATCATTAGAAAGCACTCCTACCTTCAAAGATATATATAATAAGCTAAAATATTACTTATATGTCAAAAATATACCAATGAAAAATATAACATCTTGTGCCGCAGATGGTACTAATAATATGATAGAAAAGAAAAATGGCTGCTTAAAATTGCTGAAAGATGAGAATCCAGAAATGCTTTTGTGCATTGTGTTATTAACAGGGAAAATGTGGTAGATAAAAATATTTCACCTGTTCTAAACGAAGTACTAAATTCAGTTATAAAGTGTATCAATGCTATTAAATCTAATGCCAAATGTGAGTGTCTCTTCATGCTATTTTGTGAAGAACAAAATACAGATCATGTGAGACTTTTACTTCACACTGAAGTAAGATGGCTCTTGAAAGGGAACTGCTTGACAATATTTATGGAACTATTTGATACTCTTTAAGTGATTTTTAAGCGACAAACCTGAAATAAAGTATCTGTTAACGGTCGATGGTAAAGCATTTGTGAGTTAAGCCGATATCTTTGAATGAAAAACAAAATATATTAAATAACCACCTTCAAGGAACAGATAAAACTCTTGTTGATGGAAAAGCTAATATATTTGGTTTTATTACCTTTATTGAACTATGTCAGAAATATATTTGCAACAAACATTTTGAAGTTTCATTGGCTCCAGAAATGTAAAGTGACTGATATCGCTATACTGATACTTGTTATTGTCGATCATCTGAAAATTCTATCGGCTAATTTAAAAGAAAGATTTTCTGATTTGAAACAAATTGATTGCAGTCAATGTAAGTGGATTTGTCTGATATTTCAAATATGCAGTATCAAGAAGAACTCGCAGATATGCAAAATGATGAGTCAGTTAAAACTTCATTTAATATAAAAGGAGCGACGGCATGGCTTTGTGAGAAAACATAAATCAAATATACAAATTCAACCAAATGTGCAAGAAAACTTATCACCATTTCTATCTTCATATTTAACTGAATGTGGATTTATTGCCATAACTGATTTGCTGCTAAAAAAGAAATTGGTTGAATATAACACAATAGGAGACTTGAGACTGAAGCTAACTAAATTGGAACCTAACATACAATCTCTTTGCAGCATCTATCAATCGCAAGGATCTCACTAAGTGTAAGTAATAAATAGTTACTAATAATTAAAACAATATAGAAAAATATATCATTAAAATGATATCGTACTTGAATTTCAGTTCTCCATTATATGTTTTGAAAATTTATTTACTGTTTTTCCTCAACAATTTCCTAGTGATTTCTTCCTGAAACCTATCATTTAAGTTTCTTCAGTGAACAATTCAATTTTTAGAAAATACAATTTTTGTATATGTTACATATGAAAGGGGGCATACCGATTTTTGAAAGGCTTTGGTGGGGCATGGCACAAAAAGGTTCGGAAACACTGATCTACATCGTTGAATAATACCCCGGATATCACGTGATGTTTATTACACAATACACTTCCAAATTGCGTCCAATTTTCTTAGGTACACATTTTTTTCTTTCTCCTAGACTTGCTAAGATTTTATTATATAGCCTGGTCATTCCTTCCTTGCTTGCATTTTACTAGAAATATATCTTCACTTATCATTATCTCCTGGTATAAATAACCTCACTTCATGGGCGCATTGTTACATAATCAAATTTTCAGATTAAAGACATATTTTACTTAGAAACTGCAGCTACTCTCAGGTCAGTTAAGCCACAACTGGTTACCAGAGAAATACTTCGACATAATTACGGCAGAAGTAATGTTGTCCACATTATGTAATAGCTGCATTAAATCATATTCCCAATATGCCACACAGTATAAAAGTATGTTTTCTATTTTCATTTTCTTTAACCACAACTAAGATATTTCATAAAGTCTTACAGATATGACATTGGTGGTAAGGTCTCGTGCAAAATAAATAGGTAAAAGTCGTGCCGAAGACTCAGTTCTTTATATAATGTTTAGTTTTGAAAGTGGTAATGACGATTTAGTTTCTCTTATAATAATTAGATTAAAAGGGGTGATGATGATAATGTAGTCCATCCCATAATCTATTACGGTAGACATTAAAATAATTCGGTAGTAATAATTATTAATATTTATTGTAATGATGATGAATATTCATATTGCAAAGTTCTTGTTATATGAATTTCCTGTGATTTTCCTAATCAATGTGATTTTTAAATCTAGTACAAAAAACTGTTTTAAATTTGATAAAGAGGAAAATAAAGCATGTGAAATGAAATGCTTGAGGAAGGCACTGTGGTCACCAGGAAAGATAGACTACGAAATGAGGACATCAGAAGCAGAGTGGACATAACTTTATGCCCCGAATACAGTGAAAGACAACAAATGCAGTGGTTTGGACATTTAATGAGAATGAAATACAACCAACCACAATAAAGCATACAATAAAAGAGATCGGGTATTAGAGCTAAGGAAGACCAAGAAAAAGATGGATATACAATATCAAGACCACACTACATAACACGGATAAACAAAACAAGGGCGACTCATCTGGCCTAGAACGCAAATTTAAGCTCCCATCCCTACGCTTAACGGCAAGAGTGGACAGCCAACTACATCTTCCACCTGGGAATAGACAATAGATAGATAGAAAATAAAGCATGAAGCAAATTAGTCTTAGAAATTGCAAGACACATTTTAATCTACTTTTCGACACCAATTCTTTTTCTAATACAATAAAATCGTATTCTAGTTTCATGAATTTGCATTTTGCTCGAAGAATCTACATATTCCATTTCTGTGTATAAAGTTGCATTGTTTCCATCTTGATATTTAGCCAGTGATAATATTATTATTATTATATTCATATCATACCGTTACTTGTTAGATAAGACATGAATCAATTCCTCCATACCACTATAACCTGGGTAACTAATCTTTTATTTAGAATTGAGTCCAATATTTATTACCTCTCTCGAAGTATAAGTTTCTAGAGCGCCATTTATTTCTTCAACTCTGTGCCTTCCATTTCAATGCTTACTTTGTGATTCTTTGATAATTTCTTCTCAGAGTATGACCAACATATCTTCATCTTATCTTTCTTAGAACAATTGTTAGTAATGGCTGACTAGATATTTCTCTGATTTCATTACTTCTAAATTCTTTTTCTTGCAGACATTTATTTTCTAGTGCATTCAATTTACTTTCTGTAAACGATGCCAGCAGTTTCAAAGAAGTGAGAAACAGTTAATCTCATTTCATTGAAACTTACTTGTTAATAAAATGTCAGATAGATTGACAACTGAATGCGGCAGGAGGTAGGAAGGAGAGGAAAAACATCTCAACCTGACACAAGACAATATTATGAAGAGGCCAAGAGATTTATTAGAATAAAAATGCAAGATGAACGAGAAAATTGACCATCCTGTTCACCAGACACAATCTTTATTGTCTGCTCAATAGAAAAGATGAAGTAGTAATCTTTTACTCCTAACAGGTCACAGCAGACTGAGATAATATATTTTGAACAACTAAGAATTGCTGATAACTATGAATGTCGCATGACACATTTATTTCTGAATATCTACATCTTCTTCGTGTCCCAATTTACACTAAGGCTTCCTCAAGAGACCTCCACTGTTGCCGTTCTGCTGCCTTTCTACCAACCATCTCCCACGTCAGGACATACTGCTTCAACTCTCGCTTCCACAGCTCCTCTCTATGTTTCCTTTAGACGTCCAGGCCTTCTCTTCCCATCCGCTGTCCATCTGAGAGCTGTCCTAGTCAATGCACCCACTGGCATACGACATACATGTCCAAACCATCTCCATCTTCGTCTTTTAATGATGGTCTCCAAGGATGCACAGTCTGTTCGTTTCAAAAGCTCCTCATTTGTTATGGTATTTGGCCAGAAAATTTGCAGGATTCTTCTTAAACATTTATTCTGAAATGTCTTCAACTTGTATTTCTGAATATAGCAAGTAAATATGTTCATCGTATGTTAAATTGAAATAACATATGGTTGCTATCAGCTTAACTGCAATATATGTGGTTGAAAACTTTGATAAAGTGAGGCGGAGAATCTATGCTTTCTTATCGAAGTCTCGGCACATTTAGCATTACCATGCGGGCTCTGTCCTCCACTGCAGAAGCCATCCTAAACTCTATTTGCTCAACGTACCCATGAGAAGATTCTTGGAAAAGATTCAGGTTGGTGTCTGTAAGCGAGCAAATAAAAAAAAAGGATTATGCTGAAGATTATCAAAAGTGAAAACACATTTGTTTTAGTGGCACGTTGTATTATTAATATAAATTATTACGATATGCTTGAGGAAGGCACTGTGATATGATGAAGTCTGAGAAATGGCTGGTCAACCAACAATAATAACTGTTACAGGAAAGAGATCATGAAACTATGATAGGCATAGTCTGAGAAGAAATTATTTAAGAAATAACAAAACAGGCATTGAAGTGGGAAGCAAATGATTTCAGAACAAAATGATGCCCTAGAGAAACCAATGAAATAACATTTACTGATAGAGGCAAGCAATCTCGGACTCAATTCCATAGAAGAAATTGATTGTGCTGCTCAGGATAGAGCCATATGGTGAAATTGTTTGCAGGCACAATGTAACGTATATCGATACGAAAGGAAAATAGCGATAATGTATCCTTATTAGAACTGTCAGTTAAGAAATAAATGTTTCATTGATACAAAATGGTAATTATTAAAGGTAATTGCAAATATTATATATAATCATGTGCCACTTGGTGAGAATGAACCTGAATACACCAGTTGTGTGAGTGTACAACCTGAAAAAGGAATCATCAAGAGGAAGGGGCAGGCCAAGAAACAGATGGATTGATGGGAGTTACTCCAAATCTATAAGAATTCCACAATATTCGTAGCATGCATATCGAAAGAGACCACCGAGCGTGCACTATCTCGTAAACTGTTCACCAGTTGAACCTGCTATGCCTAACGGGATAAAAGCAGAAGAAACAAAAAGATATATAATCACGTAAACAAAACAAAACAATGCGTGAACTAGGCATTTTTTCTTTTGATGAAACAAAGATTTTTATCCAAGATTTAAGGCAGTGGGAATCACCAGGAAAGACATACTATGAAATGAGGACATCAGAAACAGAGTGGCATAACTTCATCCACCGAATACATCGAAATATAACAAATGCAGTGGCTTGGACATTTAATGAGAATGAAATACAATCAACCACCAATAACAGTATACAATAAAAATAAATCGGGTACTAGAGCTAAGGGAAGACTACGAAAAAAGATGGATAGACAATATCAAGACCACACTACATAAACACGGACACAACACAACAAGGGCGACTCATCTAGCCCTAGAACGTAAATTAAAGCTCCAATCCCTACGCTTAACGGCAAGAGTGGACAGCCAACTACATCTTTCACCTTAGAACAGACAAAAGACAAAGATTTCATTGCTTACTACAAATGTGCAGCTTTTTTTGACAACATTTGGTGAACGTTTTTAAAAAATTCGATTTATTTAAGTGCGTACGCTCTACGGTTGATCTACTTTTATTTTTTATTTCTTAACTTGTTCTCTCTTGTCATAAAAATGTACTTCAGTTTTTTTTTCTTATTTAAAAAAAGGGTACCAAATTAAGAGAACTAGTACCAGGAACAACCAACACTGACTTAGGAAAAGTCACGTCACGTAATGGCTCTTCCTTGTCATGGTGTTAAAAGACTTCACATATTTTAGGCACGAATTTATCACGGGAACAGTAATGTGTTATTGCATAAACTTAAGTCAGCAAAATTCTGTTTGTCTAACCAGGACAAAGTTAATTAATTTTTTTTTAACATAAGAAAGACAAAGTACACACGCAAGCAATGATTACTGCAATAGTTTGTCATTTTCTTTTTCTGAATAACATTTCCACTGTAATAGACTCGTTTTATCCACTTTTATAATTTCCTCCTTATTTTAGCTTGTTTTCTTAAAACTTCTTCTTCTTCGACCGCTCCAAATCGACTACTTGATAATCACTCTGTGTGGTCTGTATGTGACCTGAACCTAAGAGCGATAGTACGCTGTGCCAGTTATGCGTCTACAAGTACGCCAGCACATCCGATTTTTGCGATGATTTTTATTTACTAGGGTAGCTTTCCTAGGCCCTACAGCAATCTCCTCTTACGACATGTCTTGTATGTCGCAGTGGTACTGTTCTTTGCTTCCTTTACGATCCGTGGTACCACATGGGCTGTTTCCTTATTACGAAACTTCTTTACAAACATTAGAAATAATGTTAAACATTTGGTTAGCACCTACTTCTAGCATCTCAAGATTTCGTCATAGCTAAGCTAGTCTGATCTGATTAAAAAAACATTTGTAGAGTAACATGAGCGACAGTTGTAAATGTTAACATAATTAAGCAAATAGTGGTACACCATGTTATTTCATCAGACTAAGCAATCGATTATATTGGAAAATGAAGACCATGCACTGGTAATCAATCAGTCAGGTCACTACAACTGAGCAAAGTCAATTCTATGACCCTACCACTTGTCGATATAGTTTTATACTTCTATCACTTTACTTCTACTTTTCATGTCACATGATTCTTTTATATTGTCACAACCGTTTTCGCTCGTGTGGCGTCGGTGCCCGCAATGGAAGCGAAGAATAGTACCACTGCAACCTACAATGCATGTCGTAAGAGACGACTGTTGTAGGACCTAGGATGCTACCCCTAGTAAATAAAAGCAGCGAAGAAATCGGATGTGCTGACCTACCCGTAGGCGCATAAGTGGCACAACGTACAATCGCTCTTAGACTCAAATCACATACAAATCACACAGAGTGGTTGACAATATGGAGCGTTCGAAGAAGAAGAAGAAGAACCTTATTAAATTAGTAACACATCCATCTTACCCGATTTATGATATATTATTCAATATATTATTTAGCTAAATATAATTTGTTTACTATTTATAGCAAGGAAAAAATGTGAAAAGGTTTAGCACAAAGAAATAAAAGTGATCTAAGTTAAAAGTAACAATAGTGGATAGTAAATCTATTGCCATCTCCACTAAAACAAAAGCTCATGATATTCAGCTCAAATGTGATATTGTACTTGCTGCATGACTAGGAAACGAGACGTTTCACCAAGTAAAATAGATATAAGAAAGACTCATGCCTTTATCAGTGGATGTTTTTGTTGTACTATCTTGACTAAGACAGTATGAAACAGTTTAAAACATAGACATGTGGATAAGAGCATGACTTGAACATATGATGATGCAGATGAAAAGGAGAAAATTGCAATACGTCGACCAATACAATGCGGAAGACACAGTCGTATGTTAATAGAAAAGCATTTGTGTTGTACACTCAAAGGAAACTGAAAAATGGGAGTTCTAAGCCGATGTGGAAACGCATTCTTCTTTAGGAGCTCAAGAATGTTGAGCTCTCATGGAAAGGCATAAAGAAAATGACCAGAGACCGGGACAAGTAGAGTACAATTGCTGAGACTCAATGCTCACAAGGCACACACAAAAGGAAGTTAAAGAAACATTTTTGTACCTCGTGGTGTATAGGATAATACGGTGTTAAGTTCATATTTTTCATTGACCGTCGGCACACGATGGGTGATGTCAACATCACTCCGGCCGTCTTGACTTCCCATTGCTTTGCTGGTACCCAATTGAGACTGTGTCAACCTGAGAACAGTTACGATCTGATAAAATGCCACGCCTACTTGTGAAATTGAACCCCGACCACTAGCATAATAAGCCAGTTCACTAATAACTACGTTACTGCCACTCTCGCTCCACAAGGAATGAGAATTAAATAGACACGTATAGAAGTTTGTGGTGTGATTGACACTTAATTGTACGCACCTATAGTCATCAATGGTATGAAATGTGCTGAGTGTTCCTGTAGAGTTGCAGAAGAGAATGTCCAGTGATACAATAAAATAACAACATGAAACTATAATTAATAACGATTACATTGAATATGTTACACATTGACAACATCTTGGATACAGCATATCATTTCTTGGCTCATCAATAGAGACTGTACAGAAGACACCAGAATAAGAATGGCTTTGGTAATTCAGTGGTAATCCATCTGTGGTATGGGCTGTTGTAAGTTGTGTAGCATCTCCTGAATATCTCTTCGAATGTAGGTAACTTTTCATCGACATTCAGTACACCTACAGGAATAACTAGTTTATCCAGGCATGAGCAGTTCAATGTCGTTCTGTAGGGTTTCTTGCCTTGCACAATGTGTATGTTAAACGTGTTGAGGGTTCAATCGTTTTGTTTCTTAGATCACATGCTTATTTTGCAGAATGTTAATTGCATGTGTATTATTTTTGAAAATCTCTATGTGTGAACTTTTTTCAGCAGTCAATTTTTTTTCGCACAGAATAGAATTGTTAACCTATGTCTGGCTCGCACTTTGATATTCTAGCCGACTTCTGATCTCGCCTGAATTTTAATTATTGTTTTACATAGCATTAAAGAACTGGGGAGTCTGTGGATTGCGTACCCACCCCGGATAAAATCCAGAATAGGATTGCCATAGAACTAGTGGATTAGAGACTTTCTGTGTTTCCTAATCATACATCAGCCAACGTATTGTTCCGTGGATTCATTCCCCACCCCTAGATTGTTTGCTCTTCACTTTAAGTTTTGTTATACTCAATGCATCTGTTCAAAGGTTCAAGACAAGAGGATCTTCATGTCCCGGATCCCTTCTCATATCGAAGATGCCAGCCTTCATAAAGCAGCACACATCGGTTCTCTATCCTAAGATCTAGTTCCAACCACAGATGGTGCATGCACATTGTCGGAACAGCATTAAATCAAAGAATCGACTTCATTGCACCTGGGATCCAGAAATGTCTCCGTCCATGACGGCAGAAATAGCTCGTCATCTACTGACAGTATTGAATAACGCATACACTTGTGGTTGACCAGACATTTCTCTGATTTCATTACTTCTACTGAATTTGTCCTATTCTATGATAATTTGTTTTTGCAGACATTTATTTTCAAATGCATTCAACTTGCTTTCTATGTCTATAACAATTTGCCAGCTCTAGATGGCTTAAAATAGGATTGATACAACACTGGAACTGAAATTTGTAATCTATTTTGAAAACTATATATCTTAGAGTTTAATATTTGATTTTGACTTTTAAGAATTAATGTTATTTCACAATTCATAGCAAAACATCAATTTTAGCATTTCCCTTGCAAATCACAATTGCTATCCAAAAATGTGAACTGCTCTGTTAAATTATTGTTATCATTTGGATTTCGGATTGTTAAATGCATTACATATAACAATATATAACATATCATATATATATATATATATATATATATATATATATATATATATATATATATATATATATATCATAACATATAAACACATATAATGAAGACACCTATGGCAAGTAATTCGGTTATCACACTGGAATCTAAAATGATAAAAATAACAGAGCAGTTTACCTATTTAAGTAGCAATTTTGATTGCACAGGAAATGTTAAAAAGAAATTATGATACGAATTGGCAAAGCAACATCAGCTTTTAAAAGTCTACATAAAATATGGAGCTGCAAGTTATATACTCGTAGTATTAATACTAAATTACAAATTTTCATTCAAATGTTGTATCAATCCTTATATATGCCAGCGAGAGTTGAAAAATGACTAAATATAGAGAATGCAAGTTGAATGCATTTGAAAATAGATTGCGAAAAATAATGAATATAAAATGGAACGAATTCAGGAGAAGTGATGAAATCAGAGACATGTCTGGTCAACCACTAGTGACAACTGTTATAAGAAAGAGAAGATGGAGATATGTTGGGCACACCTTGAGGAGAAATGGTCAACGAATATCAAAGCAGACATTGAAGTGTGATGTAAAGGGTTCAAGAAAGAGAGGTCGACCTAAGGAGACACTGAAACGAACTTTGCTGAGAGAGACAGGAAATATCGGTCTCAGTTCCATGGAGGAGATTGAGCGAGTTGCACAGGATAGAGCGATATTTAGAAATTACTTGCAGGCCCTATGTAACATATAACGGTACGAGAAGAATTATTATTATGATATGCATTACATGTCATTTGTGTCTCCATTATATTTCAACAACCATCCTACACACCCTTTTAACATCTACCGAAGAGATTGTGCGCCTAATGGATTGTTCAGAGTGATATGATATCGATTGTGTCAGGATCGTACGGTATATTTCGTCAGTATGATGCAAGTCTTCGAAATGTCGCCCCTTAAATTATTTTTTCTTAAAATAATCTTCAATTGTAATTTTGATGTTGGTGCTTATGCCGCCCCCTTACGTACCGCCTGATGTGGTCGCCTCTATGTATCAAAGCACGGCACGGCCCAGGATTGTGTAATCAATATTTATTTATTGATTTTTGTTCTTCAAATTCTTCTTCTGCTTCTTCTTCGATTAACCACTTGTTAACCACTCTGTGTGATTTGTATCTGATCAGAGCCTAAGAACGATTGTACGTTGTGTCAGTTGCGCGCCTACAAGTAGGCCAGCACATATGATTTCTGCGATGCTTTTAAATACTAGGGTAGCTTCCTTGGGTCCTATATTAATCGCCTCTTACGACATGCCTTGTAGGTCGCATTGGTACTATTCTTTGTTTACCTTGCGGACCACTGCACGCCAGACAGTTTTATTTTTTAAATGTATGTTACAGTTAAATCCAGACACTTTATTTAACTACAACAGATCGTAAAGTTGTCTCTTGACTTCTTTCATCTATTATAGAAGTTTCAATCCGCTTAATTCTCCAACGAAATTTGAATTTCTGTCATCTGTCAAGTAAAAGACAGCCGGCAGAAATTCAGGGAGAAAACAGACCGTTTCCATTTGGGCATGTCAAATTGATGATGGGATTCCAGTCGGGAGCGATGGATTTTAAAAAACATATTTCTTCAGTGATTTAACCTCGAGAGCAATCAATAACAGAATGTCATTTTGTTTAGTGCACGCCTATAATTAGTAGACAATTTATGTAATCGTGTCATATTTTGAATTGTCTTTCCAAAACTTGTATCTAATTTCCCAGTTTCAACTCTATTTTATTTCGTCATTCACTTCATATTTTTCATATGTTTTTTTTTTCGATCCAGAAGCAATTGAGCTTTCAGCTCTTCGGCTCAGTGTCACGAACATGGTGAATCTGGAGAACCTGTGGTTTTCTGCCACTCGCGGAATTGAATCCGCACTCACGGAGGGCTAATTCACTTCATCTAAAGACCCATACATTAAAGAGTTGCTGTATTGAAACATTACTTAAAATATTAATATAAAATAAAATCTCAACAAAATATTTAATTTTGATAATTGTATCAGGGCTATTGCAGTAAAACTCGTGTCAATTAATATACCATATATACATATTCATTTTTACAAAATTCATGTGTTGATATGTGTACTTAATTGTTTGTAGAACCTAACACATCAATTTCTAGAATAATGTGTTCAGCTCTACACATTTGGTATGAAAAAATCGCACGGTTGTTGCCGAGGTTCTCAAGTGGAGCAAAGAATAATACCACTGCGACCTACAAGGCACGTAGTAAGAGGAGGCTAGGCCTAGGGAAGCTGCACTAGTAAATAAAAAGCGTTGCAGAAATCGGATGTGGTGGCCTTGTAGAAGCATAACTGGCACACAGTACAATCGCTCTTAGGCT
>CM036764.1:35906449-36086449 GCA_020796225.1 Arion vulgaris
AAAACCATCACAGTTACACACACACAAACAAGTTGACAAATGAGTATATGAACAAGAATGAGAAAAAAACTGGTATTTGCATGATGGTATCACTTTAATGTAGTTAGTATATTAGTCTTAGACTGCATGACTTGTGTGTTTTTAGTTATTAATATTGTCCACTTACTTACAATCTCCGAAGATGTTCTCTCTAACACTTTATCATATTCAGGATACTAATATAAAAAAATACTCTGTTTTGGAATTAGTGATTTGTCTGTTGTTGTGCATTTGTTTTTATTAACCAAGTTAACCACTTTTTGTGCATTTGTTTTTATTAACCAAGTTAACTACTCTTGGTGATCAGTTTTATTTTGTATCGAGAATGTAAGTATGTTGCGCTCCATGTTAGGCACCAACGGCGTGTAGAACAAGCACATCCACATTTTTTTCCAAAGTGTTTGCATATTTTCCAACAAGACAGAAATCTGTACAGACGGGTAACTTAGATTTTACAAATAGAAAAACCCCCACTTTAAAGTACCACACCTGGAGTTATACTGTAGTATGGTATCAGATCTTGGGGGGCAGAGTAGACTTGTGACAAGAATGAATAATATATATGTGTTGGTTTCAAGTTGTCTCAGAATTAAAAAGACTTATGTCTACAGGTGTATCATCTTCGGGGTGTGTGATTTTACCTGCATCAACAAATCTATCATTTCTCAGAGTTTATAGATTTACAGACTCGTGTCAACACATATATCCTCTCTCAGAGTTTATAGTTTTACAGACTCGTGTCAACACATATAACTTCTCTCAGAGTTTATAGTTTTACAGACTCGTATCAACACATATAACTTCTCTCAGAGTTTATAGTTTTACAGACTCGTGTCAACACATATAACTTCTCTCAGAGTTTATAGTTTTACAGACTCTGTCAAACATATAACTCTCTCAAGTTTATAGTTTACAGACTATGTCAACACATATCCTCTATAGAGTCACAGTTTTACATATCATGTCATCTAGTATATTATCTCTCATAGTTTACAGATTTACATAGCATGTATATCTTCTCTCATAGTTTACAGTTTTACATATCATGTCATCTAGTATATTATCTCTCATAGTTTACAGTTTTACATATCATGTATATCTTCTCTCATAGTTTACAGTTTTGCAGGCATAACATCTCTTCAGATTTAAAATTGTGTTGGAGAGATAGAACTCAATCACTGACTTGACGTTCAAACAAGAATTAAGTGGGTGAAAGGTATAACACATCATATGACTCCGCTCAATCCGAAAATGAGTGTGTGAAAGGTATAACTCAATCACTTATGTATTCTCAAATCAGAAAATTAGTGGGTAAAGGTATAACTCAATCACTTATATATTCTCAAATCAGAAAAGGAGTGGGTGAAAGGTATAACTCAACCACTTATGTATTCTCAAATCAGAAAATTAGTGGGTAAAGGTATAACTCAATCACTTATATATTCTCAAATCAGAAAAGGAGTGGGTGAAAGGTATAACTCAATCACTTATGTATCCTCAAATCAGAAAAGGTCAAGGTAAAGGAATATAAAGTAATCCCACTTATGTATTCTCAAATCAGAAATAGTGGGTAAAGGTATAACTCAATAACTTATGTATGCTCAAATCAGAAAAATGTGTGGTGAAAGGTATAACTCAACACTTATGTATTCTCAAATCAGAAAAGGAGTTGGTGAAAGGTATAACTCAATAACTTAGTATTCTCAAATCAGAAAATGGTGTGTGAAAGGTATAACTCAACCACTTATGTATTCTCAAATCAGAAAAGGAGTGGGTGAAAGGTATAACTCAATAACTTATGTATGCTCAAATCAGAAAATGTGTTGGTGAAAGATATAACTCAAATCAGAAAATGTATGCTCAAATCAGAAAATGAGTGAGTGAAAGGTATAACTCAATCACTTATGTATGTTTAATAAGAAAAGTGAGAGGGTGAAAAAGATAATACCTATTTGGCTTATGTTCACTCATTAAAGGAGTGTATAAAATAACCTTTGGTCTATGTTCAGTCAAGAAATGCCAAAGTGGTAGGTATACATTAACCTTTGACCTACGTTCAATAAGAAAATGAGTTTGTGAACTTGACATATAACTAAACATTTAACTCATATTAATTCAAGTATAAATTAACCTTTGACCCAGTGGCGGCTCGTCATTAAGGGCCAGTGGGGCCGGGCCCACTAAAAATAATGTATAACGTGTATTTATTATTTTATAAATTAAAATATAGCAACCAAAAACCATGATTTATCCGGAAAAAATGTCTGGCCCTACCAACAAAAGTGATCACGAGCCGCCACTGCTTTGACCTATGTTCTATCAAGAGAGGAGTATGTTTAAGGATCATAAAATCACATCAATATTATTGGATGCAGCAAATAATATAATAATAATAATTACTATCTCTGTCCTTGAACCTGATCAGCCGATGTCAACTTCTGTTGCGATCTAGACTTTGATCGTTTTTTCCTGGATTTTAAGCTTAGACGATGTATCAATCCTCTCACTTTGTTACATGTATGTTCCTGTGTACGAGCATGGGAGCGTACAGACCGCACTTGTCTGATTACATCATGAAAAACAAACTTGATTCCTTCAGAGTCTGAACGAACAGATGTTTCATAGTAGGAAGCACCTATATCAAAGGCTGCGTCGCGCCCTTCAGCAGATGTCACAACTTGTCCTGTAATGCAGTCGGTTTTGTGTGCTGAAAGCAAATTTTGTTTCGTTATTTGTTTATTAATTGTACATGAAATCCTAGATCAAATTTGATAATGGAAACTGGAAATAATTGTTATATAATCTATTGTTCATATAAGCTCTTACTTATAATCAGTGGCGGCTCGTGGTCAATTTTCTTGGTGGGGCCAGATACAAATTTTCGGAAAAATCACGGGTTTTGAAGTATTTACTATTATTTGTCTATTTGGGAAGTTATTTCCTCTTTCGATTATTGGTGGGGCCGGGCTCCCTGGCCTTCAATGACGAGCAGCCCCTGCTTTTAATAATTCCTCTCGTACCGTTATATGTTATATAGGGTCTGCAAGTAATTTCTCCATACCACTCTAGCAACTCGCTCAATCTCCTCCATGGAACTGAGAATATTTCCTGCCTCTCTCAGCAAAGTTCGCTTCATGGTCTCCTTAGGTCGTCCTCTCTTTCTTGGACCCTTTGCATCCCACTTCAATGCCAGCTTTGATATTCGTTGATCATTTCTCCTCAAGGTGTGCCCAACATATCTCCATCTTCTCTTTCTTATAACAGTTGTCACTAGTGGTTGACCAGACATGTCTCTGATTTCATCACTTCTCCTATCTCTTATTTACACCTGTGGATATGAACTGGAGTTTGTAAATTGTTTCATTTATACAGACTCTTCAATCCAGTGGCGGCTCGCATTAAGGGCCAGTGGCGGCTCGCATTAAGGGCCAGTGAGGCCGAACCGCACCAAAAATAATGTGTAACGTGTATTTATTAGTCAATGAATTAAAATATAACCTAACTCAAAACCATGATTTTTCGCCGAATATTTGATCTGGCCCCACTAACAAAAAGGATAACCAGCCGCCACTTCTTCAATCGTTCACGGCCTCTTATTGAATGCAGAGATGCACTAGAAAATATGTACTGCTTCAGTAACCTCAACTAGGCTATTGCCTCCAATGCTTAGTGAATGCAGAGATGCACTAGAAAATATGTACTGCCTCAGTAACCTCAACTAGGCTATTGCCTCCAATGCGGGAGACCCATGTTTAATCCACGGTAAGGCCAGGATGTTTTTCTGTTGTGGCATAACAGAAAAATCCTAACATGAACAGCTTGTGACGACTGCACTAGGAATGCGGCCTTAAATTCCTCAGATTGTCGTCCCACCTGTCCTACACTGCCCTAAAAATCGGTACTACATTCAGTAACGATAGTTTTATGTGGAGAAATAGCACACTGACCATCGTGTTGTTAACTTGCTTGATAAGAACCAGCTCAAACAGCAATAACAACAAATTTAGAATTGATGAAACAAATTTGAATACTGTACTCGGAAACATCAGAACACATCCTCTAAGAATGTAGGCTCTAAATTTAGGATAGTGAAAACATTTGTATTAACAAGATGGAGTCGTTTCTATTGGATGACCTAATCCACCATATCGCCTGTGTGTGCCGGGGCTCGTAAGGAGCAAAGAATAGCAACACTGTTACGTACAAGACATGTCGTAAGAGGCGATTGAGGTAGGGCCTAGGAAGCTACCTAGTAAATAAAGCGTCACAGAAATAGGATGTGATGTCCTACTTGTAGGCGCATAACTGGAACAACGTACAATCGCGCTTAGGCTCAGATCACATACAAATCACAAAGAGTAGTTTAACGAGTGGTCAATGTGGAGCGTTAGAAGAAGAATAAATCCACTCAAACAGTTTGTTGAAACTACTGATGATGTACTAATTAACCATACCAACAACATCGTACTAATTAGCCATGTCAGCAACATTGTACTAATTAGTCATGTCAGCAACATCATACTAATTAGCCATGTCAGCAACATCATACTAATTAGCCATGTCAGCAACATCATACTAATTAGCCATGTCAGCAACATCATACTAATTAGCCATGTCAGCAACATCATACTAATTAGCCATGTCAGCAACATCATACTAATTAGCCATGTCAGCAACATCGTACTAATTAGTCATGTCAGCAACATCATACTAATTAGCCATGTCAGCAACATCATACTAATTAGCCATGTCAGCAACATCATACTAATTAGTCATGTCAGCAACATCATACTAATTAGTCATGTCAGCAACATCATACTAATTAGCCATGTCAGCAACATCATACTAATTAGTCATGTCAGCAACATCATACTAATTAGCCATGTCAGCAACATCATACTAATTAGTCATGTCAGCAACATCGTACTAATTAGTCATGTCAGCAACATCATACTAATTAGTCATGTCAGCAACATCATACTAATTAGTCATGTCAGCAACATCATACTAATTAGCCATGTCAGCAACATCATACTAATTAGTCATGTCAGCAACATCATACTAATTAGTCATGTCAGCAACATCATACTAATTAGTCATGTCAGCAACATCATACTAATTAGCCATGTCAGCAAAATCATAGTGCGGATTATCATGAAAGGCTAGAAAAAAGCTGAAGTAAGAAATACATAAAGGCCAGGCAGCCTTTATGCATGTTAGAAGCACGGAGAACACATTTTTAACATGAGAAATATCTTTAAGAAACACAGAGAATATAATGTGGATCGCCATACCTGTTTTGTGGATTACACCGAAGCGTTCGACTATGTGCAACATCAGAAAATATGGAAACAATATGAAAGACATGGGGTTCCCATCACATTTGATACATCTATTAGAGACACATTATCACGAACAACAAGCAGCAGTCAGAATAGTGGGAGAAGCATCAGACATTATGGAAACAATATGAAAGACATGGGGTTCCCATCACATTTGATACATCTATTAGAGACACATTATCACGAACAACAAGCAGCAGTCAGAATAGTGGGAGAAGCATCAGACATTATGGAAACAATATGAAAGACATGGGGTTCCCATCACATTTGATACATCTATTAGAGACACATTATCACGAACAACAAGCAGCAGTCAGAATAGTGGGAGAAGCATCAGACATTATGGAAACAATATGAAAGACATGGGGTTCCCATCACATTTGATACATCTATTAGAGACACATTATCACGAACAACAAGCAGCAGTCAGAATAGTGGGAGAAGCATCAGACATTATGGAAACAATATGAAAGACATGGGGTTCCCATCACATTTGATACATCTATTAGAGACACATTATCACGAACAACAAGCAGCAGTCAGAATAGTGGGAGAAGCATCAGACATTATGGAAACAATATGAAAGACATGGGGTTCCCATCACATTTGATACAACTATTAGAGACACATTATCACGAACAACAAGCAGCAGTCAGAATAGTGGGAGAAACATCAGAATGATTCGAAGTGAAAAGGGGAGTAAGACAAGGATATATACTCATCACAGTAAAGTTTCAAATATCACATTAGTTAGACAATCACAGCAATCCTGCAAAGGATACGCCACGATTTATTTTTTTTATAAGCTTTCGCTATCGATACAAGAGAGTTGTGGGTTAAATCCCACACCCGACGTTCCACACATGAGGAAAGAAATTGGCTCTCCTCCTCCTGTACACTAATGCCTAGAAAAGTGAGTGACTTCATCCCTTAAGTTCTGAAAATGCTTCGGTAAATTGTATTTTATAGTCCTAACCGGGAAGAACAGTATATTTTCTTGAACTGATTAATGGCCTGGTCATGTCCATGATACCAGGAGTATACAGTTTCCACGGCATAGCTCAGTCGTGTCCCCTGTTAACATAAAGCCGTTCGGCTCAGTCGGGAAAATGAAATTTCCAGTTGATGTGGGCTGACTTTTAAATATTTTGATTTTCCCGTCTAAGCTAGTCGGCCTCATGTTGTCGGGGACCACGAGCTGAACAACGTTATGACTACAGGGGGAATGTTGCCTAATAAAGCTCAAAAACCATAACACTACTTTAAGATGGTATGCACGTGACAGATGTTTAGTTACCTATAAAAACTAGGGGTGTGTCTATATGACTACGTAGTTGCATGAGAAGTCCATAGTAATTGCTTGTTGCCCGGAAGCTGTCATTATCAGTGACCGAGTAGATCAGCAGGAAGCCATCCGCTCTCTGTGTCAGGGACTTGATGATAGGGTCATCGCATCCAATTTGTGGCGTCACCTGAGATGTGCAAATATGTCATTGGATTATTGATACATATACAGTATATATAATTGATTGATTGATTTATTAATTGATAGAACAATCATCATTGCACTTGGGTGAGTAGCCATGTGCGCTCCGTTATCTTTCTTACACAGGAAGATCTCAGTGACAGTGCGCGAACTCCGTAGCATCGGCGAGGGTTCCAGCAAGGCAGGCTTTGT
Source organism: Arion vulgaris (assembly GCA_020796225.1). NCBI lineage: Eukaryota > Metazoa > Mollusca > Gastropoda > Stylommatophora > Arionidae > Arion > Arion vulgaris. The sequence continues at coordinate 35,913,509 of CM036764.1, forward strand.
TTTGATAGCTTCATTGCAGTCACAAAACATATACTCAGTGGACAATTTAATATGTATACCTATCTATATCAGAACAGTTCATAATATCAATCTTTTGTTTGGGGTAGATTGTTTTCCACTTAAGATTAATGCAATCTCTATATAATTCTTCTACATAAAATCAGGTATGTTATAGGCACAGCACCATCATCAGGTGCCGTCTCGGCATCGAAGGCTGGTAGCAATAGACCTCCAATATCCCCTTGCCTTGATGTTGCACTCTGCTATGCTGTGATTTGTTCATTTCTCATGTCTCATTCTTTCTCTTGCTCGCTGCCCTTCAACCTTTGTGTGTATGTGTATGTATGTGTGTATGTATATGTGTGTGTGTGTGTGTGTACGTGTTACGTTAAGTCTTCTTCTTCTTTTGTCGTCATACTGCTACCCTGGGTTGTTGCCCAGTGTCGTCATACTGCTACCCTGGGTTGTTGCCCAGTGTCGTCATACTGCTACCGGGTTGTTGCCCAGTGTCGTCATACTGCTACAGGGTTGTTGCCCAGTGTCGTCACACTGCTACCCGGTTGTTGCCCAGTGTCGTCGTACTGCTACCCTGGGTTGTTGCCCAGTGTCGTCATACTGCTACCCTGGGTTGTTGCCCAGTGTCGTCATACTGCTACCCTGGGTTGTTGCCCAGTGTCGTCATATGCTAACCCGGGTTGTTGCCCAGTGTCGTCATACTGCTACCGGGTTGTTGCCCAGTGTCGTCATACTGACACCACGGGTTGTCTGCCAGTGTCGTCATACTGTTACAGCCGGTTGTTGCCCAGTGTCGTCATACTGACACCACGGGTTGTTGCCCAGTGTCGTCATACTGACACCACGGGTTGTTGCCCAGTGTCGTCGTACTGCTACCCTGGGTTGTTGCCCAGTGTCGTCATACTGCTACCCTGGGTTGTTGCCCAGTGTCGTCGTACTGCTACCCTGGGTTGTTGCCCAGTGTCGTCATACTGCTACCCTGGGTTGTTGCCCAGTGTCGTGGTTTTCTGTTTTTCTACGTTAGTGTGTGCATATATTTTCAAATATATCGTATTAGCATATCTCATTTCTCTGATGAGTGACATTTAAATCAACGGTGTTCGTATGAATTGTTCCAAAATAGAAGTAGGGACAATGGGGAGGGGATGAGATCGTCATAATGTGCCATGTTGACTGGTGTAGACGATCAGGAGTCTTCACAAACATCTGCCAAAACTAGTACTAACTAACAAGTTAGAAGTTTTCCAAGCCATGAATTTAGCTGTCAAAAACCTCTCTCTCTCTCTCGCTCTCTCTCTCTCTCTCTCTGTCCCTCTTCTGTTGTCCTCCGTCTTGTTCCCTCATTCATTTTCTCAGTTACCAACATATGCTCAACTGTTTGTAAAACTCGGTGGACCCAGTACGTGTGAGCAAGTGAGCTCCGATTTTCTCATCATTCGGAGAGGACTTGTCGGAGCTTGTTTTTGTGCATAAAGAGTATTTCAATTGGCTTTGTGAAGGCTCCCAACTTCTGGTCGTAATCAAGCGTTGGGAACTACACCTTGATCTAAGCCAAAATAATTTACTTAAATGAACCTAAAATAGTTAATGGGTCAACCCTGCTTAATTTTAAGCTTATTAACTTTATCTTACTTTTGAACGAAAGCAATAGGGTTGATATGGGGTTTACGAAAAATGGGTAAGGAGCAATCACATATTAGCTGTGCAAGCTAGACAAGAAACAACAAACGTGTCAAATGACCGTTTGTAAAGGCTCAAAATTGCCCGTCTGCCCAGCGTGTTCGTAGCGCGTTGGACTACGGGTGATAAGCTCCCTGTGAGCGCAAGTTCAATTCCGCGGGATGGCAGAAAAGCCACAGGTTCACCAGATTCACGGTGTTCGTGACACCGAACCGAAGGGTTACGATGTCCACGGCGCCGAGCCGAAGAGCTGAAAGCTCAAGAGCTCAAAAATTAAAAAAAATTAAAAAAAAATACTCCAAATGCCCAATATAAATTTTTATATACTATTATTTATCCTCTCGATGTTTCCTTCTCTATTATATCGTCGTCTTCCTCTGTTCTGATTGCTTAAAGTATTTATATTATAGTGAGTAACAGTGTGTCGTGCTCATATAATTGTATGTATCGTTAACGTTACACTGCGTGATAGCATAATGATACTAAAATAAATGTAAAGCTTTGTATATAAAAGTGACAGTGTTAGTAGGATGGAGAAACTCACCGAAGGTGGCATGTGTAATTCGCTAAGTCTCATACAACAGGTGTGACCGTCTACTGTATCCCAGGTGCAAAACTCTGCCCTACGAACTTAAAAAAATAACCAATATTATATCAGTTATCTCATATTCAGTTTTCGTTGCTTTCTTCTTATCAATCGTTAGCTTACGTAGATATACTGTCCTGGGCATTCGGGTGTTTCCGTTAATGAAAGAGCGGACAGGCTTGCATCAACAGCATCGATTGTTGGGGAGCTGCAGATGGATAAGGGGGATGTTCTTCGGTCTCTTCGCGACTGTCTGTTGGAGGAAGACACTAAAATAGATGTTGAATCAATCAAGCGAATTAAGCAGTTTAGTTACCCGTTGTATAAGTAGAACTGGATGCCTGAGAGGCAGAGTGAGGAGTGTGTTTAATCAGCAAGCCACAGGAACCATCAGTATACATACTCTTCGATATCTGTTAGGGAGACTGAGCACCTATGAGTCTACCCGGAGTGCAAGGACGTCAGTTTAGTAACCAATAACCAATATCATTCATTAACTTTTAGATTGTCACGTTCATGATGTTTCATCATTCTGGCGTGACTCGATCCTTGCATTTCAATATTGTTAGATTCAGACAAATTCATTTTTTAAACAAACAACACGCGAAAGCAAGATTATGTTATGTTACAAATTAAACTTACAGCAAAGAAATATCAGAAAAACACATTTCATTAATAAATAACCATAACTCATAGAATCGTGTATAATTGCAAGAAAGCTTCCAATGTTCTAACAAACATATGTAAAAGCACTGCTTCCTGCAGTCATAAGGACGAATAGCTTTACTAGATGTTTTATGCGTTTCATTCTTCGTATCTTCCTTGCAGAATCCTAGCTTTACTAATTGTTTTATGCACTTTATATTTCGCAACTTTGTTGCAAAACCCATCTTTGTTAAGCATGTGTCTCGCTTTGTTTGTTTAATTATAAAATTTGCGTAGTTTTAGTTGCTTCCCATCTTACTTTCCTACCAATTAATCAACTAATTTGTGGTTATAATTGTCTCCCCTATATCACTTGTTCATACGAAAAAAAACAGATGTGTTTATTCCATCTTATCTATTTCTCGTCTAGAGAGTTTTAAGGTGAGGATTTACTGCATTGCATCGGGTTTCTCCGCATGCTCCCGTCCTTCGGTATCAATAAAAATGATACGTCATCTACCAAGAGTGTTCACTAAGCACAACTCCGTAGCTCTGCAACAATCATAGAGATCCCAACCTTCAGAACGACGAGAGGCAAACACTACCCCATCTATTTCCTGTGTTTGTTTATAGTTTTACAAACTGACTGCTTCCAAATTTCTTTTGCATAACACAAACCAAAACAAGAATCATCAAATTGAACAACTACTGTTTCTCTGCTTCGTCTTCAATATTGATGGTGGTAAATTATAATATACTAATAATGGTGATCCCGTTTCTATGTGGTTCAGTTGTTGCCGTTTGTTCCGAATGTAGTGGGTCCGAATCCAGTCCGCGCCGTTCTGTTCACGGCTGTATTTTTTCCAGAAATCTCGAGGATTGTGGCCGTAGATGCGGTGTTAGTGTTTTGTGCAATACTCACGGCAGGTGGCGTCCCACTACTGTGGGAAAAGACCGAGTCATATGGGTTAAATCTCTGTGCAGGAAGTCAATCTTTGGCTTTGATCCGAAGGTAGAATGTCGAACCATTGACCGTTTTTTCAGCGTGCATTTCTAGAGATCTTTAGGATTGTTGCCAGAGTGCAAGTTTGTGCTTTGCATACTTGCAGTGGGACTTTCTGCGAAGAGACCGAGACATAAGGAGGACAACCCAGTGCAGTGCAGTCGATCTTTAGAACTTTAGACACTAATAAATTGTCCTTGTTTGAACTTGCGAAACCAAACAATAGCAATACTTTTTGTCGGCTGCTAGTTTTCACTTTCCTTTAAGTAAGAATAACTAAACCACGCCTAAATGTGAACAGCATACAATATATTGCAGCGATTCCCAAACTTTTCATTACCACAGACCACCTTTTAAATATATTTTGCTGCCACGGACCCCCAGAAGTTTCTAAATATGAAAATGGACAAGAATGAACTATATGTGTGTTACAATAGTAAACAATGTTCTCAGACTGCGGGAAACTTCAAACGATCTTTCATTTTATCCTGTCAGACATTTAGACTCCGGTCTGGTTCGGATCGTTTGATTTCACATCGAAAAAAGTTTACCGCTGTTTTTAAACATGTTATTAACATTTATTTTTCTCTTATTTCAAAGATCATAATATTTCTTCAAACGTTTGAGGACCCCCTGTAAGTACGTCACGAACCCGCTGGGGTTCACGGACCCCAGTTTGGGAAACGCTGGTATATTGCATTTGTTCGCCATCTGGGCATCAATACCCGGCATTCTCTTAGTGAATGTATTCATCATCATTGTTCATTGTATTGGATTATAAGTGGATGTGTCTTTCTGAGTTTGTTAAGCCAGAATCAATGTTATATGTACCGTTTCTCTCTTACCTCTCTCTCTCTCTCTCTCTCTCTCTTTATTCTCTCTCTGTTCCATATAGAACATATGGCTGTAACTTATCAGTTCATCATCACCAGGTGTCGTGCCGGCAAGCGTAGATGATCATGGCTCTTCACAAATCTCTGTCTTTGGTGTTTGCTATCATCTCAGATGTTGAAGCTCTTCCGTGCCATGAAGTCGGGCTATCCAATATTTTCTCTCTCTGTCTTCCTCTGTCTCGCCTACCCTCGATTTTATCGGTTGTCACAATGTGTTCTAAACCTCCCTTCTCATCACATATCCGAAAAAGGATGACTGCCTCTTTCTTATATCGATGATGAGTTTTCTCTCTGTCTTGACTTCATTCAACACCTCCACATTAGTCATTTTAAGCAGTCCATGAGATTCTCATCATTTTTCTGTAAAGTCACATCTCTGTGGCCCTCATAGACTTTTTGATCTGTTTGTTCATTGTTCATGACTCGCATCCGTAAGTCAGTATTGGTTCTATGTAGCACTGTATAACTCTCATTCTGATTTCAGCTGACAATGTCTTGTTGCATATACTGCTTCTCATTTTCTGAAAAGTTGCTTTCGCCTGCCCTATTCTGTACTTTATTTCTGATCTGCATCTTATCAGTTACAAGTTATATTTGTTACTCTAGTCAGCATCCTAATGAAATGGGGCTGTAATAGTTTCTAGTGGGACGGATTAACGTATAGTAGGACGGATTAGCGTATAGTGGGACGGATTAGCGTAGTGCATAAGTGTTCGTCTATCGACTCGAACACAAGAGGGTTATGGGTTCAATTCCAGCTCGATGTGTCACACGTGCAGAAAATAATTGACCCTCCTACCCGCTGCATACAAGGTGCTATAAATATGAAGTGAAGGGACTTCATACCCTAAGATATGAAAAGTCTGCGGTAAATTGTATTTATATATAACAGTCTCTAACACTATATTCGAAATTAATTGCATTATTATTAATAGCCGTTTTTGTTTTGTTTATTTGTTTGGTTTTTTTCCGATCCAGAAGCACTTGAGCATTCAGCTCTTTGACTCGGTGCCATGAACATCGTAATCCTTCGGTTCAGTGCCACGAACACCGTGAATCTGGGAAACCTGTGGCTTTTCTGCCAGCCGGCGGAATTGAACCCGCACTCACAGTGGGTTAGTCACCCGCAGTCTAACGCGCTACGAACACGCTGGGCAGGTGGGCACTTTAATAGACGTTCAGTTCAGTTGTCCGTATCGACAACCTCGCACATTGGACAAGTCGATACATACTCTGTCCCTCAATGAATGGGTCATCTCACAGTTACTGCACTCACTGGGCCCAAGTTGCATGTTGTTTCTCTCTTAGAACCACTTCATATATATATATATATATATATATATATATATATATATATATATATATATATATATACAACTGTCTCAATTGTTATACTTGAAGTTGTTGATTTAAATGCACGAACTTCTTCATATTCTGTATTGACAAAACAATGTTATAATGAATTCATAAAAATCATTAGGCGTTACTTTTTTAGATCAGAGTTTAAAAAATGAATTAAACCAGAAATATTACTTTCCGGATGAATCCATTCTCAAACTATTTATAAATTTAATGTGAAAGTACCGACGACAGATTACATTCTCCGCAACTCCGTGGTAAAAGTAAAATAAAATAAAGCATACTTTTTCATACCTCGAGAAATATTGGATAATACGGTGCTTGGCCCGTATTTACAACCACAATTTCGTCCTGTTTATCTGTATCTATGACAACAGTGTTTTGTTTATAACAACAACAAAGATGGTAGCGGTAGTTCGAATGATATGAAATAAGTATTGACATGATTGTGATATTACAGGTTGCAATACTTACGTTTTGCAGTCTTTTGTATAACAAGTCGATCACAGCTGTTAGCCTGTTCTTTACCTCCTACATAGACTTGACAAATTGCTGTCGACATAGAGTTTATACAGATCATCTAAATATAGGGTGCTCTAAGAACAATATGAGACGCACTGAAACCAATATGCATGGTAAATACACAGACATTAGAAGAGTATTTTAGGATCACGGAAAAACTAAATGTTCGCGTTGACTGATCTCTGAAATTGGAAAAAGAAACGGAAGAATGAAAATATTTAGCCATCTTTATCAGTATCTCTCTCTCTCTCTCTCTCTCTCTCTCTCTCTCTCTCTCTCGTGTCTGTTAAACCCTATTGGGCAATATGTCATCAGCCAACAGATACAGTCGTCCTATCTTTGGCTATCTATTGCAATTCCTTCCAGCGCTTCCTTTCGTAGATCGTTAATCACAGCCTTCAAATCTGTTCTCATGTATTAGGCTTCCCTCTCTTCAACTTTCCCTGCGGGTTCCGGGAAAATGTTCTTTCTTTCTTTCTCGAATCCTGTATGCCTCACAGCGTCAGGTCAGGAAGAGATTTCTAAAACGGGCCCTAGTATGCGCTTCGTAGATAGTCTCTTTCGTCGCCTCTGTTATCTCTGAGGTCCATCTTTGCGTGGCCGGCCTTTTGCTTTGTACCCATTGTATCGGAGCAGCATCGCTCTTTAAGGTGCACTGTCTGATGGTAATCTGCTTACGTGACCGAACCATTTAATTTGTTGTTTCTTGATGAAGTCTAGTACTGATGTTGTACCCACTTTTTCCTGATGTCTTCATTTCTCAACCGGTCTCTTCTTGTTACACCCAGCATTCTGCGTAGACACTTCATCTCTGTTGTGACTAGTTTTCTTCTATCGTTTGTTGTCAGCGTCCAGGTTTGGCACTGGTAACATAATGTGGGGAGAAAGATTGTGTTGAACATTGCTCTTTTTGTGTTCATGGTGACGTGTTTGCATCTTAAAATTGGCGCCATTTGCCCTATCATTTGATTTGCTTTGTTGCATCTGTGTTGAATTTCATTAGTTATTCTTCCATTTGCTGAAAAATGCTCCCCAGGTATGTGAAATCTTTTACTTGATTTAGACGATGATTATCGATGGAGATGTTGGTAGTGTTTTCCTCTCTGGCGAATGTCATTACTTCTGTTTTGTCGATGTTAATTCTCATGTTGTATTCGTTACATGCTAACTGGAGTCTGTTGATGTGTTGTTGTAGCTGTTCTTCTGTTGTTGATATGATTGCCTGATCGTCTGCAAAAGAAATTCATTTAAGAGTTCTCCGAGGTTGTTTCCTTCGGTGGTGTTAGCTATTTTACAAATGTGGTCAATGTACGTGATGAATAGTAGCGGGGATAGTACGCAACCTTGTCTTACTCCTGACCCTACGTGAAACTTTTCTGATAATCCTGTATTTGTTCTAATCGTACATTGGCTGTCAGTATAAATGTTCTTGCAAAGGTTGATTAGGTGTTCATTAACCCCATAGGTTGTTAGTATTTTCCACAACTTGTGCCTATCTACGCGGTCGAACGCTTTTCCTGATCTACAAATGCAACGTGTAAATGTTTGTCGGATTCGATAGTCCTTTCTACTAACTGTCTGAGGGCGAATATTGCGTCTGTACAGCTTTTGTTCTTCCTGAATCCCATTTGGGAGTCATTAGCTGTGGCTCGATGATGTGGCGGAGCCTTTTCTCAAGTATTTTGCAGAATATTTTCCCAGTGTGGCTCAGTAGCGCTATGCCTCTATACTTTGTACAGTCCCTCTTGCTACCTTTCTTCTTCCAGATGGGAACAATTGTAGCATTCCTCCAATCTTCTGGTGTTTCTTGTGTGATCCAGACTTGGTTGAATAGTCTATGGAGCCAGCTGATTCCTACCTCTTTAGTTGCTTTGATTAGGTCGGCCGGGATATTGTCTGGGCCTGGTGTTTTATTAGGTGGGGCCATATTTACAGCATTTCTGATCTCTGATAGTGTTATGCTTGGTTCTACTTCTGAAGTTACATTTACTGTGTGTTCTTGAGTGTTCGGTTGGTCCTCTTGTTGTAGGTTGAGAAGTTCACTAAAGTATTGTCGCCATCTGTTCATTATCATTTTGGATCATTAAGAGCTTGGCCGTTTTCATCGTTAATAATTTCAGTTGGGTCATATTGTTCTTGTCTTTCCTGCATAGCTTTAATTTTCTTGTAAAAATGTCTTGTTGAATTTTTGTAAGTAATTTCTCCATACTGCTCTATTCTGGGCAACTCGCTCAATCTCCTCCATGGAACTGAGACCGATATTTCTTGCCTCTCTCAGCAAAGTTCGCTTCAGGGTCTCCTTAGGTCGACCTCTCTTTCTTGAACCCTTTGCATCCCACTTCAATGCCTGCTTTGATATTCGTTGATCATTTCTCCTCAAGGTGTGTCCAACATATCTCCATCTTCTCTTTCTTATAACAGTTGTCACTAGTGGTTGACCAGACATATCTCTGATTTCATCACTTCTCCTGAATTCGTTCCATTTTATATTCATTATTTTTCGCAATCTATTTTCAAATGCATTCAACTTGTTTTCTATATCTTTAGTCATTTTCAAACTCTCGCTGGCATATGTTAGGATTGATACAACATTTGAATTGAAAATTCGTAATTTAGTTTTAATACTATATAACTTGCAGTTCCATATAACATAAGACATAAAGTGAATATACGAGGGGAAGTCAATAAGTAAGCCACAAATGGCTGTAGAAAAATAACTAAACATGATAACAACTTGAAACCAGTTTATTTTTATACATACATTGTTCCTTTATTTCTCAACATAATTTCCACCAACATTGATGCACTTATCCCATCGTTTTATCAATCCTCCCAAGCCGGCTGCATAGAACTGCGGCTCTGTTTTCTAAACCACGTTTTCACTTCACATTCAACTTCGGCGTCATTCGCGAAATGTCTCCCGCCAAGGTGGGTTTCAGTGGACCAAAGAGGTGGAAATCGCTAGGGCTAAGTCGGGACTGTAAGGTTGATGTTCCAGAACTTTCCACCGTAGTTGGTTAATTTTCTCCTGAGTTAATCGAGCCGTATGTGGTCTAGCATAGTCATGAAGAAGCAACACTCCTGTAGTCAGCAGACTTTCTTCAATTGTGCTCAATGTAGGTACCACACAATTGAAGGAGGAAATATGGCCTGTCCTTGCGTCATCTCTGTCGATACGAAGATGAAGGAAAAGACATGCTGAACAGGATTGTTACTGAGGATGAATCATGGGTGCATCACTACCAGCCCGAATCAAAGCGTGCTTCAATACAGTGGAAACATCTTTCTTCGCCTTGTGTCAACAAATTCAAGGTTACGCCATCAGCAGGGAAAGTCATACTGACGGTGTTCTGGGATTGTCAAGGAGTGCTTTAACCAATTTCAAGAAGAAAGGTGACAATGTGAATTCTGAATCATACTGTGAAGTTCTATCGATGCTTCATGATGCAATTCGAAAAAATGCCCAGGACTGCTGACTACAGGAGTGTTGCTTCTTCATGACTATGCTAGACCACATACGGCTCGATTAACTCAGGAGAAAATTAACCAACTACGGTGGAAAGTTCTGGAACATCAACCTTACAGTCCCGACTTAGCCCTTAACGATTTCCACCTCTTTGGTTCACTGAAAACCCACCTTGGCTGGAGACATTTCGCGAATGACGTCAAAGTTGAATGTGAAGTGAAAACGTGGTTTAGAAACAGAGCCCGCAGTTCTATGCAGCCGGTTTGGGAGGATTGATAAAACGATGGGATAAGTGCATCAATGTTGGTGGAAATTATGTTGAGAAATAAAGGAACAATGTATGTATAAAAATAAACTGGTTTCAAGTTATCATGTTTAGTTATTTTCTACAGCCATTTGTGGCTTACTATTGACTTCCTCGTATTTGTTAATAGAGTCTAAAAGGGTAGGATTGACTTCATTTCTTCGTGTTTCCTCATATGTCGCTGTCCCTGTCTGCAGAAATGGCATGCTATATGCCGATAGTGTTGCCCAAAACACGAACTCTGTAGCTGCGGCAACAATCGTAGAGATCTTATGAAAAATTGCACGTCCGGATTCGAACCTATAATCTTCAGAACGACATGCGAGCGTCTTAACCCCTTCGCCATAGAGACCCCTAAATATGAAATAGATAAATAGTGAGTCACAACTCATTTTCAAAGATTGTTCTAAAAGGTACAGTTGAGGGTGGAAGGAGAGAGTCGCTCGAGTGGTTACCGGGGCCCAATTTGGGATGTAAAGAATAGAACCATTGTTACCTGCCATGCATGTCGTAAGAGGCAACTAAGGAGGTTTGACTGAAATTGTATGCACGTGCCCTAAACATATAGAAGTCTATGCGTTGAGGGGCCTACTAAACCAATGTGCAACGTATACACGTTCTTGGCAAAGATCAAACAATTCCCAAAGAGTGATTAAAATTGGTCGTAAAAACGAACGCAAAGAAGAAGAAGAAGGAGGAGAGAATGAGGAAAGAGACAATCTTGGATTCACAACATCAAGAGAACGTCTTCTGCACACTTGTACGAAAAGTTGAAAACAGAGTGCTATGGTGGTCTTTTCATGCTGATGTCTTCAATACAACACTTCAACGACACTAACAAGTTGCGGGTCATATTATATAATATTATCATCAGTTTTTCGGTGATGATCACTCTACATACATCGCTAGTACTATCACTTCTTTTGTATGTGACAACTGGACAATAAATACAGAGATCATCATCATCAAGTAGCTTGTCCCTTCCGGAATTTGGTTCCCATGACAGCAGTCCTGAAAAACTCTTTGTTCTGTGCAAGTTGACCGGCGGCAGCAGCATTCATTCTCAGATCGTCAATGACATCTTGCACCGATCGTCTTCTACATCTTCCTCTCGTTCTTATTCCAGGCACCATTCCTTCCAAAATTATTTTCTCCAGGCACTCATGTCGTTTTGATGTGTCCGAAATATTTAATTTTCTTAGTTTGTATGCTTTATAATAGCCAACTCTCTTTAATATCAAGCTGTTGCAGATATAGAGAGAAGAATTTAGGATTTGGAATAGAAATGTTTTAGAAAAATGTTGAGATTCTCTGGCAAAGAAAACAAAACAAAGGAATATGTCAGGAATAAAATAATTCCTGACAGTTCAGCAGGAATCACTTCTGGTGGCGGTGTTGAAATGTCGGAAGCTTGCATGATTCGAACATGCATGTGAACAAACTAAGACTCCTCTCAAATGCAATTTTTCAAGGAACAGTTGAGGGTGGTAAGAGAAGAGGAAATCAAAGAATCACTTCTGGTGGCGGTGTTGAAATGTCGGAAGCTTGCATGATTCGAACATGTGAACAAACTAGGACTCCTCTCAAATGCAATTTTTCAAGGAACAGTTGAGGGTGGTAAGAGAAGAGGAAATCAAAGAAAAGTATGTGTTGGTAACATTCAGGAAGTATTTGTCTACCTCCTTTAGGGAGTCTCTGTGGCGCAGAGGCAAGGCTTTCGCCTCTTGTTCCAAAGGTAATCGGTTCGTTCCGAGCATGGAAGGATCGGGATATTCTTCCAGAGATCCCTGATTTAAATGTAGGGGTGATCAGTTCCTAGTCTTATTGGAGACGGACGATAAAACGGTGGCCCCATGTTCAAATTGAGCAGGTGAAACAACACTTGGCAGTTGAAATTTGATAAGAGATCGGAGCACACATGGTTATTCAAAGAAATGCATTGATGGTGGCCCTATCAATCAATCAAAGCAGATTAAAGCTATCTTTGGTGAAACTTTTGTGTTGGTGATTCCATCATAGTACCCATACGACCTTCATACATTATAGACTTTGTTATTATTTATTATTGTTACTATTATTAGCAGTGGCGACTCGTGATCATTTTTGTTGGTGGGGCCAGACAGATATTTTCGGAAAAATCATGGTTTCGGTTAGGATATATTTTAATGTATAAAATAATAAATACACGTTACACCTTATTTTGGTGGGGCCGTTCCCACAGGCCCTAATGACGAGCCGCCACTGATTATTAATATTATTAACATTTTCTTTGACAGTTAAAATAAGTGATTATTATATTAGTGTGTGTATTGTTCCGTTATTTATGTAACACAGTTGTTAGTCATCATCTTCAGCACACTTATGTTTGCTGACTGTTCACAGTTATAAAATTTGTCACACTTTTTAAGTAGAACATCCCACAATGTTTCTCTCATATCGTTCGTTAAACATTTCAACTTCATGTACTGTATGTTTAAAGTAGTAGCAATTTCAAAAGTAACGGAACAATTCAACCGTTTATTCTTCAAGTGAGATAATTATAACCAGTTGTGTAATGAGGTCTGTGCTGTTGTTGTCATCCTGAACGTACTGCTTATTTGTTGAGAATATTTTTTGTTAATTTTAAAACACCATCTTAAATATGTTTCAATAAAGCAGCATCTCTAAGGAGTGTGTCATGAAATGGTACTGGTGACAGCCATTTTATTCATCTCTGCTCTTCATAAGCCGGACATCTTTTTAAACGATGTTCATAAGCCATTTTGTTTATGCTACAGTTACATTCATCAGAATTTTACATCTATATTTAACAGAAATTTATTTGTGCAAACACTGTTCGGTCAAATCTGACCTGATTAGTCTGTGTTCAATAGAAGACGGTGTTTATGAAAGATACGACTTAGTTGGGCATTTTGTTTGGAGAGCTTGCTGACTGTGTTCTTAAAAACTGTAGATATACATAAATCTTTCTCTACGTATACATCTCTATCTTTCTCTCCGTCTTTATCTCACTAATTCCCCAACTCCTTTGCTTCTCTCTATCGTATTGTACTTATCACTTTTTTCTTTCTATCTCTCTACCGTTCTGTTACTGAGGCACTAACTGTAATTGTCACACTCGTTCACCCACACAAACATACTTTCTCTCTCTCTCTCTCTATATATCTATCTATCTACCTATCTCACTCACTCTCATTTGTGGAAAAGCAACTCGAACAGAATAATAATTTGGAATCAAATAAATAGATACATAACCATGACGTATCGAACTGATTCACTGACAGAAAAAAAGTATGTCATGCTCTGAATACAGTCTTCTTCCCTCACAGACTCAATCACAGACTCAATCACAGACTCAATCACAGACATTCACATACTCAACCACAGATATTCACATACTCCATCACAGACACTCAGACTCAAACACAGACACTCACAGACTCAATCACAGACATTCACAGACTTAATCACAGACACTAGGACTCAAACACAGACACTCACAGACTCTTCTTCTTCTTCTTTGCGTTCGTTCTTTACGACCAATTTTAATCACTTTTGTGATATGTTTGATCTGTGCCAAGAACGTGTATACGTTGCACATTGGTTTGGTAGGCCCCTAAACGCATATAATTATACACGTTTAGGACATGTGCATCCGATTTCAGCCAAACCTCCTTAGTCGCCTTTACGACATGTGTGGCAGGTAACAGTGATTCTATTCTTTACACCCCAAATTTGGGCCCCGGTATCACTCGGGAGTCTCACAGACAGAATCACAGACACCAACAGACAGAATCACAGGCATTCACAGACAGAATCACACTCACAGACAGAATCGCAGACACAGAAAGACAGAATCACAGACACTCACAGACAGAATCACAGACACAGACTGACCGAATCACAGACACAGACAGACAGAATCACAAACACAGACAGACAGAATCACAAACACAGACAGACAGAATCACAGACATTCACAGACACAATCACAGACACTCACAGACAGAATCATAGACACAGACAGAACCGTGTTTCAACAAAGTCTTCTCTCATCACTATTCTCATTTAGACCACTGACAGACTGAGACATACAGACTGATATTGCTATACATTACAATAGAAAAAGTACACCTGTCCTAAGTGCTAACTCACCAGTTTTTCCTACATCTTTAGCGCCAACAAGAACAATCTTATACTCTTCATCGTAGACCGAACAGTCGCTCTCTGACCGCAGTCTCTGCCTTCCTCGAGCCGGCCCACACCACATCCTTGAGAAGTCTGGTTGAAGCTTTGGTCAGTTCTTCTTACTTTCTTGATCCTAAGATGACTGGGTGATCTATGTTGCTGTAAAACTCTGAGAAGACAAAAACATAAATATTAATTGCATACAATTGTGATTGTTTTTGAATATCATTGTTAGAACTGACATATCGCTCATTTATGCCTGAAATGTATCTTATCAAAACGTTCACTTTAGTTTGTTGGTATATTTTGTAACAGTGGCGGCTCGTGGTAATTTTTCTTGGTGGGACCAGACACAAATTTTCTGAAAAATCATGGTTGTTTTTAGTATTTACTATTCCGGAAAATTATTCCCCTTTTCGATTATTGGTGGGGCCGGGCCCCACTGGCCCTTAATGAAGAGCCGCCCCTACTTTGTAAAAACGAACTCATTTTGTATTTTGATATTTAATCTTATTTTTTTCGTTTGTTTGCGTTCGTCAATCCACCATCAAGCGCCCAACAGGATAGGTTATCAAATTCTTCCACAACTCTCTGTCTCTTGTTCTATCTATGAGTTTTGATACTGTTTTCGCACATTGCCATGATGTTAAACTGTCTTGAATCTTTTCCTTCTGTCAATCTCTATGTCTCTCTCTCTCTCTCTCCCTCTCTGGGTTTTTGACGTTTTCACAATGTATTTTTCTCTTAATGCTTTTCTCTTATCATAACATATTCAAAAAATTGTGATTGGTTCTTTCTGGTGCGTTTTATAATCGATCTGTTCTTGCCTGCTTTCTTGTAAACATTATTATTTGTTATCTCTTTCTTCTTCTTCTTCTTCTTCCCCTTTCAACTTGCAACGGAGCACAGATCTTCAACAAATTTCTTCCAGCTCTCTCTCTCTCTCTCTCTCTCTTGCCATCCCTTCCAATTCTTTCCATGTCTTACCTATCCTTTTAATATCAGTCTCCAGCTTTCTTATCCAAGTATGTTTATGCTTTCCCTTACTCCTCTTTTTCCTGTGGGTTCCAAAACAGTACCTGTCTTGCAATGCTTCCGGTCGGTCATCTTAATGTCTGTCCTATTCATCGACGCGTCTCTTCCTTAACTCTTTCTTCCCTTGTATCATTTGTTAACTTAACTGTCTATGATATCTTAGCTCTTTCTTCCCTTGTATCATTTGATAACTTAACTGCCTATGATATCTTAGCTCTTTCTTCACTTGTATCATTTGTTAACTTAACTGCCTATGATATTCTCATCATTCTTCACTTGTATCATTTGTTAACTTAACTGCCCATGATATTCTCATCATTCTTCTATAAAACCACATCTCTATAGCTTCTATTAATTTACTCTTCTTGTATTTTTATCTTCTTTAAAAAGTAATATATCCAAGTGCATGCGTGCTACAGTCTACCCAAAAAGTAATATATCCAAGTGCAGTCATGCTACAGTCTACCCAAAAAGTAATATATCCAAGTACAGTCATGCTACAGTCTACCCAAAAAGTAATATATCCAAGTGCAGTCATGCTACAGTCTACCCAAAAAGTAATATATCCAAGTGCAGTCATGCTACAGTCTACCCAAAAAGTAATATATCCAAATGCAGTCATGCTACAGTCTACCCAAAAAGTAATATATCCAAGTGCAGTCATGCTACAGTCTACCCAAAAAGTAATATATCCAAGTGCAGTCATGCTACAGTCTACCCAAAAAGTAATATATCCAAGTACAGTCATGCTACAGTCTACCCAAAAAGTAATATATCCAAGTACAGTCATGCTACAGTCTACCCAAAAAGTAATATATCCAAGTGCAGTCATGTTACAGTCTACCCAAAAAGTAATATATCCAAGTGCAGTCATGCTACAGTCTACCCAAAAAGTAATATATCCAAGTACAGTCATGCTACAGTCTACCCAAAAAGTAATATATCCAAGTGCAGTCATGATACAGTCTACCCAAAAAGTAATATATCCAAGTACAGTCATGCTACAGTCTACCCAAAAAGTAATATATCCAAGTGCAGTCATGCTACAGTCTACCCATCTGTAATCATCTATATGACTGCGTCTAACACTTGCCATTTCTATGATATTATATGATGCTGAAATACATTGTCCTATGTTTTAATCAAAAATGATATTAATATGTTGAGTCCTATCGGAGATGGATGATAAAACGTAGGTCTCGTGCTCAATTTGAGCATGTAAAAGAATCCCTGGTAGTTCAAAATCGAGAAGTGCAGGCTGGAAAGCAGCTGTCCACGCAAAATTTCTACAAAATGTCTTCCCTCTTCTTGTTATTTATTGTTCATGACTTTTCCCTTTCCACAAAACAATCTTAGATTTATTTATTCTGCTCTTTATGACTATTACATTTACCATCAGATACAATTGTTATACTCAATTTTCTCATCAAACAATTTACTGCAATTCTGGGTTACTGTGTAGAATAAAACAGCTTCTAAAGAGTGTAAAGTCGAAGAGTTGACTTCATTGCACCGAGTTTTACCCCATATAACGCGATCTCTCTCAGCAGAAATAGCACGCCATATGCCAAGAGAATTGCACAAAGCATGAACTCCGTAGTTCCGGAAACAGTCATAGATGTCTCTGGAACAAATACACTCGTGAACAGAATGGCGCGGTCCGGATTTGAGACAACGATCTTGGGAACACAAGGCAAGGGTTTGCCACAGAGACCCCCCTCCCCCTCCCCTCCCCATCCTGCTAAATAATCTAGCTGCATAATAATGTAGATAAATAAAAAATATCGCTTCAATATCTAAGATAATTCATCTACGTGAACGTAAGATTGTATCAAATAATGAACAAGAAATGAACTATTCTATATTTCAACACAGTAATGGCATAAGGTACAGAGATTGTGCACGGATACGTCTAGCGGAATAATTTGATCAACACTTCAAAATAAACATTTAAGACATCAGATCGTTACATGTGGAAATAAACAATGTAATTTTGTTTTCATATTACATTAGTTAGGTAATACATCAGCAGAACCGATACCACTACATTCCAGGTCGACTCATTGGTATTTAGTCTTTTTCAGCAAAATAGCGAAGGATATGCTTTAGTTCATTTAGCTCGTTGGTTTAAAAAGTATATCGTTCGTCCTCATCGCAAGAGTCCTTATCCAACACATTCCATGTTTTATTCCAAATTTCACCAACCTCATTATTGCATCCTTGTTGATGACAGAGATATGAAGGAAAGATGGTAGAAAGATACCTTCTTTTCGTTTGCTTGAAATAGTGTCTACATTTGCAATGGACAGAGAAAAGAACAAATGCTTCTGTTCTGCAACAGCTTGATATTAAAGAGAGTTGGCTATTACAAAGCATAAAAACAAGAAAAATTAAATATTTCAGACACATCAAACGACATGAGTGCTTGGAGAAATTAATTTAGGAAGAAATGGTGCATGGAAGAAGAACGAGAGGAAGACCTAGAAGACGATGGGTGCAGGATGTCATTAACGATCTGAGAATGACCTACTGCTCAAGTGCACAGAACATTTCGACTTCAGAGGTCGTTCGGAAGACAGAAAAAAGAGAGTTACTTTTTTTGCACGAGATGCTTTTATCAAGGTGTGCAGGAGTCATTAGCTGATCCTGAGAAGTGAGCTACAAGACTGCTTTGACACACAGTACATGTACAGAGATGTTTATCTCAGAATGCATTTTTCATTAGCTCACAGAGATTCGTGCACTTTTCTTATTTACTGTATTTTTTTAGCTCACACAGAGATTCGTGCACTTTTCTTATTATTTTTAAGCTCACACAGAGATTCTGACTTTTCTTTTTTAGCTACAGATTCGTGCTTTTCTTAGTGTTGGGCCATTGGGCTAGTTAGTTTACTTCATCATATATTACTCGGGACAATTTTGAAGTATGTGCTCTGCAGTCTGGGGTACAATCTTGAATTATGCATTCATGTAGCTGCGGAGTAGATTGTATCCTGTTCTAAGACGTAGAATGATACCTTGTTCTAATCTTTTCATGTTTTGTTTGTCGTCTATTATTTTAATGGTAAGTCAGTAAAAAAATAGTTATTTTAAAAAGGACTAAATGAGATGTGAACTTGAAAATTTATTTTTACCCGCACTTACATGTTCCCTTATTTCTCAACGTAATCTTCGCAAACTTGTATGTAATCCCATCACTCTATCAGTTCCACGATACCTGCACCAGAGAAGTCGTTGGGCTGCTGTCTTGGTCACATTCGCGCCACAGCATCAGCTTCTTCATCATCTGCAAAATGTTTGCCACCGTGGTAAGTTTTTACTGGACCAGAGAGGGAAAACTCGCTCATGCTTGTAACTCGAACTTCCAAGAGTTTCCATCATAGCTGAACAAGTGTTCCCCTGGTTATCCTGGCACTGTGCCTTCCTTACTGTTTATCGCTAGGCGAGAACCATAACGTTTTGAACATACACACATTTTCAGTACGCTGTTGTGGGACATTCTGGTTTCTGTAGTGCACCTCTTCACATAGTGTCTCCAACTTCAGCATTCTTACTCACATGAGCACGCTATGGTCTTAATCGAAGAACAGGGAAAGGGGAAAGCTAATTAGCTTGGTGTCTCTGACTTCAACGTTCTTACTTACATGAGCCGCCCGAGTGGTTACCGGGGCCCAAATTTAGGGTGTAAAGAATAGAATCACTGTTACCTGCCATGCATGTCGTAAGAGGCGACTAAGGAGGTTTGGCTTAAATCGGATGCACATGTCCTTAATGTGTAGAAGTATATGCGTTTAGGGCCTACCAAACCAATGTGCAATGTATACACGTTCTTGGCAAAGATCAAACATATCACAAAGAGTGATTAAAATTGATGGTAAAGAACGAACGCAAAGAAGAAGAAGACAAACATGAGCACGCTATGGTCTTTTATTCGAAGAACAGGGAAAGTGGTAAGATAATGTACTTGGTGTCTCTGACTTCAGCACTCTTACTTACATGAGCACACTATGGTCTTTTATTCGAAGAACAGGGAAAGTGGTAAGATAATGTACTTGGTGTCTCTGACTTCAGCACTCTTACTTACATGAGCACGCTATGGTCTTTTATTCGAAGAACAGGAAAAGTGGTAAGATAATGTACTTGGTGTCTCTGACTTCAGCACTCTTACTTACATGAGCACGCTGTGGTCTTTTATTCGAAGAACAGGAAAAGTGGTAAGATAATGTACTTGGTGTCTCTGACTTCAGCACTCTTACTTACATGAGCCCGCTGTGGTCTTTTATTCGAAGAACAGGGAAAGTGGTAAGATAATGTACTTGGTGTCTCTGACTTCAGCACTCTTACTTACATGAGCACGCTATGGTCTTTTATTCGAAGAACAGGGAAAGTGGTAAGATAATGTACTTGGTGTCTCTGACTTCAGCACTCTTACTTACATGAGCACGCTGTGGTCTTTTATTCGAAGAACAGGGAAAGTGGTAAGATAATGTACTTGGTGTCTCTGACTTCAGCACTCTTACTTACATGAGCACGCTATGGTCTTTTATTCGAAGAACAGGGAAAGTGGTAAGATAATGTACTTGGTGTCTCTGACTTCAGCACTCTTACTTACATGAGCACGCTGTGGTCTTTTATTCGAAGAACAGGGAAAGTGGTAAGATAATGTACTTGGTGTCTCTGACTTCAGCACTCTTACTTACATGAGCACGCTATGGTCTTTTATTCGAAGAACAGGGAAAGTGGTAAGATAATGTACTTGGTGTCTCTGACTTCAGCACTCTTACTTACATGAGCACGCTGTGGTCTTTTATTCGAAGAACAGGGAAAGTGGTAAGATAATGTACTTGGTGTCTCTGACTTCAGCACTCTTACTTACATGAGCACGCTATGGTCTTTTATTCGAAGAACAGGGAAAGTGGTAAGATAATGTACTTGGTGTCTCTGACTTCAGCACTCTTACTTACATGAGCACGCTGTGGTCTTTTATTCGAAGAACAGGGAAAGTGGTAAGATAATGTACTTGGTGTCTCTGACTTCAGCACTCTTACTTACATGAGCACGCTATGGTCTTTTATTCGAAGAACAGGGAAAGTGGTAAGATAATGTACTTGGTGTCTCTGACTTCAGCACTCTTACTTACATGAGCACGCTATGGTCTTTTATTCGAAGAACAGAGAAAGTGGTAAGATAATGTACTTGGTGTCTCTAACTTCAGCACTCTTACTTACATGAGCACGCTATGGTCTTTTATTCGAAGAACAGGGAAAGTGGTAAGATAATGTACTTGGTGTCTCTGACTTCAGCACTCTTACTTACATGAGCCCGCTGTGGTCTTATTCGAAGAACAGGGAAAGTGGTAAGATAATGTACTTGGTGTCTCTAACTTCAGCACTCTTACTTACATGAGCACGCTATGGTCTTTTATTCGAAGAACAGGGAAAGTGGAAAGCTAATGTACTTGGTGTCTCTGACTTCAGCACTCTTGCTACATGAGCCGCTGTGGTCTTTTATTCGAAGAACAGGAAAGTGGTAAGCTAATGTACTTGGTGTATCTAACTTCAGCACTCTTACTTACATGAGCACGCTATGGTCTTTTATTCGAAGAACAGGGAAAGTGGAAAGCTAATGTACTTGGTGTCTCTGACTTCAGCACTCTTACTCACTGAGCACGCTATGGTCTTTTATTCGAAAACAGGAAAGTGGAAAGCTAATGTCTTGGTGTCTCTGACTTCAGCACTCTTTACTTATGAGCACCCTATGGTCTTATTCGAAGAACAGGAAAGTGTAAGATAATACTTGGTGCTCTGACTCAGCACTCTGGGCTAATGAGCCGCTGTGGTCTTTTATTCGAAGAACAGGGAAAGTGGAAGTAATGTCTTGGTGTCTCTGACCCAACTCTTGTAAGATGAGCCCGCTGTGGTCTTATTCGAAGAACAGGGAAAGTGGTAAGATAATGTACTTGGTGTCTCTACTTAGCACCTTACTTACTGAGCACACTATGGTCTTTTATTCGAAGAACAGGAAAGTGGTAAGATAATGTATCTTGGTGTCTCTGACTTCAGCACTCTTACTACATGAGCAGCATGGTCTTTTATGAAGAACAGGAAAGTGGTAAGATAATGTACTTGGTGTCTCTGACTTAGCCTCTTCTACTGAGCACGCTATGGTCTTTTATTCGAAGAACAGGGAAAGTGGAAGCTAATGTACAAGGTGTCTCTGACTAGCACTTGCTTACATGAGCACGCTGTGGTCTTATTCGAAGAACGGAAAGTGGAAGAAGGATGAGAAGCTAATTACTTGGTGTCTCTGGCTCCGTACTCTTACTTAGTGGAACAGACTGTAGTCTTACTCGAAGATCATGGGA
The DNA here is from genome assembly GCA_020796225.1 of Arion vulgaris. Lineage (NCBI taxonomy): Eukaryota > Metazoa > Mollusca > Gastropoda > Stylommatophora > Arionidae > Arion > Arion vulgaris. Next base: position 35,935,569 of record CM036764.1, read on the forward strand.
CATGAAAAAATGAAAATGAGGGAAAGTTACACAGGATTTTTTGTGTGTCTCAAACATGTTATTTAACAAGTCAGAAAAAACTGCTGCCTGGAGTGCGGTGCTACACGATGAGCCAAATATAAGATGGATGAAAAGATTTGGGTCATGTAGGATTACGAATATTTGCAAACGGATTTGGATGTCACTTTTACTGATGTACTACCTTACGTCCCCACCCAACACCCACAGTAAAAGATATGTAAAGAAAGAGAAATAAGAGAGAGTGGAAGATTGAAAGTGAAGGGTTAGAGAGAAAGGTAATGAAATAAATGGGAAGAAAAATTGATAGTGAAATAAAGAAGGAGGAATGAAAGGAAAGTAAGAAAGAGATTGAGCGAAAATATGGAAACGATGAAAAACAATTGACAAGATTATGAAGTGAAATCTTATACTTCCTATAGAATATTTAGAAATGAAAAAGTAGTGAACATGCTGTGAAAACCATATAATTTAATTGCAAGATATCCAGAAGCAACACATAAAATACTTGACGGTTTGACAGATCGACACAGGAGGGAGTTACATAAAGATGTGATACCTGACAGTTATAAATCGGTAGTCTAGATGAGAAGCGATCCTATATAATTCAGTTACAGTTTGGAATATCTTTATTGCACTCCGTGCATGTTCATGTGTGTTCTAATCTCCTTCGCAATATCTCAAACAGCGTCCAGCGACCAAACCATACAAATTCGATGCTGATGAGTCTATTCATACGTCTGTTATGCTGCTCTTTTCTGTCCCTTCAAATCTTTAACTCAAGCTCATGCAATCTGGTTGTTAACGACAATTGATTTAGATGAAAGTCCTCTTTGTGGCCACACTATGAGGGCCGTTCACAATGTCAGCTATACCATTGCACCCTTCCCCTCCGATATGGTGGCAGAACCAGCCAGCCTGTCTGGTTTTTCATTGCCAACGATACTTGTGTCCCAAAACGAAGATGAATGCAATACTGTTAGTTGTTGACTCTGTAAGGATTCAGTTCATTGTCTGCATACCAAATCAGTCACAACCTTTCGGATCATACTCAATGAAACACTCAGAATGTACGCATAAATATAGTTCTGTGACAGAGTATGGATCATACCAATGAAACACTCAGAATGCCCATAAATATAGTTTGTGACAGAGTATGGATCATACTCAATGAAACACTCAGAATGTACCATAAATATAGTTCTGTGACAGAGTATGAGATCATACGCAATGAAACACTCAGAATGTACGCATAAATATAGTTCTGTGACAGAGTATGGTATCATACTCAATGAAACACTCAGAATGTACGCATAATATAGTTCTGTGACAGAGTATGGCCTTATATCTTAAATATAAAACGATATAATATTTAATGTTATTGTTTTCTCCTTGTTTATAAGCTCACTATTTAGATGACATGATATCACACACATAGTTGGTGGTTGTTACTGAAAGTGGCATGATATCACACACATAGTTGGTGGTTGTGACTGAAAGTGGCATGATATCACACACATAGTTGGTGGTTGTTACTGAAAGTGGCATGATATCACACACATAGTTGGTGGTTGTTACTGAAAGTGGCATGATATCACACACATAGTTGGTGGTTGTGACTGAAAGTGGCATGATATCACACACATAGTTGGTGGTTGTGACTGAAAGTGGCATGAAATCACACACATAGTTGATGGTTGTGACTGAAAGTGGCATGATATCACACACATAGTTGGTGGTTGTGACTGAAAGTGGCATGAAATCACACACATAGTTGGTGGTTGTTACTGAAAGTGGCATGAAATCACACACATAGTTGGTGGTTGTTACTGAAAGTGGCATGAAATCACACACATAGTTGGTGGTTGTTACTGAAAGTGGCATGAAATCACACACATAGTTGGTGGTTGTTACTGAAAGTGGCATGAAATCACACATATAGTTGCTGGTTGTTACTGAAAGTGGCATGAAATCACACACATAGTTGGTGGTTGTTACTGAAAGTGGCATGAAATCACACACATAGTTGGTGGTTGTTACTGAAAGTGGCATGAAATCACACACATAGTTGGTGGTTGTTACTGAAAGTGGCATGAAATCACACACATAGTTGGTGGTTGTTACTGAAAGTGGCATGAAATCACACACATAGTTGGTGGTTGTTACTGAAAGTATAATTAAAAGCACTTATTTTGTCAACTGGTTGGAATAACAGAGGGCAATATCGTCTATAGAAGTTTCTAACCTCCAGAAGCTTACGTGGATCTACTCTTCTGGACATGCAGGTATTTCCGGTAATAAGAGAGCGGACAGGCTTGCGTCAACAGCATCGATTGTTGGGGAGTTGAAGAGGGATAAGCGAGATGTTCTTCGGTCTCTTCGCGACTGTCTGTTGGAGGAGGACACTAAAATAGATGTTGAATCGATCCAGCGATTTAAGCAGTTTGGAATTACCCGTTGTACAAGTAGAACTGGATGTCTGAGGGACAGAGTGATGAGTGTGTTTAATCGCGGCCTTCGTAAATAAGTCGGTCGTGGTTTAATCAGCACGCCACGGGAACCATCAGTATGCATACTCTTCTATATCTGTTGGGGAGACTGAGCCCCTATGGGTCTGCCCGGAGTGCAATGACGTCATTTTAATAGCCAATAGCCAATAATAGGACAAAAAACACAAAACATCATTTAGATATTTACTTCAAAAAACTTCAAAGAAAAAAACTTGAAGGAAACAGTAAAAAGATCTTCTGGAAACGCCATGTATACAACAATGAAAAAGGACCCTCCCCTACTACTTTACAAAATGACTACATCAAGTAACTGCAACGCTGAATCATAATAAACGTTTTCATCTATGTAGAGAACACAACAGACTTAACAAACATTGAAACAGAATACACTATTTCAGCTAAGAACAGGGCACGACAGACTTGACAAACATTGAAACAGAATACACTACTTCAGCTAAGAACAGGGCACGACAGACTTAACAAACATTGAAACAGAATACACTACTTCAGCTAAGAACAGGGCACGACAGAAGACAAACACTAATTGATTGATTGATTGATTGATTGATTGATTGATTGATTGATTGAAGACCAACGTTTTAACGTCCGTCTCCGATAAGACTAGGAACTCGATCTCCCATACAATGAGATCAGGCAACTCTGAAAAAATATCACGATGACTACACGAGGGAGTGAACCGAGTACCTATAAAGACAAATGGACAAAAGACCATCCACAGTATAACAACAGCGACGGGTACTATGGTCTGTCTCGTAGCGAACAAGTTGCCATCCTCCGCCTCCGTACCGGCCACAACAAGCTCTGCGCCCACATGTTTCACAAATTTAAAATTGGCACAACTAGCCTGTGCTCCTGCAAAAAGCGGACATGACGGCAGAACACGTTCTGCAAGATTGTCAACTGATAGCAGGTATAAGAAAAGAAACCTGGCCTAAAACACAGAGCTTCGCGAGAAGCTGTACGGAGGAACGGAATCCCTTAAAAACACGGTAAAATTCATGATAAAAGTTGGTTCATCAGTCTAGGCTGGGATCGCGAGAGAGAGAGAGAGAGAACCGAGTACCTTTGTAACGAGAGGCGAGCACCTAACCTCTACGCCACAGATACGCCACAGATACCCCCTTTTAGCTAAGAACAGGTCACAACAGACTTAACAAACACTTAGAATACATCCCTTACATTAACCAAATGTAATCAATGACCAATTATTGAAGAGACACTAAAACATGTATTGCTCACATGCCAGAAACTCAACATAAAAAGAAAACAAAAATATTGCTAAGCTCACCAAATAAATGCAAACAAACCAATCAAAACAACACACAAACACAGCAACAAAACACAAACAATTTCCTGAACTTGACATTGTGAAAGAGCCATCAGTTCAGCAAGCTCGTTCTCAACAACAATAACAACATTGATTCTTTTCTGTCAGTATAAAACGTTGATTGTTTTTGGCCTTACACGAAGTGTGATACTTTGTTAACTATTGTCTATACCATAACAAACATATATATATATAAAACTGTATGCATAGTAAATTGTTGCAGACCAGAAACGGAAACAGGGCGGCGATAGTTGTTCAGAAGGGTTTGGGAGTTTTCGTGATTTTGCAATTGAATAATCATTAAAAATTTGAATTATGCATTTTAATTCATCTTACACGATCCATTTTTTCATCAATTTTCTATTTCAGTATATGATCATTTGAAATTGACAATATTTGAACAGAAATACATATCGATTTTCTATGTCAAAGAAAATAGAGAATGTATATGTTGGGGAGGAATAGTTGACAAACTGTTATAAATGGGAGGAGGTGGGCGTTACAAAGTTGATGTCGTGCAAAGTGGGCGGTGGCAGAAACGTTTGGAATCTATGGTCTACCCTGACCTATATGATGTTTCAATAACTAATAACTAAACTGATACCTTTTCTATACAATATTTATAGTATATTATAAGCTCACTATATGGTTCCATATTTCTATAATTATTGTTTTCTGAAAACGTTTACAGCTGTGAAGCTTCCAAACAAAACTATTCCAGCATTACCTGCTAGTAATAATTATACAGGAAAAGACATCACTAATCTCTTCAAGCGTAAGACACACGTCCAGGTGTACAGGTAAGGGTTAAAATAACTACAAGGTAACGACATCAGCAAATGTAATCAGAAAAAATGGTAAAGGTAATTCCACGTAAAATTGGTAGGTGTGTCAAGTATTATACAATATCCCTGTACCAGGTCGAAACATTTAGAGGTGAGATGAGAAGTTTCATGCTTTTATTTATATAATTGATGTGGGTATGTGAGTAAGCATTCGGCTTGCGATTCGACGGTCGTGGGTTCGAATCTGAACCGCGTCGTTCTGTTCCCTAGTACATATATTGGTTTAGCCATCTTGTGAGGATGTAGTCTAATCGACTACCACTTTTGTCTACAGCAGTAGAAGACCTGGTCTGAGAATACTAGAAAGAACAAGAGACAAATGGATAGGGATTAATGATTATTATCCCAGCGCTCTGGGCAGATCCATAGATGTTCCAATCTCCTCCCAGTACCCTCACCAGCGTATAGAGACTAATCACACCCGTTCTGTGTTTATTAGTCAAATATATCGTACCTTTAACAAAGTGTTAAAGTCTGGTGGTTCCCTGCTACACTTCCCTTTCCTTCACTCTGAATAGTTATGTAGATTTATTAAGGTTTTCAAAGTCATCTATACGATCTACTGCTTTTGTTGTATTTTGATGCTCGCACTATCCATTGAATGTCCGGCCTCGACCACCACCGTATCAGTCATGCGATCTGCACGTCCATTGTCTTGTACTCACGCATTCCTGGTGCAAAAATAAAGTAGTAAATAATGAATAGTTTTCTAGAACTGCCCACAGTATGCACAACTGAGAAGAAAGAGGTGGCCTACTTACACCAGCGTCCAAGACAAACTGTACGGCATGGCTGATAATCTGAGGCAGACGGCTGCCTTTATTAGAGAATCCGAAATCCTAATCTAGTGAGAATGCAGAAGAAGAAGAAGGATGAGCTCAATGTTACAAGTCCTTCCTGTCTTATATAGATATCCTACATGTTTTTGTACATATTCATCGAGTCGCTCCGTAGTATACACGCATGTGTGAATTCTTATGTCTTCAACCATGTCAGAGCTATGGTTGCCATTTTGATCTTCATTGTGAAGGTGCTCGCAGTTAAATCAAAATGACATCAATAGACAGACAACATCAAATAAATGTTGCGACAACATGGACTCACAATTACTGTTGTGAGACTATTTACCCAAACAACTAGAACTTAAACTTCCCACGAATCTTCATGCATAAGTAAGTGAATAGACAAAAAAGGAGAAGACATACTATTTACATGTGAGTCCATTAGAACATGGTTGAAATGAATGAGAAACAATCTTGGTCAATTTTCATAGCTATCATAGCGATCAACAAAATGATATTCCTAGCTCTTAATGTCACAATATGAAAGGAAATCCATAAGAGACGATGGAGATGGATCGAACTTGTGATACGCATAGAGACTAACTATGTCACGAAAACTGCACTGAGATGAACACGAGAGGATGAACGAAAACGTGGAAGACCCAACACGACCTGGAGGAGAACAGTAGAACAAGAACTGAAAGAGATGAATCATAGCTCTCGTTTAATGAATCATCTCTAAACCCGATAGACAGACAAAATTACAAACATAAATAATAATTTCCACACTTTCTTCTCCATTTATTAACATATTCACCATACACATAATCTGTGGAAGGGAAACAACTATGGGTGGGCAGGAAATGCACATACTCCACAAATAATGTATTCGTTGAATGAAATTTACAAAGCCCACAAGATTGTTAAAAGCGTAACAACAACAAGAAACAATGCTTCTAAACTCTGTACAAAGACAGAAACTTTCAATGAACTTAACAATTAGAAATAAATAGTTTACTTTACGCTAAAAAACAAGAAGAAAAATACAAAAAAGACTTTACAAAGCAATGATAGATAAGTTGAAAAGAAAAAAAATATCAACTAATAAACAGTGTAGTAACGCAGACGTGGGCGTCTGTAGCTTAAGAGGCAGAGGCAGATCACAACTCAAGCGTACCTGGTTCAAACTCCACGGGGGCAGTTCGAAAAAATTTGTTCGGCGTGGATTTTTACGAACGGTAAAAATAGACCTCACCGTTCAGAAAGCAGTGTCAAACTACTGAACGTATAAGTAGTGCCTAGAAAATTGACGAATCGTTTACTGTGGCTGATGGTGAAGTTCTATAAAGGAAATGCCACGATTCTAGTAATGCAGACAAAGAGTATAAACAAGCAAAACTATAATTTATAAGCTGCAGGTCTTTGTGGATAAATGGTTTAATCGTTTGGCTTGCGTTGTGAAGGTCGTTGGTTCAAATCTGGACCGCACTGTTCGAGGATGTATTTTTTACAGAGATCCATAGAAATAGTGCTGGAGTACGGAGTTTTTACTTTTTGCAGTACTTTCGGCAGATGGCGTGCCATTTCTGCGGAGAGGGACCAAGTCATATGGAGAAACCCGGTGCAATACAAAGAAAAAATGGCAAAATGAAAATCTTTGTCTTTATTCCTTTGTTAATAAACTAGAATAATCCAACAAAATAATAACGAAACAAAAATCCAGGAGAAACACAAAAACTATGAACATAATGAACGTCCTAATGTTCTGGTAAACACATCATAGCGATTAAATGGGGTAACATGTACCTCTGAAATAACATTCAACAAAATGTTGTAAATAGTTTGATGCAAGTTTGAGTAGGAAAGTAGCTAGTGATCTTTATTTTTACAGTAGTAGAAACATGAGTTATCACCACGTTCAATGATAATCATTATTTATGTGTTGACACAAGTAGAAGATCTGACCAATTCCTTTATCATGTATCCACTTATTTAGTACATCTAGTACTTCAACTAACACTGACGACGTCAGTCTTACGTTACCGAGAACTTTCATCACAATGTTATGAGAGAACAGAAAATGTGTAATATGTGGTATCCCAGCATGGTAACAATAGAGTGCAGATTTTGAACGGTCTGTATTCTGGGCATGGTAGGTTAGTGTCCTCGATGAAGAAATCTTGACGATCTTCTGAAAGCTTTGACGCGATATTTGTTCTGTAGACGCTTAATGTGATAAGACTTATAGACATAATTTACTTCATTGCTCTCCAAATATACTCCTATATGCGTTACGCTTGACTTTGAATATAATCTATTTTTTTATTAATAAAATAGAGTTTAAAAAGAGGACGCTCAGAAAAGTATAAAGAGTATATCAGCAGATCCCGTGCAAAACCAATTTCAAAACTAGTTCCGAGGTGAAAGATATTTTGTCCATTGATATTCAAGTTGTGGAAAATTAAGCAATGGCCAATGTGAAGGTTTTTTTCAAAACAATTACCCTTACAGAGGTAAACAACAACAAAGTGAAAGATTCCTTCTTGTTGTTTTGTTTTTTTAACTGTTTTTCTGTTTCAACATTCAGTATTCTAAATTATTAATCGTTGCAAATAATATACATTTACCGTGAGTTGTTTTTGTTGTTTGGTGTAAAAGGTTTTGGGAAGGGGGAGAACGGGAGGGGGAGGGTAAATTCCATAAAAGGTGGAATCAATCTGTATAGAAAATACATGGAAAGTTCACCAATATCAAATGAACAAGAAGAACATTAATTAGAAGACAAAGAATGTTGTGTCTTAAAATTGAGGGAGGAAAAAAAGGAATGACAACAGAAAAAATGTGGAGGAGGAAACTAAAAATGACTCGAGTATACAAATAAATAATGAGAGGGGGGAAAAGTACTTAGTGACGTGCAGATAAACAGACAGAAAACGTGAATGAAATGTATCGACAAAGAGACTGAGAGAGAGAGAGAGAGCGAGAGAGACAGAGAGAGAAATACATGGAGGTATTGCTAAGGTACAGATAATATTCCAAATAGGTGTGAGAGGTGAGCGGGGAAGAGATATGCAGGTATATATTATTTGAGAGCCGTACAGAGAGGTTGTTGTGGCAGAGATGTACAGAGAAAGTTATATATAGAATAACTACGGTATATAAACATGGAAAGATAGGTTAAGAAGGGAGAGAACACGATAAGGGAGATAATTTAAGATAGAGAAGTAGAAGAATATGACTACAGATAGAGGACGGAGCACGTATTCACATTTCGATGTGCGAGGCTGGCGAATGTATCAACTAAACTTAGCTGAATTTATATATTAGTTGTGGTTCTATAGGTGAGGAGGCTAAGACGTTTGTCTGCCGTTCTGAAGATTGTAGGTTCAAATCTAAACCATACCACATGTGCTATTTTTTAATGAGATCCTAGGATTTTTCCTGGAGCTACGGAGTTGGAGCTTTGTGCAACACTTTCGACAATCGGCGTGCCATTTCTGTCGATAGGGAAGGAGCCATATGGGAAAACCCGGTGCAATAAAATCAATTCTTCGCACCTTTATTTCCTTTTTAAGTTAAATTCAAACCGCATTCTATGCTTCACCACAATGTGTTTTTTCCTTCTCATCTTGAAATCTGAAAAGCATTAGAATTATATGGAACAAGCCGGTGTCAATGGGAGTCAGAAAGACAGTACTTCTGTAACATATACAGTCAGTACTGACATCTACAAGATAGTTAATAAGATGATATTCTTAGCAAAAAGCTCATTCATATTTTCGTATGTTAGTTTTTTTGTTGGTCAACACGCTCTGATCTAAAATAATCCCCCAAAAATTGTTCTTATATTGAAAAGTGCGAGACTCGGCTTTAAAAGGCTTAACTCCCCACACACAAAAAACAAAGCAAGATAGTCATATGCAATAAATTATTAAAAACAAACCATCAAATTATTTGTAAGTATCACACATTTTATTTTATAGTAGAATAATGTGATTTCCATGGATAGCAAACAAATTATAATAATAAAATTGACGCAATAAAAAAGGTCAAAGCACAGATGAAACTAATTCTCAGCTTCAGATAAAAGAAGTCATAATTTCTCGGGAAGGCATACAAAAAATTAGAGTTGAAACACATGATGACAACCGCAAAATCAATGGCGAACGAGACACAGGACGACAAAAAGAGAAAATTCTGAAAGTCTAATTTTATATGAAACTTAAAAATGTCAACATCCAAACTGGCAGTCACATATTTCAGAACAAATTGTCTCTCTCTCTCTTCACCCTTCGCCCCTAGGGAAACATAGGTCCGCAACCAAGGCCTTCCAAGCTCGCCTATTCAAGGCCATCTTTTCCAGATCTCGCTACTCTCTCCCCGTTTTTTGCGTTCCATCTCTAACTCCCGTCTCCAGGTGTTTCTGGATCTTCCCTTACTTCTATTGCAAGAAGGTGAGTCGGCAGCCCGATTTTCTTTCGAATTTCACCGGATCGCTTCATGAGTCCCTCTATTTGGGGTCCCTCTTCTTCCTCGTGTTGCGAGCTTTGATTTGGGACCCGGTAACCACTCAGGCGAGAACAAATTGTGGCGACGATAAAATTATCATCTACGCCAACCAACATAGCACATGCTGATGATGAATACATATATTCTTTGTTATAAAGCTTGCCTAGTACCATATACGAAATGTATTTGTCACCATATGTTTAACGTTGCTGTCTTAATTTGATTTCCTGTCTCTAGGTGTAATGTTGCCGGTTTGACATTTAGCACAATTCTGTTTTTATCTCTATTCTTCATAATTCCTTCACAGACAAGGAAGACTAATAAAACCTGGTCCCGGTGTGTAGGAAGAGGGATGAAAATGAAAAGTGGAAACTTCTTATTCACTTCCACTACTTACTTCCTTATAAAAGTGATGAACGGGAGGGGGAGATTTAGTGATCTTTGTGTGTGCTTGTTCTAATGCACTTTGTAAGCTAGTATTCATTTTCTTAAGGTTGTTCTTGATGCCGTCATTCCATCTTTTCACGTGGTCTTCCTCTTGTTCTGTACTCGTTAAGGTAGAAAAGTTAGAGATTAATATGATACACATTTCTGAAGCTAACATTGCAGTAGTGTGGGACAAAATTGTGTTCTAGAACTTCCTAGATTGAACAAATAAAAGAACACCCATATTGCTAGTAGAAGTCACCCGCATAAAGAAGATAAGAATGAGCTAGAGTAGAAGAAATAAACAAAGATATTTGGGCTAAAGTCCATGCAATGCGCGGATATGAACTTTACTTCAAATAAATTTCTTACAGCGCGTTTTGTTATCATTTCTGAGAGTAAGCTCGGGGCTTATATCTATAGCGAAGAGAAATTAAGGCCGATTGCCAAAGGCTGCCGTCACGTATGTGCGTGTAACCAGTTGTACATCAGGATATTTTTCCAGAGATCTCTGATCTCGGTGTGGTGAGATCGAGTTCCTAGTCCTATCGGAGACGGACGATAAAGCGTAGGTCCCGTGTTGAATTTGAGCACGTGAAAGAGCCCTTCGCAGTTTAAAATCGCGAAGAGCAGGATGGAAAGCCGCTACCCGGGGAATATTCATTAGAAAAGATTTTAAATATAAAATTCCTACAAAATATCTTCACCATCTTTACACTTACATTGGGCCCTCGCCGGTGCTCAGGAGTTCGTCCCTGCAGCTGAGACCTATTCTGACCAAAAACTATCTTTAACAAAGACCTGCTTAGACATTGTTAACAAGAGAATATGGACATCATCATCCAAAAAAGACGATGAAGATGTATTGGACATGATATACACATGGAGACCAACTCTGTCACGAAAACTGCACTGAGAAGGACAGCAGAGGGTAAACGAAAACATGGAAGATTCAAAACAATCTGGAGAATAATAGTAGAACATGAACTGTAAGAAATTAATTACCGCTGGAACTCAATAAAGAGGACGGCTAAGAACATAATAATTGAGTGCATTTGGTGTAGTGCTAGGCGTTAAGGGTATTACATATTAGAGATGAAGAATAGCTTTAAAACGTAGCGAGTCACCAGGTTAACTGCATGCAGTGGCAGCTCGTCATTAAGGGCCAGTGGGGCCGGACCCCACCAAAAATATGGTGTAACGTGTATTTATTATTTTATATATTAAAATATAACCTAACTGAAACCATAATTTTTCCGAAAATTTCTGTCTGGCCCCACCAACAAAAATGGTCCCGAGCCGCCACTGGCTACATGTACAAGTAAGATTCAGTTCTATATCAAGAAATATATTTGATGGAATCTCAAACTGAGATGGTATGTTGGAACGGCAAACACAGACCTATGGATAAGGACAGGGCAAGAACACTTGGTGATTCAGGGCAGAAAGACAAAATTGAAGTTGTTCGGGCATACCCTTCGGAAGATACAGTCGAGTATCGTTAGACAAGCATTTAAGTGGAACCCATAAGGGAAACTGAAATGGGGACACCCCAAACAGACCTGGAGACGGAGTCTTCTTGGAGAACTAAAGGATGCCGGATTATCGGGGGAGACATAAAGAAAACTGACAGAGGATAGGGAATGTTACGAACAACTGTTGAAGTCCTGTGCTCCACGAGGATCGGAAAGGAATAAGTAATACAGATATGGCTCGTCTAGGAGGTAAACACTATAATGCACTTTCACTACAAATCACTCTAATGCACATACCGTCATCAGACCAGATCATTTTAGAGCCGTTAGGAATTGATTGTTGTATTCAATATGTAGTATTACCTGCCACGTGGTTATCGGGGGCTCACATTTGGGGTGTAAAGAATAGAACCACTGTTACCTGCCACGCATGTCGTAAGAGGCGACTAATGAGGTTTGGTGGAAATCGGATGCACGTGTCCTAAACGTGTAGAAGTCTATGCGTTTAGGGGCCTACCAAACCAATGTGCAACGTATACACGTTCTTGGCAAAGATCAAACATATCAGAAAGAGTGATTAAGATTGGTCGTAAAGAACGAACGCAAAGAAGAAGAAGAATATGTAGTGTGCTGTGAAAGAAGTGAAAATCTTCACTTCTGCTGTATTCTTTGCTTGATAAATGCCTTTTTGGTCGAAACGTTGCTGTTAATTGTTGTTTTCGTATTTTGTAAAATTACAGTATTTTGTTTTTACGTGTTTCACTAATGCACATTCCAACAAAAAGTAGCAGTATTTACTATTTTTTCTCCTTATTTCTGAAATTTAATGAGCTAATAATTTATTTTAAATAACGAATTTACATTATCTAAATATATCATCTTGGGGGACCTTGCATTTAAAAAAATATTATCCAGGATTGTAGAAATGATTTTGTAAATGAGTAATTGAAATACTTGTATATTTTTGACTTTACGATCAAATTTTTACTCCGATTTTCTTGACTCGAAAATTTCTTGATGAATTCAGCATTGAAATAGTTTCAGTTTGTTTTTGGCGTGGCCTCCGATATCATAGGCCGGCGAGCTCAGGTAAAATTCTCGGAAATCAGTCCACAACCGTCGCGTGACCACGTATTCCAGTATTGTTAGATAACGATAAATTCATTTTTAAAAAGAAAACAACAAGGTTATATTATGTTACAAATTCAGTTGAACTCTCAGGAATATCAGTGTTATTCATAACTTTCATCAATAAATTACCATGGACTTGTAGAATTGTGTAACATTGCAGAAAATCTTACATCGTTCTATCAAAACTTATAAAACTAGCCTTCATTAAGCAGGAATTTTGATTTTCCTTCTAAGCAAGTCGGCCTTATATTGCCGGGAGCCACGGTTTTTGATATATGTAACAGTCATATAAAGAAAACAGAGGTTATGGTTGTCTCCAAGAAACAAGAAACACCAACATGCAATATCAAAATAAATAACACAACACTGAAACAAGTCCATCGATTCAAGTATCTAGGAACATTCTTAACACCAGATGGAAGATGTACAACAGAGATTAGGAGTAGAATAGCTCAAACGAAAGCAGCTTTATGAAAATGAAGAACACACTATGCGTGAACTCACTACCAATGACACTGCGAAAACGAGTACTCCAATGCTATATTGAACCAATTCTTATGTATGGCAGCGAATCATGGACACTGAACAAACAATCAATACGATCATTGGAAGCCACAGAGATGTGGTTTTACAGAAGAATGTTGAGAATTCCATGGACAGCAAAGAAAACAAACGTGGAGGTTTTAAATCAGGCCTGCACACAAAGAAACCTTATCAAAAGAATAAGAATCCGACAATCAAGGTTCTTCGGGCATATAATGCGAAGAGAAGGTTTAGAACATTTGGTGACTACAGGTAAAATTCAGGGAAGGAGAGATCGTGGAAGACAGAGGGAGAAGATGTTGGATGGCCTGACATCATGGTTCGATAAAATATCGACGTCAGAACTGATTACATGCACCAAGCAAAGAGAGTTGTGGAGAGACATGATCGCCTACGCCGGCAGGCATGGCACTTGATTGATTGAACAGTCATCTATTTTATTTGATTATTTTAGTCCGTTTTGTGATTGTAGACTAAATGTTTGTGGGAGGAATTAGCGTAACTCATTCCCCTATCGACACAGATACCAAAGGGGTGAGGGTTCAATCCTACATTCCACGTTCCACATGTGAGGAAAGGAATCGACACTCCTACCTCTACAGTCTTCTTTTTTTTTCTTTTGTCCTTTTCTGCTTTTTGCCATTAGACGTAGCAGGTTTAACTGATGATCGGTTTCTGAGATAGTGCATGCTCGGTCGCTTGATATGATTTGGTATTGTGGAGTTTTAAGATGTCTGTAATCCATCTTTTTCAATGCATCAATCCATCTTTTTCTTGGTCTGCCTCTTCCTCTTGATTCATTTTTCAGGTTGTGCACTCTTGCAACTGGTGTATTCGGGTTCATTCTCACCAAGTGGCCAAACCATTTGAGTCTCTGTTTTAAAATGAATCTAATAGCAGGTGTTGTCCCGACTGTTCTTCTAATTTCCTCATTTCTTATATGGTCCCTTAACTACACAGTAGGTACTAGAAATATGAAATAAATTGACTTCATACCACAATGTCTCTCTCTCTCTCTCTCGCGATTACCGCTTAGACTGATGTACCAGATTTCGACATAAATTCTGCTGTTGTTTTTGGAGACTCCGTCCCTCCGTACAGCTTCTCATTTAGCTCGATATTTTCCGGCCAGGTTTCGTTTCTCAGGCCTGCTAGCAGTGGGCAGTCTTGCAGTAGGTGCTCTGCCGCCATGTCCGCCTGCTCGCAGTGGCACAGGCTAGTTGTGCCAATTTTAACTTTGTTGTAAAGGTGGGACCGGAGTCTGTTATAGCCAGTACGGAAGCGGAATATGACAACTTGTTTGTTACGGGACAGACCATAGTGCCCATCTTTGGTGCTGTGTTGATTGTGTCTTGCGACCCACTTCCTCTATATCTCCATCCGATACCTCAAGGTCTGAAAAGACTTCGGAAAATATTTTTTTTATTTATTTTATTATTAAATAAACGTCTCCTTCCCATATTTTCTCTGACTCTTGTATCACTTGTACAAATAATCCTCTTTAAAAATATTCTAGGTAACATATTTTCTTTCTAATCTTATCATCTCATCTCATCTTGTTTCTCTTGCATTCTTACTGTGTCGAGATGAAGTATATTGTACGGGAGAGGACCCTATTATGAGCTTCTTACATTGAGGTATACATGGACTCTGCTATTCTATCAGTCCAGCGCTTGCAGGACCGTTCTATCACCCTGTTTCCGTTTACTCTGTGTATCATTGTCTGTTGGGGTATACTATTTGAAGGCAATCATGTTATATAACAGAATCATTTGACATAAAATAGAACGAATTCAGGACAAGTGAGAAATCAGAAAAATGTCTGCTCAACCACTAGTAACAATTGTTATAAGAAGGAGAAGATGGAGATATGTTGGACACACCTTGAGAAGAAGTGATCAACGAATATCAAAGCAGGCATTGAAGTGAGATGCGAAGGGCTCAAGAAAGAGAGGACGACCTAAGGAGACCCTGAAACGAACTTTGCAGAGAGAGGCAAGAAATATCGGTCTCAGTTCCATGGAGGAGATTGAGATAGTTGTCCAGGATAGCGAGGTATGGAGAAATTGCTTGCAGGTCCTATGTAATTATTATTATTTGATATTTTGTCTCTAGATGAATTCTGTTTGGACCCACATTGAACCTAGTTGTATCATTTCTGAATTTCTTTCTTCTTGATAAATTGAGTTTTCTCAAGAATCTCATTCTATCGTTGTAATTTTTCTTTGTATTTTGCTATCATCGTCCAGTATAACATTGGTACCACAGGCTTTGTTTATTTGTTATGTAGGGTAGTAAAGCCTACTTAGGCTGAGGCACGCACTTTCAACATAAGGACGAGTATTTTTGTTTATATCAGAGCGTTTTTGGCCAAGAAATATTTCAAATATAAATTAACTCCTTACAGTGTAGGACAGGGTTGGAGAAAGATTGTGTTAAAAGTGATCTCTGTATGTCTATTGACACGTATTGTTTTATTCAGTATCGTGCCATTTGCCCATTAAGTTGGTCTGCTTTGTTACATCTGTTTTCGATTTCAGCGTTTGGTTTTCCAGTTGATACTATACTTCCTAGTTACTTGAAGTTCTATGCTTGTTTTAAGTTTTGGTCTTCAAATTAGATCTTTTGTGTTTTTTTCCTTTGTCTATTGTCTTGATATTTGTTTTCTTTATGTTGATTTTCTTTGTGTTGATTTTCTTTGTGTTGATTTTCTTTGATTGTGTTATTTATTTCTAGATCTTCTCTAGTATTCT
This sequence comes from Arion vulgaris, assembly GCA_020796225.1. Lineage (NCBI taxonomy): Eukaryota > Metazoa > Mollusca > Gastropoda > Stylommatophora > Arionidae > Arion > Arion vulgaris. The sequence continues at coordinate 35,951,909 of CM036764.1, forward strand.
GCTCTTCTTCGTGAGTTGATCTTCTCCTAGTATTCTGCTCTTCTCGTGGTGTTGTTGCAGTAATTTGTTCTTCATTCTGTATCTCATGTCGTTAGCTTCTTGTATGCTGGTTTTTTTTCACATATACATAGTTTCTTCATTACTATTTATAAACACATTAAATGTATAATGTAAGCATCAAAGTCGCTGTTTCACATAAGAGCTCTTAACTTAGATCTAATCACACAAAAACAGATTATAAATAGATAATATGAAAAGAAACCGAATTTATTAGTCCTAGGAGGTCCATATCGTAAAATCTTAATGGTAAATATCTTAGACTTCATTTTTTTAATTTATAAGAAAAATGAGTGATTACCGGGCCCCAAATTTGGGGTGTAAAGAATAGAACCACTGTTACCTGCCACGCATGTCGTAAGAGGCGACTAAGGAGGTTTGGCTGAAATCGGATGCATGTGTCCTAAATGTATAGAAGTCATGCTTTTAGGGGCCTACCAAACCAATGTGCAACGTATACACGTTCTTGGCAAAGATCAAACATATCACAAATAGTGATTAAAATTGGTCGTAAAGAACGAACGCAAAGAAGAAGAATCACTTTTCAAGCAAGAGCAAAAAGAAACATTTGCCTATCACTTTTATACCATTTATAAAAGTTTCTGCATTCTGTTGATATTTTCTATTTTAGTGTCACGAAAAACCTTTTCCGAATTCTTCAACTTTATATATACCAATGTAATTAATACTCGATTTCTATTACACAAAAAATGTGGAGGCTAGAGCTATTGAGATATTTTTCCATAGATATGATCTGTAAGTGAGGTTGAGTTCCTAGTCCTATTTAAAACGAATGATAAAACGTAGGATGATCAAATGAGATTTCATACTCAGTGACTCCATGAGCATGATTCGTAAAGTCGAATCAGCAATGGTGAGACGAAACTGGGTGAAGGTACTGGTATTGACAGTGATCAGAGAAATCACCTTCATTTTGTCCCTGGGCAGCAGGAGTTAGGGATAATGAACGAGCTGATAGATTGCCTGGCTTGGCTACAATATCAGAGGAGCAACAACGGACCGAAATGACATTCTTAACTCATTGAGAGAGTATTTCCGAACAGAGAAGTTTCAGGTCTGTGAATCCCACTCGCTGACCAGATATGGGCGCCATATAGCAATTGCAATAATAATAAAGAAATATTAATAGTAACACAAATACAAATAATAACATTCACAAACTTAATCCTGACTAAATGTTTAATTTTTTTTTTAGTTGTTGTGCTTGCGAAAATAAAATCCTACTTTTATTCGGAAATACATGTTTTTTAAACCGAGAACAATTATTGAAGCCGAGGAAATAAAAATAGGCTGCCATGGATGTATCACACAGGCGCCATGGCGTCCGAGAGAAACTGTGTTGGACAGTGCTGTTTTACACAGTGCTATACTCACATGTTTAGATTATATACCTCTTCTTCTTCTTGGAACGCTCCATATCGACCACTTGTTAATTACTTTGTGTTAATCACTAAGAGCGATTTTACATTGTTCCAGTTATGTGCCTACAAGTAGTCCAGCACATCCGACTTATGCGATGCTTTTTATTTACTAGGGTAGCTCCCACAGGTTCTACATCAGTCGCCCACTACGACATGTCTTGTAGGTCGCAGTGGTACTATTCTTTGCTTCCTAGCTGGCCCCGGCGCTACTAGGGCGGTTTAGATTATATACTAACTATAATCATAGCTGTGGTCAATAGAATTGTAAAGATAGATTTCTCTTACCGGACAATGGACAGTCAAAACCATCAGAAGATATCCACTGATATTTTAGTGACTGTTCTTGAATGTCATCGTTGCAATAATCTTATTTTGTAAACATATTTTACTGTCTAGTTTCTTATATATCTATCACTATTACTAGCACATGTTTGACTGCATTAATATTTGTGAAAAACTGGGACACACATTTCATAAGATGGTACAACAACAACAACTATTGTTTCTTATATATCTATCACTATTACTAGCCAGTGGCGTAGCTAGAGTAAACGTCACCCGGGCGGTCCCCCCTCGCCCTCCTCCCCTTAGCTACGCCACTGTTACTAGCACATATTTGACTGCATTAATATTTGTGGAAAAACTGTTACACACATTTCATAAGATGGTACAACAACAACAACTATTGTTTCTTATCTAGACGTCAGTGACACTTGATTACATCTAAGCTTGTCATTGTTGTTTGTGCATGAATCAAGCACGCTTAAACTCCCCCTCCCTTATCTCCTCTCTTCCCAGCATCTACGGTAATTCTTATTTCAAACATAATTCTCTTTACAATTTAGTGAGTTACAATTTAGTGAGTTACAATTTAGTGAGTTACAATTTAGTGAGTTACAATTTAGTGAGTTACAATTTAGTGAGTTACAATTTAGTGAGTTACAATTTAGTGAGTTACAATTTAGTGAGTTACAATTTAGTGAGTTACAATTTAGTGAGTTACAATTTAGTGAGATTTGTAATCGCTTTATTTGGGCGTCTGTAGCTTAAACGGTAGGGAGCTCCATCACAATCTAAGCATACCTGGTTCAAACACTGCAATGGACAATTTGAAGCAACTTCCCGTGAAGGATATGCCACGATTTCCATTTTCAATTGAGTTATGCATAGTTCATAGTTCATTGAATTATGCATAGTTCATAGTTCATAGTTCATTGAATTATGCATGCATCTCTTTTATATTTACTTTAAACACTTCAAACAAATCTGTGGCTAAGCGGTTAGACCTTTGCCGTGCGATCCAAAAATCGTGGGTTCGAATCCAATCCGGACCGCGCCGTTCTGTTTACGAGTGCATTTTCCCAGAGATCTCTAGGATTGTTGCCGGTGCTTTGTGCAATACTCACGGCATGTGGCGGGCTATTTCTGCGGAGAGGGACAGAGCCATATGGGGTAAAATCCAGTGCAACGCAGTCAATCCTTCGGATAAAAGAAATGGAAGGGATGTAGAAATATAATTTTGGTGCCAGGTCTACAGACCCTACTGTCTAAATTGTCCAAGCATCGCAGGGTCGTCTTGCAGTGGATACCCTCTCACTGTGGAATACCAGGAAATGAAACAGCAGACCGATTGGTCAAGGAAGGTGCTGCAGGAGAGCAGCCAGATGTGCCAGTTACCTACCACCAAAAGAAAAGGATGATTAAATCAATGAGAAAGCCACAAATACCAACACAAGACGATTACTATAATATGAGCAGATTGGAACAAGTTGTTATTCTGCGCCTTAGAACAGGACACAATCGCCTCCGCAGCCACATGTATACAAAATTCAAGATTCGCAATTCAGCCATGTGTACATGTGGACAGGCAAACCAGACTGCAGAGCACGTACTTCAAGACTGTCCCGAATATGATACACTGAGGCAAACTCACTGGCCTAACGAAACAACACTTGACAGAAAACTACACAGACCTCTGTGTGAGCTACAAAAGACAGTGAAGTTCATACAAGAGACAACATTGAATATATAGACATATTTCAAGCGAACGAAAGGAAGGAAGGATATGATTTTGGTACGCATTGATGCGAACAGTTTTTTAACAACGTATCAGACCGTTCAAGTATTGTTGCTACACTTCACCTCTTCAGGTCTCGTCCCCAGTCCTTTCCCACTTCACTTTCTGCTATCATTTTCAGTTAATTTTTTATTCTATTTTTAAGAAATATTTTACAGTTTATTGGATATATCCAACAAGTTGATTTCTTTAGTTGCTATTTGCAATGTGATTCATTTCTTTGACGGGCTCGAAACGACATCAGTTTATCGACGAAATATATCATTTTTTTCATGAGCACCACATCACCACATGAGCACCCTGTGACATCTAAGAACAGGTCACTGCAAGCTCAATCATCACACACACAGAATAAATGTTTCTCAATGTTCAGGTCATGCTGTATTTATTCTTTTCTTTATCTAGAGCGGTTTAAGAATTTTGGAATCAAATTAACTTTACAAAAAATGGAAGAAGTAATGGAATTAATCATGAGAAAGAAACAATTTCACAGAAAGAAACATTCACAAATTGTATTAAACATTTCATTCCGCAAATGTTTCTATTTTTTAACATCTCCGGTTGCATTTATAATCAATGTTGAAAAAAATGGTCCAAATGCGAAATATTTATTTAATTGCACCGGGTTACCACATATGGCTCCGTCCCTGTCGGTAGATATGGCACAAAGCACGAACTCAGTAGCTCCGGAAACAATTCTAGGGGTCTCATGAAAAATAGCATATGTGTCTCGGTTTGGATTCGAATCCACAAACTTCAGTACGACAGGCAAATGACTTCAGTACGACAGGCAAATGACTTCAGTACGACAGGCAAATGACTTCAGTACGACAGGCAAATGACTTCAGTACGACAGGCAAATGACTTCAGTATGACAGGCAAATGACTTCAGTACGACAGGCAAATGACTTCAGTACGACAGGCAAATGACTTCAGTACGACAGGCAAATGACTTCAGTACGACAGGCAAATGAGTTCAGTACGACAGGCAAATGACTTCAGTACGACAGGCAAATGACTTCAGTACGACAGGCAAATGACTTCAGTACGACAGGCAAATGACTTCAGTACGACAGGCAAATGACTTCAGTACGACAGGCAAATGACTTCAGTACGACGGGCAAATGACTTCAGTACGACAGGCAAATGACTTCAGTACGACAGGCAAATGACTTCAGTACGACAGGCAAATGACTTCAGTACGACAGGCAAATGACTTCAGTACGACAGGCAAATGACTTCAGTACGACAGGCAAATGACTTCAGTACGACAGGCAAATGACTTCAGTACGACAGGCAAATGACTTCAGTACGACAGGCAAATGACTTCAGTATGACAGGCAAATGACTTCAGTACGACAGGCAAATGACTTCAGTACGACAGTCAAATGACTTCAGTACGACAGGCAAATGAGTTCAGTACGACAGGCAAATGACTTCAGTACGACAGGCAAATGACTTCAGTACGACAGGCAAATGACTTCAGTACGACAGGCAAATGACTTCAGTACGACAGGCAAATTACTTCAGTACGACAGGCAAATGACTTCAGTACGACAGGCAAATGACTTCAGTACGACAGGCAAATGACTTCAGTACGACAGGCAAATGACTTCAGTACGACAGGCAAATGACTTCAGTACGACAGGCAAATGACTTCAGTACGACAGGCAAATGACTTCAGTACGACAGGCAAATGACTTCAGTACGACAGGCAAATGACTTCAGTACGACAGGCAAATGACTTCAGTACGACAGGCAAATGACTTCAGTACGACAGGCAAATGACTTCAGTACGACAGGCAAATGACTTCAGTACGACAGGCAAATGACTTCAGTACGACAGGCAAATGACTTCAGTACGACAGGCAAATGACTTCAGTACGACAGGCAAATGAGTTCAGTACGACAGGCAAATGACTTCAGTACGACAGGCAAATGACTTCAGTACGACAGGCAAATGACTTCAGTACGACAGGCAAATGACTTCAGTACGACAGGCAAATGACTTCAGTACGACAGGCAAATGACTTCAGTACGACAGGCAAATGACTTCAGTACGACAGGCAAATGACTTCAGTACGACAGGCAAATGACTTCAGTACGACAGGCAAATGACTTCAGTACGACAGGCAAATGACTTCAGTACGACAGGCAAATGACTTCAGTACGACAGGCAAATGACTTCAGTACGACAGGCAAATGACTTCAGTATGACAGGCAAATGACTTCAGTACGACAGGCAAATGACTTCAGTACGACAGTCAAATGACTTCAGTACGACAGGCAAATGAGTTCAGTACGACAGGCAAATGACTTCAGTACGACAGGCAAATGACTTCAGTACGACAGGCAAATGACTTCAGTACGACAGGCAAATGACTTCAGTACGACAGGCAAATTACTTCAGTACGACAGGCAAATGACTTCAGTACGACAGGCAAATGACTTCAGTACGACAGGCAAATGACTTCAGTACGACAGGCAAATGACTTCAGTACGACAGGCAAATGACTTCAGTACGACAGGCAAATGACTTCAGTACGACAGGCAAATGACTTCAGTACGACAGGCAAATGTCTTCAGTACGACAGGCAAATGACTTCAGTACGACAGGCAAATGACTTCAGTACGACAGGCAAATGACTTCAGTACGACAGGCAAATGACTTCAGTACGACAGGCAAATGACTTCAGTACGACAGGCAAATGACTTCAGTACGACAGGCAAATGACTTCAGTACGACAGGCAAATGACTTCAGTACGACAGGCAAATGACTTCAGTACGACAGGCAAATGACTTCAGTACGACAGGCAAATGACTTCAGTACGACAGGCAAATGACTTCAGTACGACAGGCAAATGACTTCAGTACGACAGGCAAATGACTTCAGTACGACAGGCAAATGACTTCAGTACGACAGGCAAATGACTTCAGTACGACAGGCAAATGACTTCAGTACGACAGGCAAATGACTTCAGTACGACAGGCAAATGACTTCAGTACGACAGGCAAATGACTTCAGTACGACAGGCAAATGACTTCAGTACGACAGGCAAATGACTTCAGTACGACAGGCAAATGACTTCAGTACGACAGGCAAATGACTTCAGTACGACAGGCAAATGACTTCAGTACGACAGGCAAATGACTTCAGTATGACAGGCAAATGACTTCAGTACGACAGGCAAATGACTTCAGTACGACAGTCAAATGACTTCAGTACGACAGGCAAATGACTTCAGTACGACAGGCAAATGACTTCAGTACGACAGGCAAATGACTTCAGTACGACAGGCAAATGACTTCAGTACGACAGGCAAATGACTTCAGTACGACAGGCAAATTACTTCAGTACGACAGGCAAATGACTTCAGTACGACAGGCAAATGACTTCAGTACGACAGGCAAATGACTTCAGTACGACAGGCAAATGACTTCAGTACGACAGGCAAATGACTTCAGTACGACAGGCAAATGACTTCAGTACGACAGGCAAATGACTTCAGTACGACAGGCAAATGACTTCAGTACGACAGGCAAATGACTTCAGTACGACAGGCAAATGACTTCAGTACGACAGGCAAATGACTTCAGTACGACAGGCAAATGACTTCAGTACGACAGGCAAATGACTTCAGTACGACAGGCAAATGACTTCAGTACGACAGGCAAATGACTTCAGTACGACAGGCAAATGACTTCAGTACGACAGGCAAATGACTTCAGTACGACAGGCAAATGACTTCAGTACGACAGGCAAATGACTTCAGTACGACAGGCAAATGACTTCAGTACGACAGGCAAATGACTTCAGTACGACAGGCAAATGACTTCAGTACGACAGGCAAATGACTTCAGTACGACAGTGCTAGCGAAGCAAATGACTTCAGTACGACAGGCAAATGACTGTAAAGACGCATTGTTAACCCTCTGTTAACCTTAGCCAGTATGTTTACGTTATCTTAAAACAAATACCGCGAGCTAGTATTTCGGCACAGAGGTGTGAAGTGGTTCATTTATTAACACAAATTCGAGTTCTTTGGGATTTCTCTCGTTGGAGAGGCTAAACAGAAAGAGAGAGAGAGAGAGAGAATGAAAACAAAGTCTAAGCAACTACCACTTTGCTCCTATAGAAGTAGAAGATCTCGTATGAGTGCACGACGAAGTACAAGACGATGATAAATAGACAAAACACAGAAATTCTACGATAACATGGATCTCGCAATCTGGGTAACACACTGGACCAAACAACAATAACATATTCTTCATACGGTGCTTCATAACATTAGATAGAGATACAAGATAATACAAGAAATGGTAAAAGCATCAGAAATGTTATTCTTTTGCGTTCGGTTTCGTATGCTCGTCTAAACCATGAGATGGGTTGCCTCTATGAAGCTGTATGTCAGTTGGAGTTCCTCGAGAGTTCCCCATAGCTTGTTCTGTAAACTTCGTTCATGAGGCCATATTTCGTTTCGTTGGTGTATGTATTTGAACATGACTCCAGGATGTGCAAGACACATATCATGCAAAAATACAAAAAGTTGTGGAGGCAACAAAACCACAGCGAACACCCACAAGATCCCATCAACAGACTAAACAGAAAACATCACACAACAATCTTTCGTCTAAGAACAGGTTAGGCTCAATCATCACACGCACAGAATAAAGCATGCTCAGATTGCACAGTGTGCATGTCAAACAGAAACACAAGCATCAGAAATAAAGTCACGATATCATTAACGTATTTAAAGTAATTAAAGTATTTTGGATATATAAAGAGACACGAAGGCCTGGAGAAGACCATCATGGAAGGGGATATCCCTGCAAAGAGGGGAAGATGAAGATCACGGAGAAGGTAGATTCAGGATGTAACTGATGGTTTGAGCAGGACCGCTGCAGAGGTAGGACATCTGGCCTATGAGAGAGAAATTCCGAAGGACTGTTAATGTGGCAAAGTTCTGCTGAGGACAAGCTATTTAATATGACTAGACAATACAAGAAATGGCAAAAACATCAGAAATAAAGTAAATATATCATTAACTTTCGAGAAAACATTACAATAAATGTATCCACTTACTGTGTACACTTTCTATCTCCGTGTTTATTTCATCACATCAACATGGTATATGCAATCCTTCTCGTTTACAAAGAATAAAATTTCAAACATACATAAATCTTCAATAAATTACAGACCAGCCTTTGTCACAGACGGTAAGCGAAAGATCTGTTACACTAGAAACTATGATTCCTCGCATACAATATAACATCGGTTGAACCAATTTGGCTGCCAATTTTTTGCTTTACCTGCCCGTGCCACGTCTAAACATGCGCGTGAGCAAATCTCCAACTTACCTCGTTACCCTTCTCTAACTGATAAGAAATCTTTCAACAGTACTTCAGACGCTACTCCAAAGCTCTTTCTTGAATAACTGCACAAACGTTATATACATGCGAGTGTGAGTATGTGCTTGTGAATATATTGCACCCGTGTGTTTCCGGGCTCACAGGGAGTAAAGAATAGTAACACTGCGACCTACAAGATATGTCGTAAGAGGCGACTAAGGTAGGGTCCTAGGGAAGCTAACCTAGGAAATAAAAAGCTTCACAGAAATTGGATGTGCTGGTCTACTTGTATGCGCATAAGTGGCACAACGTACAATTGCTCTTAAGTTCAGATTACCTACAAGCCACAAAGAGTGGTTTAACAAGTTATCGATATGGAGCGTTTGAAGAAGTAGATTATATCTTTTATTCTAAAACTTCCTCTCTCTCTGTTTGTTTCTGTTTCTCTTTCCTTCCCTCTTTATCTCCCACTCTCCCTCTCTGTCTCTCTCTCTCTCTCTCTGTTTGTTTCTGTTTCCCTTTCCCTCCCTCTTTATCTCTCTCTCTCTCTCTCTCACTCTCTGTCTCTCTCTGAACATATATACACAAGCAACAAACTTCGTCATCCCAGGCAGTGTTACATACTATGACCTTTACTTTAGCTCACAATATATCACGTGCAGTACACGGATACTTGCTACTTATTGCAGTGTACATGAGGAGTGTGTTCTCGTCCATACAGTTGTCTTTTTTGTTTGGTTGTCTGTTTGTTTGGCTGTTTGTTTGTTTGTTATGTAGTGGATTAAACCCTCTTTAAGGCGGGAGACCGAACCAGAACAAGGGTTGTCTTTTTAATAAATTCGCAGAAAAAAAACTAACAAATATATTGTCATACCATTTGGCCACATGGTGCCAAAGACATTGTTTTTGATGATAACCAACGTTTAGTGTATGCATTCTAATTACGTATTTTAAAAATTACTAATTTTCTTAAAAATAATTTTTTTAAAACCCACCCTTTCATCAGGGAGTAGATTTCATAAAAAGTGCAAGAAATCCCAAACTATAGTCTGTCCATTAATTCGTGAGCACGTTTGAAATTAATTTTCTCGAAAACTACCTGTTGGATCTCAGTGATTTTTGCAAGCAGCCTTAGAATATCCATGACGCTAGAGAAATATTTTTTTCCAAGAAAATTTGATGTAGTTTAAAATATTTCTTCTTCAGGTTATATTAAAATCAACCTCACCGGATTGTACACAATAGTAACAGATTTACGGTACACAGACGCGTTGTTCTAAAAATACATTATGGTAACATAGAAATATCGTGAGTATACAACAATTTCACGAAATCCGTGCACCTAACCCAGTCGACTTTGAAAGCGGAAAGCAGATGACGTTATAATTGGGATAGTGAAACACGTACAAACAAAGTACTATAGTTTTACAAAATACATAAACAGTGACGATAAACAGCAACGTTTCGACCAACAAGGCCTTTATCAAGCAAACGAACAAACAGGAGTAACAAATTAAAATGAAACACAAATGGACGACCAAATACCAACGTATCTAAGGAAAATCTGGAATAAAACGAATAACGAAATAAATGTAACACAAAAACACACATAAAAACTAGAAATAGAAAAGAAACAATGAAACATCTAGTAAATATATAACTTGAATACATGCAACATATACCCATATAGATTATAAAGCATGGGAAGAGAAAGTACTAAGAAGCATAAGAATGTAATACATGCAACATATACCCATAGAGATTACAAAGCATGGGAAGAAAAGTACCAAGAAGCATAATACGTTGAGCCGCGTGGTCGCAAGGTACCATACAAAGAAATCAACCGATTCTCCAGAGCAAATCGACTACGATCATCAGAGGAACATGATCGGATGGCTGTGACCTGGACATCGCAAGCTCCTGAATGGCCAGTATCATTGAAATGGGTAGCTACAGGGTCACAGAGCATTGGCGTATATCGCGCAAGTGTTGGGCGAATCGGTCACTGAGTCTCCTGCCGGTTTCCCAATATAGGCCTTGTTGCACCGCTTGCAGATAATGGCATAGATAATATTACGGACTCGCACGTGAAACTGTCTTCAACAACGAACGTGGCTTTTGGAAAAGACACCGTGTGGGTCTGTATTACATAAGCACAAGTGTTGCAGCGCCGACGGCCACACTGGATGGTGCCAAAATGACTCTGGATGTTAGGCTTGAGGCGATGTGAACTAACATATCCTTAAGGCTTCTGTCCCGTCTGTACGCCACCAAAGGATAGTGTTGGAAGATTGAACGTGTATCAGGATCAGACTGAAGAATGGAGAGATGACGGAATAAGACTTTCTTCACAAGGGAACTATGAGGGTGGAAAGTTAAGACAAGTTTCACCCTGTCAGAATTTGAAGTTCTATGCTGGTTAGAGAGAGCCTCCTGGCGAGAAATTTGCTGAACGCGCCGCATAGCAGAAGCAAGCACCTTATCCGGGTATAAGCGCTTACGAAAGAAATCCAGCATCTCGTGAGCTCTATCGAGAAATTCGTCGTCCTCGCTAATTGGGATACCGTTGTATAGTTATAGGCGTATCTCGCTATTTGTATGAAGCTATTGTATCATATTTGTTGGCTTATCAAAACTGACATTGATATCACATTCATAATGAGTCTGAAGTGCACATTTATAACAATGCAGAAGGTTACAGTTTTACTATACCAACACTTCCGTAGGGAATCTAAGAGAGGTCATCTATATTGCGATATTCATAACCCTGAGAAACGAACGCAACTGGCGCTTGGTCTGAATAGAGAATCCTTTTCCCGATGGATTAAACAGGACACAAAGTGCACTAATGTCAAGCAAGGAAGGAAAAGAACAATTGACGACTTTGACATAGATGTCATAAGACGGGAGCTCTTGAAAATGTTTGCGACAAATCAACTTGTTACTCTCAGGAAACTGAAATTAAACTGCAATCAGATTGCAGCATAGACATTTCTAAAAGTACTCTATGAAAATTGTAAGAGCCGCCAGCTTCCCCTTCAGAAAACTATAGGCGGCAGGAATATTATTTGTGAAAGCCACATTTAATTGCTGCCCGAAGTAAATACCTGAGGCAGATCCGTGAGCGGCGGAGGCAAGGCTATGATATTGTATATTTGGACGAATCCTGGGTCAATGCTCACCACACCAATGCTAAAGAATGTAGACGGTGAACAGAAAAGAAAAATACCAAGCAGCAAAGGCCAGTGTATTATACTAACACATGCAGGAAGTAGTGAAGAAGGTCTTGTCCATGACGCTGGACGTATTTTCCAATCAAAAAGTACCGACAGTAGGGACTACCACACAGAAATGAATGGACATATTTTCAGGCTCTGGATGGAGAAAGATCTACTTCCAATTCTAAACAGACCATCATGCTTGGTAATGGATAATGCATCCTATCACAACGCAGTATCAGCGGAAGACAAAGTACCAACTGCATCAAATACAAAAGATCAAATTAGGACTTGGCTTGCTAAGGAAAATGTCAGCTTCGATGATACATATTTGAAACCGAGTTGTTGCACCTGGTGAGGATGACAAATAAGACAAAGGTGTTTCATATTGACAAAATCATTGCGGAATACGGCCACACGTCTTTGCGACTACCTCCATATCATGCTCACCTCAATCCGATAGAGCTTGTCTGGGCTAAAGTAAAAGGGCAAGTTGCCGAACAGAATAGGACGTTTAAAATGTGTGATGTTGAAGTTCTGACACGTGAGTCCTTCTCAATGATAGACATGCAGTTCTGGAAGAAGTGTGTTGAACATGTGCTCCGAGAGGAAGACGAGTACTGGCACCGAGATGTATTACAATTTGTCCAGCCAGTAACAATTATCAACCTCATGGAATCGTCAGATTCGGGATGATACAAATCATATTTTGATTACAGACTGAGAAATAGCAACGTATACATTTCCATATCCAAATGCGTCTACCATCATACAATTTGTGGTGAAGTTAAGACACCCTGGGGTCTAATGGTGACCGAAGGGGAGGACTAACTGTTGCATATTGTATCCAAGTTCACGATTGCACATAAAGGGCAACACACTTAATTACTTGACCTATCAAGTTAATATGGAGATACACCTATGAATAGAATTGACATGGACAAATTCTAGGGATACTGTAAAATCTAAAATTTGAGCCCCGTATTTGCAATTGTCATAAAAGATCAAAGAAATTCGCCGATGTGCAAAATCCGTAGCATCTATGGACTACTGGTTAGCTTTATTTTAGCGTCATGGATATTCTAAGGCTGCATGCAAAAATCACTGAGATCCAACAGGTAGTTTTCGAGAAAATCAATTTCAAACGTGCTCACGAATTAATGGACAGACTATAGCATATGATGTACATATTACTTATAGCTATAGCGTGAACCTCCACTTTTTTTGTCTAAACTGTATATAAGCAGAGATATTGCTGTTGTAATTTGAATTTTTTTTATTTGGAAGGGCTATATTGCAAGAGCCATATCTACAAAACCAAATTGTGTTAGACATTTTTGGAAGGTTCACGCTATAGTTATGGGTGATGTGTACTTCATATGCTGGTTTGGCATTCTTTGCACTTCTTATGTTTGTGAAATCTACTCCCCGATGAAGGTGGGGTTTTTAAAAATATATTTTCAAGAACATTAATTATTTTTAAAATAAATAACTAGAATGCATAAACTAAACGTTGTTTATCCTCAAACACAATGTCTTTGGCAACATGTGGCCAAATTTTATGACAATATGTTTGTTAGTTTTTTTTCTGTTAATTTTTGTAAAAGACAACCCTTGTTCTGGTTAGGTCTCCCTTAAGCCGAGGTACGTTTATTTCAACCTAAGGACGAACCTTCTCTTGGTTATATCAAAACATATAGGCCAACAAATATGAAAAATTCAATTAACTTCTTTCAGAGAATGAAAGAGAATTAGCATTAGATATATATATATAAATAATACAGTTGCCTTTATAATAGCTTTTATTTTCATATTGGATCATGCGGGCGTGGGAGACAACTATCGATCAGATCCACTAGTTGATACAGCATAGATCGATGAAGGAAGAATAATGCACAAGTCAGACATCCCTAATGTCTTATGAAATCCAGTTCTACTAGATGACATTTTCTTGACAGACTAGTTTCAGTTTGCATCCTTACCCAGAGTGAACGAGATGAGAGTGAAACTAGGAGCTGCCAGACATGAACATTTTGTTAATGGTACAAGACTTTTGATTAATGAGCACATATCTAGAGGGTTCAGTCAATTTACGCCGATGGAAATATTTCGGAGAGGATCTGAGCCCATTTTGGAGTGTAATGATGATGATTTTTACTAATCCACTAATTAAAAAAGTTGTTATGATTGAATTTATTTCTTCAACGTCAACTTTAAATTCTTTTATCTAAATAAATGCTCTTTCATCACAAGCTAAAAGACTAAGAAAGACTATATTAAGAGCCGGAAGCGATCTAAATTCGTTAGCATAATTTCAAAACTAATTTGAGAATGAAATAAATCACATCGCAGTCTGCGGCATATGGCCAAACGTCAAAGCCAAACAGGCGCCATATTCAGCATTTTGGTAGTTAATACTTTGATGCCGTTGACAGCTAAACTTTCACTCTAACTGACATCTTCTGAGAGCACGGCTTCACTTCATCAATCACCATATCAAAGTTGATCTAGCGTTAAACATCCTGATATTGATGTTGTTGTTTTATCAAAACGATCAAGATTTTTCCATCATCAAAAGAAATATTTTAAATAAATGTTTCATTCCAATATAATAATTGTGCTCGTGCGCTATTCCTTTGACGATATGTTATTTTTAAAGTTTGGTATATATTTTTAGCTGCTCGCGTTTGTTTTCTTAATTTTGAAGAGCATTCATCGTGTTATTGTTTACTTTTAATGGGTCTATGTGGCGTAGAGGTTAGGTGCTCGCCTCTGGTTCCAAAGGTACTCAGTTCGCTCCCTCGTTGATCCATAGATATATTTTTCCAGAGATTCCTGAATCGTAGTGAAGGTGAGATGGATTTCCTAGTTCTATCATTTAATGAGAATGAAATACAATAACCACCAAAAACAACATACAAAAAAAAGAGATCAGGTACTAGAGCTAAGGGAAGACCAAGAAAAGATGGATAGACAATGTCGAGACCACACTACATAAACACGGATACAACACAACAAGGGCAACTCATCTAGCCCTAGAACGAAAATTAAAGCTCACATCCCTACGCTTAACTGCAAGAGTGGACAGCCAACTACATCTTCCACCTGGGAATAGACAATAGATCATAGAAGGACGTTAAAACGTAGGCCCCGTGTTCAAATTGGACACGTAAACGAACCCTTGGCAGTTAGAAATCGAGAAGAACAGGCTGGGTTGCCAACCGAAGTGCAAAGAGGACGGCCCTATCAATCAATCAATGTTTACTTTGTAGTCTGAAAGAGATTTCCCTTGAAGCAAACTGACTTCATAGTAATAATATCACAAACAAGTTTCCTCACCGAATAAAGTAAAGGAACATTTTTTCATACCTCAAGGCATATTGGGTAATACGGTGTTAGGCTCGTATTTTTCATTAACTGTCCGCAAATGATGAATGATGTGGTCAACATCACATTGACCGCTTTTACTTGCAAGTGCTTTTCCTGGTACTCAATTAAGTCTGGGTCGACCTGAGATCCGTTACTGTTAGAAAAATGAGATCCGTTACTGTTAGAAAAATGAGATCCGTTACTGTTAGAAAAATGAGATCCGTTACTGTTAGAAAAATGAGATCCGTTACTGTTAGAAAAATGAGATCCGTTACTGTTAGAAAAATGAGATCCGTTACTGTTAGAAAAATGAGATCCGTTACTGTTAGAAAAATGAGATCCGTTACTGTTAGAAAAATGAGATCCGTTACTGTTAGAAAAATGAGATCCGTTACTGTTAGAAAAATGAGATCCGTTACTGTTAGAAAAATGAGATCCGTTACTGTTAGAAAAATGAGATCCGTTACTGTTAGAAAAATGAGATCCGTTACTGTTAGAAAAATGAGATCCGTTACTGTTAGAAAAATGAGATCCGTTACTGTTAGAAAAATGAGATCCGTTACTGTTAGAAAAATGAGATCCGTTACTGTTAGAAAAATGAGATCCGTTACTGTTAGAAAAATGAGATCCGTTACTGTTAGAAAAATGAGATCCGTTACTGTTAGAAAAATTCCACCCTGGTATTGACACCATTTGTCAGAGCTGTTCACAATGCGCTACTGTTCTAGTTCACTAACAACTGCACTGTCTAAGAGTTCATACAGCCTGTCTAACGTTCACCACTCGCTACTGTTGAAACTAGTCACTAACAATGCGCTACTGTCTAGAAGTTACACAACTGCCCACTGTCTAAGAAGCTAGTTCACTAACAACTGCGCTACTGTCTAAGAAGCTAGTTCACTAACAACTGCGCTACTGTCTAAGAAGCTAGTTCACTAACAACTGCGCTACTGTCTAAGAAGCTAGTTCACTAACAACTGCGCTACTGTCTAAGAAGCTAGTTCACTAACAACTGCGCTACTGTCTAAGAACTGTTCACTACACTGCGCTATTCAAACTGTTCACACAACTGCGCTACTGTCAACTGTTCACAAGCGCTACGTCTAGACGTTCACTAACAACTGCGCTACTGTCTAAGAAGCTAGTTCACTAACAACTGCGCTACTGTCTGAAGCTGTCACAACAACTGCCTACTGTCTACTAGTTCACTAACAACTGGCTACGCTAACTAGTTCACTCAATCTGTCTGAAGCTAGTTCACTAACAACTGCGCTACTGTCTAAGAAGCTAGTTCACTAACAACTGCGCTACTGTCTAGCTGTTCCATGCTATGTCTAAGCTAGTTCACTAACAACTGCGCTACTGCAGCTCTCTTTCCTGACCGAATAGCTACACGGTAAGTGGGGAGGGTTGGAGGAGGATTCAAAAGCGAAAAGTATGCCAGCTGTCTATCTTATATCGTTACAAGACTGTCCTAAACGTAACCGACATGATGTATCACACTTATTAGTCTTACCTATAATGGGTAATATTGGTGATGATGAGAACCGCCAAAGTGTAGTGGTTAGTTCGCTTGATTCGTAGTCGAGAGATCCCAGAATCAAATTCTACAGTGCTGGTGGGAATTTTTTGATGTTATCGGCTCTGAAATCAATTCAGCCTGAACTACGTACAAGAGAAATACTGAGAGGTAGAGGCTGCTGGCGTGATGTTGGTATCATCACCCTAATGTACCGTTGGTCAAAGTAAAAGACGAGCTCAACTCTTTATTCCCTTACATACCTCATGGTATTCTTCTTCTTCTTCTTCTTCGTTCTCACTAGATTTTGATTTCGGATTCTCTAATAAAGGCCACCGTCTGCATTAGATTGTCAGTTTGTTTTGGACGCTGGTATAAGTGAGGCCACCTCTTTCTTCTCAGGTCTGCATACTGGTGGCAGTTCTGTAATACATGCTCGGTTGTCATACTCACCAAGCCACAGGAGCACAGGTCGTTGGTGCCTATCTTTAATCTAGTGTACAGGTGGTGTCTCATTCTGTTGTGATCCGTCTGGATACGAAGTATAACAATACCTCATAGTATGACAATACCTCATAGTATGACAATACCTCATAGTAGACAATACTCATAGTATGACAATACCTCATAGTATGACAATACCTCATAGTATGACAATACCTCATAGTATGACAATACCTCATAGTATGACAATACCTCATAGTATGACAATACCTCATAGTATGACAATACCTCATAGTATGACAATACCTCATAGTATGACAATACCTCATAGTATGACAATACCTCATAGTATGACAATACCTCATAGTATGACAATACCTCATAGTATGACAATACCTCATAGTATGACAATACCTCATAGTATGAAATACCTCATAGTATGACAATACCTCATAGTATGACAATACCTCATAGTATGACAATACCTCATAGTATGAACACTTATTATTTACTTTGTACTTGTAAAGATTCTTATTCTACGTTAGTCCGCTATGAATCCTGACGTAGTCATTCCGCCTAGTATGGTGCTTCTGATTGATTTTTGCGTGAAGGTTGCTTTCTGTATTATCAGTGTCCCACGCCATACAGGCGTGTGTTCTCCGACTTCAGAGGTAGCTTGTAAAGATGATTATTGATAATATCAGTTTTTGTTTTGTTTTTTGTTTGCCCGCTATTTGCGCTGATTTTGCGTAAACACTTGCTTTCTTTATCCCTAGTGTCCCTCACAATTCAGGTGCGAATTAATCCGACTTCAGAGGCACTTATAATTTAGATCCCCAAGTAGAGTAGCAGGGCTTCCATGTACCGCGCGGGCGCCGAGAATTGTTGGTCCAAGATGAAAATTCTCGAATCCCAGAATTTCCACGGAGCGCAGCGTGTTACCAACTGCACTATCGACGACTTCAATAATATCAAGAAAAATTCAAACCATTATTCAAACCTCTTTTACCCGCCCGTGTAGTGCCGTGGTTCGCAAGGTAAGAAAAGAATAGTACCACTGCGATCTACAAGGCATGTCGTAAGAGGTGACTAATGTAGACCTAGGAAGCTACCTAGTAAATAAAAAAACATCGCAGAAATCGGAGGTGCTGGTCTAGTTGTAGGCGCATAACTAGCACAACGTACAATCGCTCTTAGGCTCAGATCATATAAAAATCACAAATAGTGGTTAACAAGTGGTCAATATGGAGCGTTCGAAGAAGAAGAAGAAGAAGAAGAAGCCTGTTTTACTAACATCATATATCAACAACAACAGTTTGCATGTTTCAAGGTCTCATTCTTCTAATGCTAAACCTAATTAACAAACGAGGTTTTTATTTAACAAAACACAACAGGTGCAGCAAAAACAGAGAAGAACCGTTTCGATCCTTCCAATCTTTAAAAAAAATACCGACTGATGTTCATCACCTCCTGCACACAAAAATAATAGCCAAACAAAGAATTTTATAAAAACCACCAGAGTATGTTTAGATCATTCAGCACGCCATTTTGGAAGTGAAGCTAAGCACCGGAAAGTAGTGATATGCGAATAGTAACTAACCGTTACTTGAATACTCGGCTCTGTATGAATTCTGTAGTAACGAATAATAGCTGTCCATCGCAAGCGATGATGACAACAGTCTCAGACGTGTGCTGTTGCACCTTTCTGGTGTGTACGGAGGTGACTGTAGAGTCCAAACATAGAACATAATTCCCTACCACAGGTCAGATACATGATCAAGGTTAGATATGTTGGTGTTGTGTGTTCTGTCTTCTCGCGCAGCTCGTTTTCTCTGTGGCACGACGATTCTCAGCTATGCGGGTTCCTCTTGTGTTTTTCAGCTCCAAATTTGGTGATCTTGTGCCAGGGATTCCCAGCACATGGTGTCTATATCGAAGGATTTCAGAAACACTTTAAGAGTGTCTTTAAAGCGTTTTTTCTGTCCACCAGCTGAACGTCTGCCCCTTCGAATTCGCCATACATCAACTGTTTTTGGGTGCGTTTATCCGGCATCCGAGCAAAGTGACCGGCCCATCTCACTTGGGCCTTCTGCAACAGGGTGTTCATGCTTGGGTATTTGCTTTTATGAGGTCTTCGGTATATGGAATTTTGTCTTGCCCGTTTATTTTTAGTAGTCTGCGTAGACAGCTTGTGTGAAAGTGGTTTCGTTTTCTTGCGTGTTATTACTATATGTCTCATAAAAATATATGTACAGTATATTTCATTTTTATATTACGCAGCTTGGTACTATACATGAAAAGTAACAGTTACTTAACCAGTTATTTATTCTTTACGTGTGTATATATATATACAGTGGCGGCTCGTCATTAGGGGCCAGTGGTACCGGGCCCCCAAAAATAATGTGTAACATTTATATATTATTTTATATATTGAAATATAATCTAACCCAAAACCATGATTTTTTCGAAAATATGTTTCTGGCCGCACAAAAAAAAATGATCACGAGCAGCCACTGAATATATATATATATATATCGTACATCTAGCAGTTTCAAAAATGTACATTTCTTCCTATAACCTTAAATTTGTTTGTATGTAGGATGATGTTTTGTTTAAATATACGGAAATGTATTACTTGGAACCAGTTATACATTTCAAAAGTATCTTTTTTTTTTTTTTTCTTTTTTTCTTTCGTCCGCTTTCAACTCAGACGAAGTTTCATCTCTGAAACTGATTTTTGCGTGAAAATCTGTTTTCCAATTTCTTACAATGGCAGCAGCGTGCACATTGTAAATTACTTACACTGGCAGCCGTGTGCTCAATGTACTCGTAATTAGTATTCCCTCGCCATACAGGCAGATTTTCTCCGACTTCAGAGGTACTCATGTTATCGTCCTGAGTAAGACCAGGGACTCGAACAAATGCCGGACAGTAGGTTCGAACCCGAGCTATGAGGCGTCTCACAGCTAGCAGGCCGAGCTACTATCAACTACTCTAGGCAGTCCCCCAAAAGTATCTGAATTGTCTTTGGTTCAGCTACTAGATGAATATCCGTTCTTTGCTTTGTTGCCGTTACTATAGAATCGATAATGCTTTATACCGCAATCGACGATGTGTTTTTAATGCTGCCCCAAGGGTTATAAATAATCCAAAATTTTCCTCTACACCAGCGTTTCCCAGAGTGAGCGTAAAAGAAAGAGAAAGATAGTCAAGAACAAACATATGCAGAATCAAGTCAACAGTGAATGGAAATCACGTGCAGTTCCCATCATTTTAGCATAGTTATCTACAGCAAACCAAATTTACTTAATCTAAGTAACGAGTATTTGGTGACAAATTAATTGGATAGTATCGCTACTGGAAAGTAACTGAAACACGCAACATTATCATGGGGTTTTTATGTACACATTTTGATTTTGAGCCAGACAATAGTGAAATGATGCCAGAAAACTGACAAAAGAAGAGAGAAATCATTTCTCTGGCACCAATTAGAGTTTTATTTTTTTAAAGACAGATTTGGCGAATTTAGCTTCAGAAAAGTAAATATAATAACACCTCTAAGTAAAAGTTGTCTCTGACGTCACGTTGGTGTAGATTATTTATGTTAACACGATCTAAAGAACAATGTGTACATACGGTACATCATATCACACGCTCTGGAATTCAGGGTATTAAGCTACTCAAAGAAGCAAAGATTGAACCAGCTGTCTATCTTGACAAGCATGTTCTAAAACTAGCCGATGGAAAGCTAAATATATATCGCACTTACTAGCTTGATAGAAAAGAAGTAACACAGCCCGTCTCTTGGGAAAAGAATGGGTGGCTAGAAATGCTGACGAGATAACCTCGGGTACTTAGGGAAATGAAAAGTTATCGCTGATAAAGTAAGTAAAAGGGAAGCAATACTCAACTTTTGAAAGAAAAAGAAATAGCACATGGAATGAGATACGTATCTCAAGACAAGTAGCAAAAACATAAATAGATTAAAACGAGTTTTATATTAGTAGCATAAACATCGAAGTGGAGCATACAGGACAACTACTTCCAATTTGAGGATGGAGGTTGAGACCGTTACTGATGCCCTCGATTGGCTCTCTTGGACACCGTTTACTAGGGTCGTTGTTATATATGACTCTCAGTCAATGCTTCACGTGATCCAAAATAGCAGGTTTAGGTATGAGGGGATCTCGTCTACCGAAGTTTCTAACCTCCAGGGACTTATATGGATCTACTGTCATGGGCATGCTGGTGTTTGCGGCAATGAGAGAACTGACATACTTGCATCAGTAGCATCGATTGTTGTAAGAAAATACTGGCCTAACACTGTATTACCCAATATATATACCTCATGGAATTAAAAAATATTGAAATAAGGAAGAGCTCCAAATAATAGCAGAGATTATCATAAGAACGCGTCTGGCTGTGCAAACATTTGAAGCGATCACAAGAAGAAGAAGCTGGGTGACTGGAGAAGTGAATGTACAGGGAATTGAATACTGTATACTGGTTCGAAAATTCAGATGATTTCTTCTCTGCTATGCCGGTAACGTGTCACTGGTACACTGAGAAGCATGGCTTTTGACATCTAAACAACAAAGGTACATATATAGCACATGCAACCATTGATCTATGATTAACAAACCACAGTTATCATGATGAAGGAGAAACTCGAGATGGAAGAGAACAGAAATTTGATTTGTAGTAAAGACCATCGATAAGAAGGAGCGGTGTGAATAGGAAGGGGTGAGTTGTTAAATGAATGATTGCATTTATCCGTTTGATTTTTTTTTAAATTTTATAAATTAAAAGTAAAAAAACTATTGTTACTGCCTGTAGTTGGCCTACTGCTTTTTAGGGTGATGTGGGAGAGGTGGTAAGAGAGCCTGAGGAATTTAGTGGCCGCAAGGCTAGGGTAGTCGTCATGAAACTGTTCTTTCTCTCACTCTTCCTTTTAACCGGATTGGGGCATAGGCCTTCAACCAACTCATGCCAAGTCTTCCTATCTCTAGCTATCTCCTGCAGCTCCCCCAGCTCTACTTTACATAGTTGATCTCTGCCTCCAAATCTCGTCTCCATGTATTTCTCGGTCTCCCCTCATTCTCTTTCCCTGCGGGACTTTGTGGCTAAAATTTTCGACTGGATAGGGAAGCCAGCCCTTCGCCAAACCCCACCTTAGTCGACTCCTGTGACATGCCTTCTAGGTCGCAGTGTCATCATTCTTTGCTCCCCCTGCCAGCCCCGGCAACACACGGGCGGCGTAACTGTTCAGGTTATGATTTTTCATTTATGCCCACTACCGAGAAAAATCAGTGGTCTTACCGTGAAATGAGCACGGTTCTCCGACATAGGAGCCGCGCTCTAATCCATTGGTCATACGCTCCTGAGGCAATGAGGATCCCTTTGATACAACAAGTAAATCTGGCATGAATGTGTCCCTTTTGTTGTTGTTTATACTAGCGAGATCATTGAATGTAGATCTAGTGTATACTATTTGAAGGTGGTGTTCTGTATTTTCAGCCGTGTGTTCTATTCCCGAATGAATGGTTTTCTTTCAGATTGGTTCCTCAGATTGGTTCCTCAGATTGGTTCCTCAGATTGGTTCCTCAGATTGGTTCCTCAGATTGGTTCCTCAGATTGGTTTCCCGACGTGAGATCTCCAGAAAGATAAAACATCAAAACATGAAGTAAGAGAGTACGTATACAAAGCACAAACACAGAACTAACTTCGTACTTTAATAATGTCGACTTTCTTGTAAAATTTTACTGAATTATTCCTTAGTATCGATAGTGGTGATAGAAAAACAAAGATCATAATACTAAGAGCATGCATATTCCCAGTGGAAACGTATGGGTGTGAAGCATGGACATTTAATAAAGGCAGTGGAAAAACATATATGTGCTTTTGAATATAAGTGTCATATGAGAGACCTTCGTATATCTTGGACAGAGAAGAGAACAAATAGATCTATCCAGAAAGAACTCAAATCAAAGAAAACTGGTTGATGCTACAAATAAGAAAGAGAAAATTGAGATATTTTGGACATATAAATAGACATGAAGCGCAGGAGAAGACATCATGGAAGGAGACATACCGGCAAAGAAAAAAGGGAAGACCACGGATAAAATGGATTCAGGATGTAACTGATGGGTTGAACATGACGGATGTAAAGGCGAGACATCTGACCTATGAAAGAGAAATTCCGAAGGACTGTTGGGGTGACAAAGTTCTGCTCAGAACAAGCTATTTTATGATGATCGATAGTGATCTACAGGTATGAGGTCTTCAGATGTGATGTCTTCATTTATTATATCTCCTTACATGAGATTTCCATACGTGACGTCTCCACACATATGATCACTAGGTATGAGATGGGGTCCCTGTGGCTAAGTGATTAAGCCCTTGCATTGCGTTCGGAAAGTCGTGGGTTCGAATCCAGACCACGTCGTTCTGTTCACTAGTGAATTTTTTCCAGAGACCCTTGGATTGTTGCCGGAGCTACGGTGTTTGTGCTTTGTGCAATATTTTCGGCAGGTGGAGTGCCATTTCTGCAGAGAGGGACTGAGCCATATGGGATAAATCCGGTGCAATGAAGTCAATCGTTCGGCTTTTGTTTAGACTCCATATATGAGATATTCATTAATGACGTCTCCATATATGAGATATTCATTAATGACGTCTCCATATATGAGATATTCATTCAATGCGTCTCCATATTGAGATATTCATTCATCTTCTTCTTCTGTCAGAACACTTGTTACCGGTTGTTTTAACCGCAGTGTCGTACTTTTTATGTATTTGTCTTGCGCTTCTCTGCTTTTGTCAGCACACTGTTACCGGGTTGTTAACCCAGTGTCGTACTTTTATGTATTTGTCTTGCACTTCTCTGCTTTTTTCAGTACACTGTTACCGAGTTGTTAACCCAGTGTCGTGATTTTATGTATTTGTCTTGCGCTTCTCTGCTTTTGTCAGCACGCTGTTACCGGGTTGTTAACCCAGTATCGTGGTTTTATGTATTTGAATTGCGCTTCTCTGGTGACTTGTGTGATGGTTTTCTTAGTCCCTGGCAGAATTCAACTACGTTACCTATTCACCTTTTCTTCAGTCTTCCTCTCGCCTTCTTCTTGATATTCTGTTGTGGAAAGCTTCATAGACAGTTTGGTCTGTTAGCATTCTTACTAAGTGGCCAAACCACTTCCTTATCTGTTTCGCTATATAGTTCAAGCACTGTCTTGTTCCAACCTTTTCTCTGATGCTGGTATTCGTAACTCTGTGGATTCTTGTGTTGTTGGTGACTTTGCGGTTCATTCATTGAGTCTCTTATATGTGGTTTTCATATATGAGGTATTCTTTAATCCAATCTCCGTACATAAGGTCTCCGATAGGACTAGGAACTTGATTTTACCTACATTAAGATCATGAATCTGGAGAAATATCGTTCCGAGGAATCAAACTCGTACCTTTTGAGCAAGATGTGAATGGTCAACATATTTGTATAATAAAACATTCATAATTTCTTTACGACATTACCTCACTTCCAGCAGATTCTCAGACAGAGATAGTATAACAGATTTTCATTAGAAACGTTTGAATATCTCCGTATGTAGTCGTCCATATGTTTATAGTTTTTTTAATTCGTCACTCCTGTTGTTCATTTGCTTGATAAGGGTCTTGTTGGTCGAAACGTTGCTGTATATTGTCATTGTTTCTGTAATTTGTAAAACTTACAGTACTTTGTGATTACGTGTTTCGTATAACACAGTGGCAAACACAGACATATGGATAAGAGAATGACAGGAACCAATGAGGAACCAAAGGTCAGGAGAATAAATTAGTGGTGGAACGAGCATACCCTACGGAAGACGCAGTCAAGTGTCACTAGACAAGCAGTTGAGTGGAACCCTAAAGGAAAACGGAAAAGGGAAGCCTAAACAGAAATGGAGACAGGGTCTTCTTGGGGAAATGGAGGATGTTAGACTATCCTAGGAAGCCATAAAGAAAACGGCCATAGACTGGGAAAAACGAAGGACAACGTTAAGTCACGTTAGGATAATGTTAAGTCACTACAATCTATGTGTAACAGTTTCACTGTTATCCTAATTAGGGGGTACAGTCGGGGTCAACCACGACCCTTATTTTGCACGGGCGTCCTTGAATACTATTAGTATTAAATTGTTTACCAGTCCAGTTGCTGACCAGTAGGGAGTTAAATTCATGAACAGGGTTCGAACCCGAGATAGGCGAGGACTCACGTAAAAATCGAGGATCTCGAACCAGAGAAGGGACAATTGGGAGCTTTTGGTTTGAGCAGTAGGACAGTTTACTTTAGAGAAGTTGAGGAAGATGGACCTATGTTTCTTAGAGAGAGGAGGATTTCTTTGACAGTTACTTTAGAGAAGTTGAGGAAGATGGACCTATGTTTCTTAGAGAGTAGGAGGATTTCTTTGATAGTTACTATAGAGAAGTTGTGGAGGATGGACAGATTATTTTTTTAGTTTCGTTAATAGAGGAGGATTTCTTTGAAATGTTATTTGATTTATAAGTTGTGATAGTATGTGAGAACCCACAACTGAGGATTCTTTGAAATGTTATTTGATTTATAAGTTGTGATGTATGTGAGAACCCACAACTGAGGATTCTTTGAAATGTTATTTGAATATAAGTTGTGATGAATGTGAGAACCCACAACAGAGGATCTCTTGAACTTTTCTGTTAATTGTAGAGAAGCTGAACTAGTGTTATTTGATTTATAAGTTGTGATGTATGTGAGAACCCACAACTGAGGATTCTTTGAAATGTTGGTTGATTTATAAGTTGTGATGTATGTGAGAACCCACAACTGAGGATTCTTTGAAATGTTATTTGATTTATAAGTTGTGATGTATGTGAGAACCCACAACTGAGGATTCTTTGAAATGTTATTTGAATATAAGTTGTGATGAATGTGAGAACCCACAACAGAGGATCTCTTGAACTTTTCTGTTAATTGTAGAGAAGCTGAACTAGTGTTATTTGATTTATAAGTTGTGATAGAATGTGAGAACCCACAACTGGAGGACTCTTTGAAGTGTTATTTGATTATAAGTTGTGATGAATGTGAGAACCCACAACAGAGGAGCTCTTGAACTTTTTTTCGTTAATAGAGAGAAGCTGAACTAGTGTTGTTTGATTTATAAGTTGTGATAGAAGTGAGAACCAACAACTGAGCATTTCTTGAACTTTGCATAATTGGTGGAGATGCTGAACTATTGTATTTGATTTATAGGTTGTGATAGATGTGGGAAAAAACCGACAGAGAGTTCCTTGACTTTATGTTAATTGTAGAGAAGCGCACTTAATGATATCACCATTGATTTTCAGGAAAGTTATTTATGTACTTTTGGTCTCATATCAGTTGAGAGAATATGTATGTACGTTTACCAGTTTAGAAATACAATATATATAGATACCAATAAACTTGTATAAGTTGTTTAGACAGTCTTGTGTGAATTTTATGTAGTCGATTGTCAGGTGTCGGACTTAGTGGTAGATGCTATATTAGTTCTCTTTATATTTCTGGGACCTTATACCAGTTAACCTGTTATATATGAAGAGCGGAGATTCTTCTTCTTCGAACGCTCCATATCGACCACTTGTCAAACCACTCATTGTGATTTGTATGTGACCTGATCCTAAGACCGATTGTACGTTGTGCCAGTTATGCAACTACAAGTAGACCAACACATTCGATTTCTGCAATGCTTTTTATTTACTAGGGTAGCTTTCCTAGACCTCTACCTTAGACGCCTCTTACGACATGCTTTGTAGGTCACAGTGTTACAATTCTTTGCTCCCATTGCGAGCCCCAGGTAACACACGTGCTGAACGGAGATGAATAAGTAATGGCCTCGCGTAATCTGTAAGCAATAAGACAAATACATGTTGTAACTCTGTGGCTCTGTCTAGTTATCTTCATCAAAATGTGATATTCTCCGATTGGTTTGATTGATTGATTGTTAGGACCATCATCATTGCACTTCGGTGAGTAACCATGTTTGTTCCGATCTCGTTCTTACACAGGAAGATCTCAGCGACAGTGCACGAACTTCGTAGCACCAACAAGGGTCCCTGATGTAATTTTGAAGATGGTGAAGATAGTTGTAGTTACTTTTATTTTTAATCTTTTCTTATGAATTTTACCTGGGCAGCGGCTTTCCAGCCTGCTCTTATCGATTTTGAACTGTCAATGGTTCTTTTTCGTGCTTAAATTGAACACGGGACCTACATTTTATCGTCTGTCTCCGGTAGGACTAGAAACTTGATCTCACCTACACTGAGATCAGAAATCTCTGGGAAAATATCCAGATGGCTCCTGGAAGAAGTGATCAAAGTACTTTTGGTACTAGAAGCGAGCAAACCTCCACACCACAGATAGGTAAAACTATTTTATAACTTGCAGGTGGAACATAATAAGTCCATAATCTCCATCCAGGTCTAGTCAATTTGTTTACAGTTCTATCACGTCATGTGATTATTGCCACACATGTTTGTCTGTTTTGGCATCAGAAACTAGTTAAGTTTCGTTACTCTGCACGGTATCTCTTTATATGTACGTAGATCATGAAAAAAAAGGAATGCTGAACGTGAACGAGGTAAGAAAAAAAATATAAAAAAGCAGTGTGTCACTTTTTGTTTAACAATAGTACAATACATTTTTTCTATAACAATTTGTTGATGTTCCTCTACGGTTGATGTTTGATGTGACCTTAGTCGCTCTCTCTCTCTTTCGATCACCGCCCAGGCCGATGTACCAGGCCTCCCCATAAATTCTATTCATGTGGAAATCTGAATCATGCAGCCTTAGCATTGGTTTGTTTTACGTCACATCTTCAGCACCATTTGGATCTCTGGTGCTTATCCTTCGGCGTCGCCCGTCTGCCCAGCGTGTTCGTAGCGCGTTGGACTACAGGTGACTATCCCTCTGTGTGTGCGGGTTCAATTCCGCGGGATGGCGAAAAAGCCACAGATTCCCCAGATTTACGGTGTTCGTGGCACTGAACCGAAGGGTTACGATGTCCATGGCACCGAGCCGAAGAGCTGAAAAGCTCAAGTGCTTCTGGATCGGAAAAAAATCCTTCGGCGTTGTGTCCGGTTTCAGCCAGCGCTTATTCGGTTCGCTCTCCGTTCTGTAGCCATCTAGATTTTTTTACGGTGTGGGGTAGCTAGCCCCACCCCCAACCTCCTTAGCCGCCTCTTACGACATGCGTGGCAGGTAACAGTAGTTCTATTCTTTACACCCCAATTTGAGTCCCGGTAACCACTCGGCGTGACCGTATCTAGCACGTATCAGTTTCTCTCCATGTCAGCTGTAACCCTCGGCGTGACCGTAGTCTAGCACGTATCAGTTTCTCTCCATGTCAACTGTAACCACTCGGACGTGACCGTAGTCTAGCACGTATCAGTTTCTCTCCATGTCAACTGTAACCACTCGGACGTGACCGTAGTCTAGCACGTATCAGTTTCTCTCCATGTCAACTGTAACCACTCGGACGTGACCGTAGTCTAGCACGTATCAGTTTCTCTCCATGTCAACTGTAACCACTCGGACGTGACCGTAGTCTAGCACGTATCAGTTTCTCTCCATGTCAACTGTAACCACTCGGACGTGACCGTAGTCTAGCACGTATCAGTTTCTCTCCATGTCAACTGTAACCACTCGGACGTGACCGTAGTCTAGCACGTATCAGTTTCTCTCCATGTCAACTGTAACCACTCGGACGTGACCGTAGTCTAGCACGTATCAGTTTCTCTCCATGTCAACTGTAACCACTCGGACGTGACCGTAGTCTAGCACGTATCAGTTTCTCTCCATGTCAACTGTAACCACTCGGACGTGACCGTAGTCTAGCACGTATCAGTTTCTCTCCATGTCAACTGTAACCACTCGGACGTGACCGTAGTCTAGCACGTATCAGTTTCTCTCCATGTCAACTGTAACCACTCGGACGTGACCGTAGTCTAGCACGTATCAGTTTCTCTCCATGTCAACTGTAACCACTCGGACGTGACCGTAGTCTAGCACGTATCAGTTTCTCTCCATGTCAACTGAAACATTCTTTTTCTTTTTCTCTAATCCTGTTTAGACCCACAGCTTCAGAATAAGAAGAGATTTCTATAACGTGTTTTTGTGTGCGCTTCATAAAAGTGTTTTTCATCGCCTCTTTTATTACATGATCATATACTGCAACCATTTGTTGCAAACATAAACGTAGGCCTACACCGTTTATACTTGTACGCGTACATACAGACAATGTCAATTAGATGAGTGGGCACCCGCCTGTCCAGCGTGTTCGTAGCGCGTTGGACTGTGGGTGACTACCCTCTGTGAGTGCGGGGTCAATTCCGCGGGCTGGCGGAAAAGCCACAGGTTCCCCAGATTCACGGTGTTTGTGGCACCGAACCGAAGCGTTACGATGTCCATGGCACCGAGCCGAAGAGCTGAAAGCTCAAGTGCTTCTGGATCGGGAAAAGATGAGGGACAAGACAAAAGAATGCAAACGGGAAAGATGGAATAGAACAGAAAGATGGGAATAGAACAGGAAGATGGGAATAGAACAGGAAGATGGGAATAGAACGGAAAGATGGAATAGAACAGGAAAGATGGGGAATAGAACAGGAAGATGGGAATAGAACAGGAAAGATGGGAATAGAACAGGAAAGATGGAATAGAACAGGAAGATGGAATAGAACAGGAAAGATGGGGAATAGAACAGGAAAGATGGGGAATAGAACAGGAAAGATGGGGAATAGAACAGGAAAGATGGGGAATAGAACAGGAAGATGGGAATAGAACAGGGGCTGTCAATGTGTTATCTTCTTCTTCTTCGAACGCTCCTTATCGACCCCTTGTTAAACCACTCTCTGTGATGTGTATGGGATACGAACCTATGAGCGATTTTACGTTGTGCCCAGTTATCTGCCTACAAGTAGGTCAGCACATCCAATTTCTGCGACGCTTTTTATTTACTAGGGTAGCTTCCTAGGCCCCTACCCTAGTCACCTCTTACACATGCCTTGTAGGTCGCAGTGTTGCTATTCTTTGCTCCCTTGCAGCCCCGGCAACACACGGGCTATCATTGTGTTATAGAGATAATAGTGCCAAGATAATACTTTACTTTCTTACTCACTTATTTACTTCATTACTTGGTTATTTCATTTTCAATCCATCCAGTGATTTCAGGAGTTCGAAATTACACATTGTACATGTACTTGAGAATAGAGTAAGGAGTGTGTTTAACCAGCGAGACACGGTAGCTATCAACATGCATACCCTTCGACACTTGTTTGGAGAGACTGAGCACCTATGGGTCTACCCGGAGTTATACGATGTCGGCTCAATAACCAATTACTTACTTACGTAATGACTTATTCTTTTACTTAATTACTTACTTAGTTACTTAATTACTTAGTTACTTAATTACTTATCTACTTACGTATTTACCTATTTATTTTTGTATTTACCTAATTAATTTTGTATTTACTTAATTACTTCTGTATTTATTTAATTACTGACGTATTTACCTAATTATTAATGTATTTACCTAATTACTTTTGTATTCACCTAATTAATTTTTTATTTACTTAATTACTGACGTATTTACCTAATTACTTATTTATTTACTTAACTACTGTTGTATTTACTTAATTACTAATTTATTTACTCAATTACGGATCTATTTACTCAATTACTTATTAATTAACTTAATTACTTATTAATTTACTTCATTACTTATTTACTTAGCAAATTACATAAATGGTTACTTTCACCAACTTATTTAATTGAGTTTTCCTTAAATGTAATTTCTGCTCACGTACTTCTAATTTACCAAGTTAACTTTACACATACTTATTAGCCTTCCTTCATAACCTGTTGGTAGGGTCCCTGATTATCTACAATAATGTAAATCTACAATTGGGTGAAATATATAAGTATGTACATTCAGTTTTGTTCAACGACTAGTGTTCATACGACATCCGCTTTCATTTTTAAATATCACACAGTGCTAGGCAGTACTATTTGTCGTATCAATCTCTAGTCATCCTTCCATTTAGATCATGTTTTGTTTATTTAGTATCCTATTTGTATTTGTTCTCTGACAAGTCCTACGCTGAAACGTCGATTGTTGTCATTTTCTTATTTAATAAATCATTTTCTACCCTTGCTTATGTAACCTGTATATACCTGTCTTTGTCCAAACTCGCTCAAATTAAGAAGATAAATCACGTAAGGAGGTTGGAGTTGAGTGTTAACGATTTTGTTATCTTTCTATTTTTGGGTGTGGTGTGAAATAGATAGAGCCAGAAACATTTTGCAGATATTGTGATGAAGAAACAGCAGGAGTGTATCAGAAGATAATCATATGCTTGAAGATCATACTGAAATACAGAATACTGATATAGTAGATATCTTCAGTAATTATTATTCGTGATGAACTAAAGAAGAGTCAAGTGTTACTACAGGTTAAGTTTATAGCACATAGTCTTCTCATAATGACTCATCAGTATTCAATCCTTCATTCTTAATTTCTGTCATTCTTTCAGTCCTTCTCTACATAGTACTTTATTCACCAACTTTATTCAGTTCTTCTTTACTTCAGTCATCACTTCCTTGTCTTCTTTACTTCAGTCATTACTTCCTTGCCCTTCTTTACTTCAGTCATTACTTCCTTGTCCTTCTTTACTTCAGTCATTACTTCCTTGCCCTTCTTTACTTCAGTCATTACTTCCTTGTTCTTCTTTACTTCAGTCATTACTCCTTGCCCTTCTTTACTTCAGTCATTACTTCCTTGCCCTTCTTTACTTCAGTCATTACTTCCTTGTTCTTCTTTACTTCAGTCATCACTTCCTTGTCCTTCTTTACTTCAGTCATACTTCCTTGTCTTCTTTACTTCAGTCATTACTTCTTGCCTTCTTTACTTCAGTCATTACTTCCTTGCCCTTCTTTACTTCAGTCATTACTTCCTTGTCCTTCTTTACTTCAGTCATTACTTCCTTGTCCTTCTTTACTTCAGTCATCACTTCCTTGCCCTTCTTTACTTCAGTCATTACTTCCTTGTCCTTCTTTACTTCAGTCATACTTCCTTGCCTTCTTTACTTCAGTCATTACTTCCTTGTCCTTCTTTACTTCAGTCATACTTCCTTGTCTTCTTTACTTCAGTCATTACTTCCTTACTTCTTTACTTCAGTCATCACTTCCTTGTCCTTCTTTACTTCAGTCATCACTTCCTTGTTCTTCTTTACTTCAGTCATCACTTCCTTGTCCTTCTTTACTTCAGTCATTACTTCCTTGCCCTTCTTTACTTCAGTCATTACTTCCTTGTCCTTCTTTACTTCAGTCATTACTTCCTTGTTCTTCTTTACTTCAGTCATACTTCCTTGTCCTTCTTTACTTCAGTCATTACTTCCTTGTTCTTCTTTACTTCAGTCATTACTTCCTTGTCCTTCTTTACTTCAGTCATTACTTCCTTGTTCTTCTTTACTTCAGTCTTTCCTTCCTTGTCCTTCTTTACTTCAGTCATTACTTCCTTGTTCTTCTTTACTTCAGTCATTACTTCCTTGTTCTTCTTTACTTCAGTCATCACTTCCTTGTCCTTCTTTACTTCAGTCATTACTTCCTTGTTCTTCTTTACTTCAGTCATCACTTCCTTGTCCTTCTTTACTTCAGTCATTACTTCCTTGTCCTTCTTTACTTAGTCATCACTTCCTTGTTCTTCTTTACTTCAGTCATTACTTTGCCCTTCTTTACTTCAGTATTACTTCCTTGTCCTCTTACTAATCATCTCCTCTTCTACTTCAGTCATCACTTCCTTGTTCTTCTTTACTTCAGTCATCACTTCCTTGTTCTTCTTTACTTCTTACTGTGCTTTCTTCCTTCACTCCTTCTTTCTGTCCTTCTTTACTTCAGTCCTTCCATGTCAATCTTTCCATTAAAACATATCTTTCTTAAATCCTTCATTAGTCTTTTCTTTGTTGTCCTTTATTCCTACCTTTCTTTAACTCTCTAGTGTTTGGCTAATGAAAAGTTTGTAATTTTATTTACATTTCAACATGACTAATGAACTGGCTGTATTTTTGATTATGTTAAGCAGCTAAATGTATAGAATATATCTTAACTAATGCAAAACATATGATAATGAAAATCGTGGCATATCCTAACCGTAACGAGTAAACAGTAACAGTCGTGATTCTAGCACCACTTATATATCAGTAGTTTGCCATTGCTTTCTGACGTGAGGTCTATTTTTACCTTTTGTAAAATTCCACGGGAACAATTTGCTACAAACTTACCCACCGTGTGTTGAACCAAGTATGCTTGTTTGTGATCGACTCACGCAGTTTGAGCTACGACACTCAATGATAATACCATGTTAATTAATTTTATGTTTAATTATATATGTTTAAAATGTCTTATCTTGTTGATTAAAACATGCTTTTATTACACCGGAATTTCTGTTCGTTTTTACCATTTTTGGATACTCTCTGCTGACATGAATTCACTTGCTCTTGCAAATTTGCTTTAAATGGTATCTAATCACTCAGGTTACTGTCCAGATGAAGACATTAGTGATTATTTAATTATTTTGACATCAGGTTGCTTGATTTATAGGACCATCATCATTGCACTTCAGTGAGTTACCATATGTGCTCCAATCTCTTTCTTACACAGGAAAATCTCAGCGGTAGTGCACAAACTCTGTAGCACCGGCAAGGGTCCTGAAGTAATTTAGAAGATGATGAAGTTATTTTGAAGGAATTTTATTTTTATATGAATTTTATTTTGAAACTTTTTACTAATGAATTTTGAAGGGCAGCGCTTTCCAGCCTGTTCTTTCGATTTTGAACTGTCAGGGTTCTTTCTTCTTCTTCTTTTTTGTCGTCACACTGCTACGGGTTGTTGCCCAGTGTCGTGGTTTTCTGTTTTGTCTTGCGCTGTTCTGGTGGCTTGTGTGATTGTTATTTTGCTCTTTCACAGGATTCTGCTGCGCCATCTAACCATCTTTTCCGTGGTCTTCCTCTTGCCTTCTTTCCCGATGTTCTGTTGTAGAAGACTGTATACTGTGGAGTTTGGATGCATTCTTATTAATGGGCAAACCACTTTATTCTTTGTTTCTCAATGTAATTCAAGCAAGGTTCTGTGCCAACTTTCTTTCTTATGCTGATGACTCTGTCTTTTCTGGTGTTGTTGGTAACTTTTCGCAGGCAACGCATTTCACATGTAGTTATGTTTTGTGACTGCGCTTTGCTCATTGTCCATGTTTGGCTCTGGTAACACAAAATAGGTATAAAAATGCTGTTGATCATCTGTTGCTTAGCGGCCTTTGAAATATTTGGGTGCCTTAACAATGGGGCTAGCATTGTTCTTTTGCATTTGCTTTTTGCACTCTAGCCTCTATCTCTCTATCTAGTCTTCCATCTTCTGTGAATATGCTTCCTAAGTATTTGAATTCTTTCACTTGGTTTATTTTAGTGCCATTGATATGGATGTCTAGTTTATTATATTTTCTTCCCATATTCATTGTTTCTGTTTTAGTGTTGTTGATTTTCATGTCATGATTTATACAATTTTTGTTCAAGGTGTCAATATGATGATGTAGATCTTGTTCATTTTGATGTATCAGGCACTGATCATAAAGGGTTCTTTACATGCTCAAATTGAACACGGGACTTATGTTTTATCGTCCATCTTCGATAGGACTAGGAACTTGATCCCACCTACACTGAGATCAGGAATCTCTAGAAAAATATCTTGATCCATGACATCAGATAAATGACACATCTTTAACTTAAGAGGAGAAGGTAAATATAGCCCGACTATCACGTAACATTGTTGCATCGTACATATTTGAACATTACAAATTTAATAGTCTTCTACTTATTTTTTCTTTATAAATATTGAAACTGACAGAAGATGCAACAATGACAAATATAGACAGTCTTTGAATTACATATATTCAAGTTGACCAATACAGAGTGCATAGGAAAATAGAACCAACATTTATCTGGGTTGTGCGTCTGCAAACTGTGCCTCCCCGGTTTGAAAATAACCGGACGGGCGAGCCAGTCAGCGAACGCGGTTCCCCAGTGTCGATAACCAATGCGTGCATAGTCTCTAACGGCTGCGCGTGCCTCCTCGCTTTTCACGCGAACGAGGCTCCCAGCGAATAAGGGACAAGGTAGCGTCTGCTATTAAGACTCTCTCGCTCGCCGCGCGCGGTCTTATTGGTGGTGTGTGTGTGTCCGTATATCGGAGTTTCTCGGTCGCGTGTGATGCAGTCAGTCTAAAATTTAAACGCTCGACGGTGGTCTCGTTAAAGGCCCGGCTCTCAGAACGAGCTTGTGGGTCCGCAGGTAGTAACATGGTGTCGTTTTTGCTTGCAGGCGCAAGTCTTGCCGGCAAAACTGTGGGAAGCGGCTCGGTCGTTTCGCTTCAATTTCGCATTTTCGCCGGGACGTCGGGATCCGCTCTGCACAGAGCGCTGTCTCCCTACCCGAGCATTGTCGGTCCGGTCTCGTCCATGACAGCTATCTGGTTGATCCTGCCAGTAGTCATATGCTTGTCTCAAAGATTAAGCCATGCATGTCTAAGTTCACACTGTCTCACGGTGAAACCGCAAATGGCTCATTAAATCAGTCGAGGGTGCGAGAGAAGATTGCAGCTGACCTAGCATTGGTAGCCTGGTGCAGACACATGTACTGGGCAAGGTTTGCCGAGCGCAAAAGAACAAGTTGCGTTTAGTGCATACCGAAACTACCCGCCCTGGGAAAACCGTGCAAGGTACTGTGCGACTAAAAATTAACATCCCTGGAAGAACTGAGGTTGGTGATTCCTAACGGGACTGCCAGCCATGGGGCAACCGGGCAATGTTCGATTGCAGTCGTAACTAACATCCCGGAATAACTGGGGCGGGTGATGGCGGCGAGCGCAAAATCCTCAGTTACGCTGATAGCGCCGACTGAAACGACCCTCTACATTGTTTGTACTCAGCCCCATGCCAGTGCTTTCGACGTTAATTGCAAATTGCCACGTACCAATGCGCGTCTAGAAAAGGCTGAGAATGTTCCTTCTCCGGATCAGACTCAAAAATGTACGGTAAAGCAAGGCCGACAATGTACGGACCTGACAGGAAGTCCGGGTCTGAACATTGGCGAAGGCCGATACTTTACACGGTGTCTTATACGAGTAAGACGCCGTCCGAGGATAAGCTAACAAGCCCCGAGAAATATTTCTCAGTCAGAACGGGCATGAACAGCGTAACTCACTGTCCAGGCGTAGATCACAAAGCCCAAAAATACGGCAAAGCTGATCGACCCTAGGGAAAGCTCACCCTAGTAAATCAAAGCTGGCTGAAAACGAACACCCCACCGAAGGATAAGCAACTGGGCTCAAATAGGTGCTGAAGGCTGGTGCACGTACATTACGTTCGGACGTTTGGCTGTTTATATATCACAATGAGAATGATTAAAACAGGCCTAGAACGATCGAAGAAGAAGAAGAAGAACCAACATTTGTAGAATGAACAATTAAAATGAAAATCGTAGCATATCCTTTACAGGATGTAGTTATTAATCACAGTAAACAAGTCATTGATTTTCTAGGCACCACTTATACATTCAGTAGTTTGCCATTGCTTTCTGAACGGTGAGGTCTATTTTTACCTATTGTAAAATCCACAGGAAACAAATTTGCTTCCAAACTTGCCCACCGTTGGATTTGAACTATGAAGAATAAACAATGCTTTCTTTAGAACATACATGCTCAAATAAAAAGTGTGCACAGAAGAATAATATTGTTTCTTGGATTGAAATATGCTTTCTTCAGACACATTCAAGATAACGGTTAAAAGTTTGCACAGAAGAAGGATATCGATAGTCAAATACCAAAAACTGCTCTCTTTGCTAGTGTTCAGTTTGACAATCTAAATGTATACACTGAAGAAGAGACATGTTGACAGTACTAGACTATGGACTGTCTTCTCAAGACATGCTTCATCTGACATTTAAAAATGTACACAGAAGATACAAAAGATTAAACTCATCACTTTATTCTTTACAAATATTAACATTTTTAAACAAGTGTACTGAAGAACAAAATATGCAGTCGTCTGACAACTATGTTCAGCAATATTCATGCTGAAATTTTAAAAAGTGTACAGAAAAGGATTATCAATAATCTTGGGGTGACAATTTATTTTGAAATGTTCAATTTGACAGAATAACTGTGTCTACATATGGAGAATAATATTGACAGCTTTATACTGAAAAATGTTTTCATTACTAATGTTCATTGTGACAGCTAAAAGTGTACACATAATCAAATGAAATTCAAGTCTTCAAGTGATTGTTTTTTTTTTTTAAAAAAAGCATTGAAGCTGACACAAAAATACAATGCACAAGCAATGAATATAGACAGTCTTTGACATACACATATCTAAGTTGGCAAACACATATCACATAGGTAAATAGTGTGGGAGTGGAAGGGGACAAGCGTAGTCACAAAGCTGAAAGTTTAATGGGCCATAGTGCTAACCAAGCTGCTGTATGTCAGCAAGAATTTTCAATGAAATGGCGCTCAGTTGTGGTCTTAAAGACGTCACATTTAATTGAAAAATAGCAGGTTCAAGAAAAGCAAGACTGACATCCTGTCTAAACCTCTTTGCTGTGATATTGTTTGTGGAGTTAGCAGTGTTGTGTGCCCATTGACCAGGGCAGTTTCAATTAGGAAATAATATAATGGCAGGTACCATTTATAGGATCTATGTGGGTATGGTAAGCTTGCACCCAATGTGGCGAAAGTGGACGACTAATAGATACTATATATTATACCAGATATTATGGTATAATAATTTCAGTTTAAAATATATCTTACTTGCACTCCCATGCTATTCAGAATTTAAAATGTAGTTCTGTTGTTGTTTAGCCATATTTTTTATTGACACATGATATTAATCAATAAATATTGCACACCTTTCATAGCAAGTACAGATTATCTTATTAAATCAATTTTGAAGATTAAATAAAAATCCCTGATAGATAAAGAACACATGTGTTCCTACTTTGAGCTGAAACTGAAAGCATCATTCCTTGAAGCTAAAATTGCATTTTGTGGCCGGTGTCTCAAAGATACCGCTTGTATGTATGATTTCTGTGAAGGAATGAGTTGAGAGATGAAGCTGAAAAGTTATTCAGTGAAAAAGCAAATTACAAAATAAAACATGATTGCAAAAGTGGTAAGATTGTGTTTTCTGGAGTGCTGTGACAAACAATTTTAATCAAAAATACTTTTCCACTTTATGATTCTGATTTTTGGTAAAGGCAGCAGAGTAACTTAAGGCACCACATTGGACAGTCTTGAATTGGCGGATACTAGCATTCATGTCACTTTATAATGTAACTAGTTTAAACACTAATTACTTCATACTGCAATTGAGCAATAATCAAAGATCGCATTTGCTACCATTATAATCACAATCAAGCAGATATTCTAAAATGATCTGTTTGATAAATGTGTCCCACTTGGCCTGCCATAACTTCATTGCTCTCCTCTTTTCATGTTGTTCCATCTGGCTGTACCTGGAATGTGAAAATGAAGTAAGAATTAATTCCAAGAAGACCATCAAGGTCAGTACATGATATATTAAAACAATGTTAAGCTGATAACTCTTGCTTTTTTTTTGTCTCTAATAATGAATGTTTTAACTATTTTCATTGACTATATATTTCCATGTATGTAAATATAACTTTAAAACAATTCTGCACATCACTTAATGACACGGAAACATGTTTTACAACATTCACAATATTTGTATAACATCCTTGGTGTTACAGACTACACATGTGTTGTTCTTGGTTACTCTGGGGTGAAGGACAATGAGATAGCGGATGCACTGGTGAGCAATGCTGTGAATCAAGAATGGGTCTTCTATGGACAAAAGTGACATCATTAATGTTTAAAGAAAAAGAAAAAAAACATACGCTTTAAAAATTTAAACGAAAAAAAAAATTAAGGGTATTCTATATCTTATGCATACTGATAGGTGCTGCAAGACACGAAAACAATGAGAGAAACCCCAGTAGATTCATCAACCAACACATAAAGGAGTTGTTAGTTAAACACACTGCAATACATGCTTAGGGTGAGATTGAAGCAATTATGGACATGTCCAATGTGCAATGAAGATGATCCTCAAATAAACAATTAACAATGGTCTTGGTTACAAACAGCTGGAACAAAAGTAGCAAACTATATTTATTAGCTATAAAATACAGCATGTGATTCTGTAAGAGAGAACAGACTTCAATACAGACAGAAGCAGACAAATGAACATAGGTAATGAAACATTGAAATACCAACTTTATTGAATTTATTGCCAGCTGTTTGAGGAAGGTGAGATCAGCATCTTGTCCAGACAAGTCCATGAAAGCCATGTAATATCATGACAATGGCAATGCCTCCCAGGTTGCACAGTCATCAGAACTCGACAATTGAATTGTCAGCCATCAGATGCCGCATTGGATGATTGCGTGGATCTGACACTAGGCGTAATACCTGTAAGATATTAAGCAGACATAAGGATTGTATGATTTTGTATGAGTAGTAGTCATAGTATCTAATATGGCACATCTATTTGATTTTTGTGTAAAGTCTTGCTTTCTATATCACCAGTGTTCCTCACAATTCTGGCAAGCCTTACTAAGACTTCAGATGTACTTGTAATTTAGACTAAGTAAAGATAAGGAACCTATAGTCCAACACGTGCACACAGATAATTTTAGTCCATGCTGGCCACAAAGCCCAAACTTTTCACAGCATGGTCACTAGCACATAGTGTTATCAACTTTGCTTTCAGCAATCCCACTTGTATGGTGAAAGTTTGATTCCTCAACACAAGAACTAGTCTGATTCAAACTTGATTAGAGCAACATCCATCAATTATATTTCTATTCCTGGTTAGACTAAAAATCATCAGTTCCAGTTTCAGTTTAAAATATATCTTACTTGCACTCCAAACATGTCCATAGGTGATCCGATCTCCTTCGCAATATCTCCAACAGCATCCAGTGACTAACTCCAGTTCACGTTGATTGGTGAGTCTACTCATACGTCTGTTGTGGCTATCTTCTGCTCTTTTCTGGCTTCTCCAATCTTCAATCAAAGTTCCTCTAATCTAACTGTTAACATGGATTGCTTTAGATGAAAGTCCTTGTCGGCTACCTCTAAGGAGGGTTCAGAATGTCAGATCTATGCAATGGTTGACCTCATAGTATGGTGGCAGAGCCACCAGCCTATCTCCTCTTATTGTCATCAACAACAAATTCCAGAACAAAGATGAATGTAATTCTGCTAACTGTTAACGCTAGTAGGGATTCAGTCCATTGTCTGCCTACTGAACCAGCCTCCACCTTCTGTATCATACTCAATGAATCACTCAGACCTCACGCAAGAGTATAGTTCTGTGACTCAAGCTAGTATACTTCTATACCTGGTGAGACAAACATTCATCAGTATTCTTCTATATCTAGTTAGACTGAATTAAATTTATCCATATATTTCCATACCTTGTTAGCAACTGGATTAGAATCCAGTACATTTCTATACCTGGTTAATTACTGAGTTAACTATTATCCACATATTTCTATACCTGGTTAATTACTGAATTAACATTTATCATTACATTTCTATACCTAGTTAAATACTGAATTAACTTTTATCCATACATTTCTATACCTGGTTAAATACTGAATTAACTATTATCCCCATATTTCTATACCTAGTTAAATACTGAATTAACTATTATCCACATATTTCT
This sequence comes from Arion vulgaris, assembly GCA_020796225.1. Classification (NCBI taxonomy): domain Eukaryota; kingdom Metazoa; phylum Mollusca; class Gastropoda; order Stylommatophora; family Arionidae; genus Arion; species Arion vulgaris. The sequence continues at coordinate 35,993,229 of CM036764.1, forward strand.
ATACCTGGTTAAATACTGAATTAACTATTATCCACATATTTCTATACCTAGTTAAATACTGAATTAACTATTATCCACATATTTCTATACCTGGTTAATTACTGAATTAACATTTATCATTAAATTGCTATACCTAGTTAATTACTGAATTAACTTTTATCCATACATTTCTATACCTGGTTAGATATTGGATTAACCTCCACAGGTATATTTCTTTCACGGACCAAATGTCTCAGTTTAGGATGCTTGATTAGAGCATATCCATGTCCTATACGGGTGGCATTCAATAGGAGAGCATCTGCCAAGTTGTCATCTGTCGATGTTCCTTGCCAATCTTAGATGAAATATAGTTATTCATATAAAAATGGCAAGTTGTCATCTGTCGATGTTCCTTGCCAATCTTAGAAGAAATATAGTTATTCATATAAAAATGGCAAGTTGTCATCTGTCGATGTTCCTTGCCAATCTTAGATGAAATATAGTTATTCATATAAAAATGGCAAGTTGTCATCTGTCGATGTTCCTTGCCAATCTTAGAAGAATTATAGTTATTCATATAAAAATGTTGGCTAGATAATAGTTGAATTAACAAGATGAGATAAAATGATGAAAAATGAAACTATTAGAAACATGGTAGAAACAACACAAGTGCTAAATCATATTAAGAAACTAGTAAAAATGATTCAGTAACTTAGCATGTTTACCACCCAACAGTACACCACAATGAGCACTAATATTTGGATACAATGGTTTCAAAGAGACTTAAACAATGAACCTCAGACATATCAAAGGTCGTAGGAAAGGGACGCACTTGTTAGAAATCTTTGTATGACCTGATGCTGAAAGACATTATAGGTGTAGAGGAAAGGAGGCAGGAAGAGAGGAAGGATGGGGGGGGTGTAGGTATGGAGGAAGGAAGGGAGGGAGAGAGGGAGGAAGAGAGGGATGGAGGGAGAAAGAGAGGAGAGAGGGAGGAAATAATGAAAATAAAGACAAAGATGGGTAGATTTTGTTATATTGTTATAAAATAACTTAAATGCATAGAACATAAATAATAACAACAAAAAAGCAATGAGCAACACACTGAACATTCTGGTATGCTTAACTATTAAGTGTATCTCGATGCAAAACAGAAGGAATTTTAAAATTCATCCAAGAAGAAACATAACAAAGTGTACTACTAGGTCTGGTGTTCCTGGGACTGAATTGAGATTCTGACTTGAATATGTATATAGTGATAATATTTGATTTAGATAGCAGTTATATACTGAGTTTTATACTTCTTTCTTAACTACAATAAAGGCATTTCTTATATTATGGTGAAATTTACAGTAAAGTTGCAATACCTGTACATTTCAACACAAACATGTTAAAAATAAAGAACTGTAGTTTAGCAAAGTATAAAACAATATACAGCGATGTTTCGACCAAAAGTTCTTTATCAACAATGGATACAACAAAAGCAAATAAATTCAGACTTTCTATATAGTCAGACAATAAATCTCTAATGGCCCTAAAATGAAAATATGTGACTAAAATGGGAAAACAAAATAAATGTTAAAAAACTAGAAATGGGAAAAAGATAGAACAGTAATAATCAAAGACTTTAAGATAATGATATTTAACTCAAATGTCAAGGCTGTCATCTATATGGAGCGGAGACATGGAGAACAACAATGGGGAACACCAACAAGTTGCAAACATTCATCAATAGATGCCTGTGCAGGATACTCCATCTGCGATGGTATGACAGGACTACAAACAGGGAACTTTGGGAGAGAACAGGACAGGTAGAACAAGAGATAAGGGGCAGAAGGTGACGATGGATAGGACACACACTGAGGAAATCCCCTAGCAGCGTCACAAGACAGGCTCTCGATTGAACCCCAGGGCAATAGAGGTAGGGGAAGACCCAAGAACACCCGGAGACAGGAGTTGGAGACGGAATACAAGAAAATGGGGAGAGAGTGGAGAGATCTGGAAAAGATGGCCTTGGATAGGCAGGCTTGGAAGGCCTTGGTTGCGGACCTATGCTTCCCTAGGGGCGAAGGGTGAAGAAGAATCAAAGATTTGGCATGAGTTGGTTGAGGGCCTATAAGAAGAAGACTTGGTATGAGTTGGTTGAGGGCCTATAAGAAGAAGATTTGGCATGAGTTGGTTGAGGGCCTATAAGAAGAAGACTTGGTATGAGTTGGTTGAGGGCCTATAAGAAGAAGATTTGGCATGAGTTGGTTGAGGGCCTATATGAAGAAGACTTGGCATGAGTTGGTTGAGGGCCTATATGAAGAAGATTTGGCATGAGTTGGTTGAGGGCCTATATGAAGAAAACTTGGCATGAGTTGGTTGAGGGCCTATATGAAGAAGATTTGGTATGAATTGGTTGAGGGCCTATATGAAGAAGATTTGGCATGAGTTGGGTGAGGGCCTATATGAAGAAGACTTGGTATGAGTTGGTTGAGGGCCTATATAAAGAAGACTTGGCATGAGTTGGTTGAGGGCCTATATGAAGAAAACTTGGCATGAGTTGGTTGAGGGCCTATATGAAGAAAACTTGGCATGAGTTGGTTGAGGGCTTATAGGAAGATTTGGCATGAGTTGGTTGAGGGCCAATATGAAGAAGACTTGTCTTGAGTTGGTTGAGGGCCTATGCCCAAACTCTGATTAAAAAGACACAAAAGAAGAAGAGAGGTCACACAGTTACATGCCGATGTAGGTTTACTGTTCTAATGCCATTAGTTCTAATTAAATGTCAGCTTTCTGCATATAAAAACACATGTAGACAACAAAGATGGCAAAGCTGAGAAATACAGCTTGTAACAAATAACTAGCTAGTTGTTCATCTTATAGCATGGCAAGATGGAAAAGCCACGAGAGAAAACCCAGTAGATACATCAAACAACACAGAATGTTCCTAATCCGGAACATAGTCAGAAAGGCTGTACAGCTCTTTGGCGTAGATCATAAAGCCCAAATAAATGGCGAAAGATGATCGTAAAGGAGCAAATCCTAGGGCAAGTTCCCTAGTAAATAAAATGCTGGTGAAATCGGATGTGCTGGCCTAGTCACCATAGGCGCATAATTGGCATAACGCAAAAAAAAGTTCTTGGCAAATGCTGTTTATATATCACAACAAGAATGATCAAAATGGCCGTGAAGAACGAACAAAGAAGAAGAAAGAAGAAAAGAATCAACACAGAATGGGAGTTGTTAGTCTAAACACACTGCGATACATGCTTGGGAGGAGATTGGAGCAATTATGGACATGTCCGATGTGTGATGACGATGATCCTCAAATGAACAATGAATAGCATTGGATTGAAATAATAAAGACTAAAGCTCATGTTACTTACTGGTCTCTCCAGCATGGAAGAAGTATGGAAGCTCATATGGTGGATTCTGCATGGATGGATACAGGAGTGCCTCAATGTAGAAGAGAAGAGGGTTGAAATATGCTTCATTCCCAACCAGATCATAGCCAATCATAAAGTTTGGGTACTTTTTATGCAAATACATTGCTGTCTTCACCTCTTCCAAGATTTTATCAGCTGACGAGTTTCTGCAAAAAATGGATAAGAATTTTGTATGATTTCTTCCTTTCTTACGTTTGTTCTAATCAACTAAGTTAATCACTCTTTGCGCCCATGTGGTGTCAGGGCCCACAAGGGAAGTAAAGAATAGTACCACCGCAACCTACAAGACATGCCGTAAGAGCCAACTGATGTAGGACCTAGGAAATTACCTAGTAATAAAAAGCGTCGCAGAAATTGGATGTACTGGCCTACTTGTAGGCGAATAACTGGCACAATGTACACCCGCTCTTAGGCTCAGATCACATACAAATCACACAGAGTGGTTAACAAGTGATCGATATGGAGCATTGAAGAAGAAATCACTCTGTAATTTGTGTGGTTTGCACTGAGAATGTGAGTACATTGCACCCTCATTAGACCCCTACGGCATGTAGGACAAGCACAAACAAACTTCTGCAAAGCTCCCTCTAGTAAACCTCTACATCTAAAAGTAGACAAGGCCCATCATAGTAAATGACTAAGTAATGTGATAAACATAAATAACTGACATATGAACAATAACCAGCATTAAGTTGATCACACCAACCTTTGGGGGTCTCAATGGCAAAGTAGTTAAAATATTTTTCTGTTGTTCTGAAGGTTGTGGGTTTGAATCCAGACCGAGTCAAATGTGCAAGTTTTTCATGAGACCCCAAAGATTGTTGCTGGAGCTACAGAGTTCATGTTTTGTGAAATACTCTTGGCAGGTGGTGTGCCATTTTTGCAGAAAGGGTTGGAACCATATGGGGAAACATGGTGCAATGAAGTCAATCCTTCGCTTTTAAACACCACCCTTCTTATGCCATTAGTAAAAGAATAATATAGATCTAACACCATGTTCCCTATATACCACATGGTATGAAAACAGGTTCTTTACTTTTGTTATTACTTTATACAAACAAGAATATGTTTCTAATGATTTTATGTCAGCATCAACAGCATCGATTGTTGGGGAGTTGCAGATGGATAAGGGGGATGTTCTTTGGTTTCTTCGCGACTGTCTGTTGGATGAAGACACTAAAATAAATGTTGAATCGATCCAGCGATTTAAGCAGTTTGGAGTTATCCGTTGTAACAGTAGAACTCGATGCCTGAGGGGCAGAGTGAGGAGTGTGTTTAATCAGCGAGCCATGTGAACCATCAGTATGCATACTCTTCTGTATCTGCTGGGGGAGACTGAGCACCTATGGGTCTACCGGAGTGCAATGACGTCAGTTTAGTAACCAATTACCTTCTTCTTATTTTGTTCTCCCACTGCTACCGGGTTGTTGCCCAGTGTCCTGGTTTTCTGTTTCTATCTTGTGCTGTCCTGGTGGCTTGGGTGATTGTTATTTTTGCTCTTTCACAGGATTCTGCTATGCCATCTAACCATCTTTTCGTGGTCTTCCTCTCGCCTTCTTCCTGATGTTCTGTTGTAGAAGACTCTATACTGTGGAGTTTGGATGCATTCCTATTAAGTGGCTAAACCACTTCATTCTTTGTTTCCCAATGTATTTCAAGCAAGGTTCTGTGCCAACTATCTTTCTTATGCTGATGTTGGTGACGCTGTCTTTTCTGGTGTTGTTGGTAACTTTTCCAGGCAGTGCATTTCACATGTAGTTATTTTTGTGACTCGCTTTGCTCAATGTCCATGTTTGGCTCTGGTAACACAACGTAGGTATGAAAATGCTGTTGATCATCTGTTGTTAGCTGTCAGTGAAATTTTGGGTACCTTATCAATGGGGCTCGCTTTTAGGTTACGGCATTTACTTTTTGCACTCTAGCCTCTATCTCTCCATCCAGTCTTCCGTCTTCTGTGAATATGTTTCCTAAGTATTTACCAATAGTCAAATACCCAATAACAAACAAGAAGCTTATACAAAAATGAAGGTAATTTGAATACTTTTATATCATTATTTTTATTCAAATCTTACCTTGACCCTGACCTAATGATCTTTGCTCCACTAAAATCTGGAAAGGCCTTTACAAACTCATCTGTCACATTCTTGTACAACTGTAAACCAAACTCTTCATCGTGAACTGTACCATCGAGGTCAAATACCTGTAGACACAACAACAAATGCTTCATTAAAATGGTCATAGGTCACAGCAGAAATTTGAAACATCTTGTAAGTTCAGTTTTAAAATAAATGTGTACTAATACCCAATTTAGATCAATGTTGTACAGTAACTAACTTACATCTTTCTCTTCACTTCATAAACATTTTCTGAACATTAACTGGTTGCCTAGTAGATGCCACTGGGAGTATCAAAACATATCTTTATTCATGGTCGTGAGCCGTTGTAAACGTCAAGGTTTGTTTCATAGTAAAACGAGTTATATATTTACAGTCTCTCCTTTTCAGAAGAATGATGAGAATCTCACAGACTGCTAGAAATATAACGAATATTCTCTATCTCAGTTGTGCAAGTTATGCATACCGATAGGTGTGGCAAGATGGTAATACGATGTGAGAAACCCCAGTAGATACATCAGCCAACACAGAACGAGAGTTGCTAGTTTAACCACACTGAAAGACATGCTGGGGAGATCAGAACAATTATGGACATGTCCGATGTAAGATGATCACATATCCAATGCAAAATGAACATGATCCTCAAATGAACAATGAAGACTAATATTGATGTGCTGAAAGAGATTAACATACTGAGGAAGCTAATTATCAACATCTGAAAGAGGCAATCAACCATTTTTGGGGCTTGACAAGAAAAAAAGAGGTTTCGAAAACATTGGAATTGGAAACAAGATCAATGAGGGATGAAACAGAGAAAAGAATTATAGAAAGCTTAACATCATGTCATTAATTTCTCACTAGTGTGGTGCCGGTGCTCGCATGGGAAGCAAAGAATAGCACCACTGGGACCTACAAGGCATTTCGTAAAAGGCGACTGATGTAGGACCTAGGAAGCTGCCTAGTTAATAAAAAAGCCTCGCAGAAATCAGATGTGCTGGCCTACTTGTAGGCGTATAACTGGCACAATGTATAATCCCTCTTAGGCTCAGATCCAATACAAATCAAACAGAGTGGTTAACGGGTGGCCGTTGTGGAGCGTTCATAGAAGAAGAAGAATGTCATTATTAAGAGATGGAGATAGATTGGTCACGTATGCCAGCACAGACATTGGCAAGGACAGCTCTATGATGGACAGCGGACAACCAAAGGTAACAGGGAGAAGAATTGTGGAGAGTTGAAAGCTTGTGGCCTGACATGGGAAACAATTGGTAGAAAGGCAGCAGAACGGAAACAATGCGAATCTTTTGTGAAAGCCTTATGTGTCTAATGGGACATGAAGAGGATAAAGAAATAGATATATAACATCATGGCATAGAAAAATGTCAACATCAGAAGTGGTATTCAGTATTCAGAACAGATATTTATGAAAACCCATTATTGTTTACGTTAGCTATCATGGAACATGATAATGAGGTCATGTTTTTGTTCCCACAAACAGCCAAAAAACACAATTGTTTGCAAATCAGTTATGACAATGTTAAATAAAGGAACAGTAGTTTATTTTGGATAAAACTAAGATAATAATATTTAATTCAAATGTCATGGCTGTTCTGTAAGGAGTGGAGACATGTAGAACAATTAAGGGGAACAACAAAAGGTTGCAGACATTCATCAATAGATGCCTGCAGGATACTCCATCTGCAATGGTATGACAGGACTAAACGGAACTGTGGGATAGAGTGGGACAATGGCAGGCAGAACAAGAAATAAGGGGTAGAAGGTGGTGATGGATAAGACACACACTGAGGAGAACACCTGACAGCATCACAAGACAGGCCCTCCGATGGAACCCCTAGGGTAATGGCGGTAGGAAGACCAGGAACACCTGTGGCAGGAGTTGGAGACGGAATGCAAGAAAATGGGAAGAGAGTAGACAGATCTGGAAAAAATGGCCTTGGATAGGAGGGCTTGGAGGGCCTTGGTTGCAGACCTATGCCTTCCTATGGATAAAGAGTGTAGAAAAGTTTATTTTGGAAGATTTAAGGAGTAAATGAGCATGCACAGTTTATGAGTCACGCATACAGAACAATACAGTGTGCTAAAGCCAGTCTAGACAGCTAGTAGAAAAGAATTATTTTAAACTAGTAAACAAACTCTTACCCCTTCCAAGGAACTTCTCAGCTCAATATACTGAACGTTGTCAGCACGGAATTCCTCCAGATTCCTCCAAAAATAGTCTCTAAATATGGGGGCGTAGAAGACCATGTTAGCAACCTGTTGATTAAGAGGAATTCCTATAGTAAATGACTATTACTATTGCTCAAGAGTCCTACTACAATTACCGTCATTATAAACAACGGTTGTAGTAACAATGTTACAAGCAAATAGAAGCAGTATATAATAATAATAATTGACGTCTATCGCAAATGATGATGACAACAGCATCAGACATGTGCTGCTGCATCTCTCTGGTATGTGCGGAGGTAACTGTAGAATCCAATCCTTTAACACAATCCTATACCATAGGTGGAGCATACATGATCAAGGTTAGACATGTGGGTGTTGTGTGTTATGTCTTTTCGTGCAGCTCACTTACTCTGCGCCTCATCCGCGCGACAATTCTCAGCTATGCGAGTTCCTCTTATGTTGTTACAGTGCCACATTTGGCGATCTTGCGCAAGGGATTCCCAGCACATGGTGTCTATATCAAAGCATTTTAGAGACGCTTTACAAGTGTCTTTAAAGCGTTTTTCTGTCCCGACTGAACGTTTGCCCCCTTCAAGCTTGCCATACATCAACTGTTTTGGGATGCATTTATCAGGCATCCGTACAAAGTAGCAAATGCAAGTCATACTTAAAAAACATGTTGCTTATGAAAGTCTCACATTACGTATATACAGCCTATAGAAGATACAATTCACAGATTATGGAACTCTCACTTCACATACATTTGTACTATGGAAGCCTCACTTCACAAACATTCATACTATGGAAGCCTCACTTCACAAACATTCATACTATGGAAGCCTCACTTCACATACTTATAACCTATGAAAGCCTCACTTCACAAACCTATAGTCTATGGAAGCCTTACTTCACAAACATTCATACTATAGAAGCCTCACTTCACATACGTATAGCCTTTGGAAGCCTCACTTCACAAACCTATAGCCTATGAAAGCCTCACTTCATAAACCTATAGCCTATGAAAGCCTCACTTCACAAAACTATAGCCTATGAAAGCCTCACTTCACATACTTATAGCCTATGAAAGCCTCACTTCATAAACCTATAGCCTATGAAAGCCTCACTTCACAAAACTATAGCCTATGAAAGCCTCACTTCACAAACCTATATGAACACCTCACTTCACATACTTATAGCCTATGAAAGCCTCACTTCACAAACCTATAGCCTATGAAAGCCTCACTTTACAAACCTATAGTCTATGAAAGCCTCACTTCATAAACCTATAGCCTATGAAAGCCTCACTTCATAAACCTATAGCCTATGAAAGCCTCACTTCACAAACCTATATGAACGCCTCACTTCACATACTTAAGCCTATGAAAGCCTCACTTCACAAACCTATAGCCTATGAAAGCCTCACTTCACAAACCTATAGCCTATGAAAGCCGCACTTTACAAACCTATAGTCTATGAAAGCCTCACTTCACAAACCTATAGCCTATGAAAGCCGCACTTTACAAACCTATAGTCTATGAAAGCCTCACTTCACAAAGAGTTAACTTACACAAGTTTAGGATATGATGTGAGAAAACATATAAAAATGATATAACACTTAACTACAATAGCAATTATAACTCTAAAGAACTCTGATAAATAGCTATAGTTACACTGTGCTGACACTAAACACAAAGCAATGGCTCTAACCTGTGAGAAATACCGGGCAAATCGAATCCAGATTTGACCGTTGTCTGCATATGTTGTCTGAGGATCAGTCACCATGAGGCTTAGGTTTCTCTTCAAACTGTGAAAATAATTTTCAATATATATAATATATGTAAGTATGTAAAAACAATAATTACTATTATTATAAATAAAGAAACAAAGTAGAATAAAGTGAGCATCAATAACAGGGGAGAAGGAAATTAACAACAATAATAACAGAAAATAAACATTATTTTTTTCAAACTACATATTTGCTTACTGTAAATCAAATTCCTCAACATTCCCTGCTTTAGCTCTTTCATTTTCACAGATTTCAGTCACAGTCTATTGAGAAGATAACAGTTATTTAATGCTTAAGAATATATTGTGGGATTTATTATTGATTATGTCATGTTAAAAATGTGTGTTGGAATAAGAAAATATACATCATCTGCTTCTTTGTCTCAGAAGACAATGGGTTTTTCATCAAGTAGTGTGTTCTGTGCCGAGCCCCAATTTCTGTTGTGGCTATTGTGACCTATTCTGGAATGTCAAAACTTTCCCCAGTTGATGTAGGTAAAACTAGTGATTGAAGTTGATGTAGAAGATGGTCTCTCTGCTTTCTCTGTTGCCTTGATATTAGATGAGATTTCTCTTCTCCTCTTTTTGAGACATCTCACGCTGCGACTCTCACCACAGCAAAAATGTGCGTAGTGTCTTGACTAACTTGTGTATCTGTGTATAGAAACATATACTTATTATGTCCTTGGTTTCCCTCATTGGAAGCACAGGCCATCAACCATAATTCTACAGCTATTCCTGTTTTTAGTAGCCCTCTCCCTACCTCCCCAACTGAGACCCATTTGTTTGTTGTCTTTGTCAAGTTCTCTTCTCCATGTGTTTCTTGTGTGACTACATTTATATATTAATTTAGTAAGGTTCTGTGTGGTGTAGAGGTTAGATATTAGTCTCTTGTGCCAAAGGTACCAAGTTCACTCCCAAATGGAGCCATCTAGATATTTTTACAGAGATTCCTGATCTCAGTGTAGGTGAGATCGAGTTCCTAGTCCTATCGGAGACGCACGATAAAACATAGGTCAGGTGTTCAATTTAAGAAGGTAAAAGAACCTTTAGTAGTTCAAAATTCGAGAAGAGCGGGCTGGAAAGCCACTGCGCTGGCAAAGTTCATTAGAAAAAGATTTTAAATAAAATTCCTACATAAATATCTTTACCATCTTCAAATTTACATCGGCGACCCTCGCTGGTGCTACGCAGTTTGTGCACTGCCGCTGAGATCTTCCTGTGTAAGAAAGAGATCGGAGAACACATGGTTACTCACCGAAGTGCAATGATGATGGTCCTATCAATCAAACACATTAGTTTATTTGTCACATCAGACCAATTAGTCCATAAGTGCTCTGATCTCCTCCATATATGACAACTAATGACACCGGTTCTTTGTTGGTTTACTATTCTTCTTTGGCCACCAGTATAGTGCTCTTCTCTTTTTTTTTCTTTTTTCGATCCAGAAGCACTTGAGCTTTCAGCTCTTCGGCTCGTGCCATGGACATCGTAACTCTTCGGTTCGGTGCCACGAACACCATAAATCTGGAGAACCTGTAGCTTTTCTGTCAGCCAGCGGAATTGAACCCGCTACAGGAGCTTGTCACCCATCGTCAAACGCCCTACGAACACGCTGGCAGGCGGGCAAAGTGCTCTTGTCTAGCTACACCACATTAGACCTGGAATTCTTTCAGTCTGGTTCTATATATACATATAGATTTCATAAATGTGCACAAATAATACCAACTTATGGATCACATTCTCCAAAGGATAAATAATAAGTAAAATATTTGTGTTTCTTTTATAGACAGCACATAAGGAAATATTACACACAAAGACAATTGTTAAAGGGTAGTGTATTTGCAGTGTAGTGGGCATCTGTAGCTTAAGTAGTGGTGAGCTCGATCACAACCCAAGCGTACCTGGTTCAAACTCCACGACATGCAGTTTGGAAGCAAATTCATTCCCATAGATTTTTTCAAACTGCAAAAATAGACCTCACCGTTCAGAAAGCAATGGCAAATTACTCAACATATAAGTGGTGCCTATAAAATCAACAACTCGTTTCTGCGGTAGATGGTGACATCCTGTAAAGGATATGCCATGATTTTTTCAACGTATTTGCTTCCAGGTTTGGTATCTGAATTAAATTTTCCATCTAGAGTAGGATTTTTATGGAATATAGCTGCTCTCAGGTCAACCTAGCCTCAGTTGGATACTAAAAAACATTATGAAGTAAATGTGGCTGGTCATATGCCACTGGTCAAAGAAAAATACTGGCATAATACCACATTTTTCTATATACTTTACAGTATGAAAAAGACTTCATTACCGAGTTTATTATATTATATTATATTATATTATATTATATTATATTATATTATATTATATTATATTATATTATATTATATTATATTATATTATATTATATTATATTATATTATATTATATTATATTATATTATATTATATTATATTATAAGCATAATCAGAGAATATTCAATATAAAAATATTTTCTGTGTCTGTGCTTTATTCTGAAATCTAAATTGTCTAAAAGTGAAGGATTGACTTCATTGCACTGACTTTTCCATTTACAGCTTATATGTTTGCATAAATGGCATGTTATCTACCGAGAGTGTTTCACAAAGCGTGAACTCTGTAACTCCAACAACAACGCTAGGAGTTCATGAAAATATTTTACATGTGACTCAGTCTGAATTTAAACCCACAACCTTCGAAGCGACAGGCAAATGTCTTAACCAGTTCACCACAGAGACCCCTATTCAGAAATATCGTCCATGAACTAGCGACTCATCCATATTTCTGAGCCATCATCATCAGGTGCTGTGCCGGCTGGCGTTGTCGATCATGGATCTCCACAAATCTCTATCTTTGGTCTTTGCTATCAACTCAGTTGTTGACGCTCTACCGTGCCATGAAGTCAGGCTATCCAAAATTTTCTCTCTCTGTCTTCCTCTATCTCGTCTACCCTCAGTTTTACCAGTTGTCACAATGAGTTCTAAACCTCCCCTCCTCATCACATGCCCGAAAAATGATGACTGCCTCTTTCTTATATTGATGATAAGCTTTCTTGTGTCTTGATCTCGTTCAACACTTCAATATTAGTCATTCTGAGCCATACAGCATTTTAAAATATATACTGCACTTAGTGAATCTATTTGTAAGTTATTAACAAATCAATTTACCTGAATCTGATGGTGGACTTTTAAAGACATGAAAGTCGATCAAGTTGTCCGTGCGTACACACATATAGACATACTCATTGTAGGTGGCGTTCTTGACTAACCAATCTAAGCTAGTCACTGAAATGTCATGTAGATGAAGGGCTGCTCCTGATAATGTTAAAATGGTTAGAGTTAGTAGAATTAAAGAATAAAATAATAAGGTTTTGCGGTTTGTGGCGACTGCACTAGTCATGTGACCATTAAATTCCCACGGCTCTCATCACTCTATTCTACACCGCCTTTAAACTCGGTGCAACAGAAAGTAAAGACAGCTTTTTTCTTCTTTTATTAATAGACCAGGCAGACACAATGTTCAAGTTATCAATGTTTTTGTTATGTTATCTTTCAGGTTTAAAGGGGAGAAAAAAAGGGGAGTATTAAAGGTGAAGGATTGGCTTTCATTACAACGGGTTATCAAATATGGCTCTGCCTCTCAATAAAGAAATGGCATGTCACCTGCCAAGAGTAGATATTGCACAAAGCATGAACTCTGTAGTTACAGCAACATTCCTAGGGTCTATGGGAAAAATACACTCATGAACCGAACAACACGATCTGGATTAGAACCTATGAAGGACTCTGTTCTGTGCAAGTTAATCAGTGGCAGTCATTCTCAGATTGTCAATGACATCTTGCACCCACCGTCTTCTAGGTCTTCCTCTCATTCTTCTTCCATTCATATTTCTCTAACATTCGTTTGATATGTCTGAAATATTTAATGTTAATATTTATTAACATAAGTCTAGAAAACATAAATTTTCAGTAATAAACAATAACACACAAGCACCAACATTGTACTGAGATGAATGTTTTACCTTTAGGCATCTGTTTTATCAGTCTTAGAAGAGTTGAGTTATCAATCAGTGGCTTGGATAGAAAAAAACTGATTGATGGTGTATACACAGTCAGATTAAGTCGACTCTCCTCCATGAGTCTGATCTTCTCCTGGTTATGGAAAATCAAGATAACTTTGTAAAGGATTGTACTTGGAGAAATACACTTGATGGTGGAGGAGGTTAATTGATGGAGGTAGTAACTTGATGCAAATTATTTGGTGGAGCAGATTACTTGGATGATGAGGCAACTGTGTAGAAGAGATTATGGAATTATGTTGAGGAGATGACTTGGTGGAGCTGACTTGGTGGAGGAATTGTGAATGGTGAAATGTGGAGATTGCATGGTGAAGCAATATACCTGGTAGAGACATATACTTGGTGGAGTAAATTACTTAGTGGGTGAATAGAAATGATAGAGCATCACACTTGGCGAATAAGATTTACTTGGTGAAGATGACGATAACTTGGTAAAGGAATATGCTTGTTTGGTGAAATTACTTGTAAGGAGAGTAAGTTGTGGCGATTGACGTATATGATTATTTGGTGGAGATGATTGCTTAGGGGAGATGTTTATTTTGTGGAGATGATTACTTTAGGAAGCAGTTTACTTTATTAACACATTAATTTCATTGTCTGAAGAGATATTTACTCAAGAAAATTGCAAGCACAGCTAAACTTTTCACAATAATTTCTGTTAAGCTTTGACTGTCTTGAGTCGCCCGTGTGGTGCCGCCGAGCCCATAAAGGGAAGCAAAGAATAGTACCACTGCGACCTACAATCGACTGATGGCGACTGATGTAGGCCTTTGGGGTGCTAACCTAGTAAATAAAAACATCACAGCAATCGGATGTGCCGGCCTCCTTGTAGGCGCATAACTCTGCATTGCTCTAGCCAGATCCATCAAACCCCAGAGTGGTTGACAAGTGGTCAATATGGAGCTTCAGTAAAGAGAAGAAGGCTGTCTTGAGTGAAGAGTAGAAGACCCAGAAATTACCAAATATATAAAAGTAACACAACCTTACCTTCATGAAGATATCACTGACAATCTTCTCATCTGGTGTTAGCACCAGCTTGCCTCCAATTCTGAGACTGTTATCATCAGAAATTAACTTCTCTCTCTTCTGCATGTAATCTCTATAGATTGTGCTGCCATCTGTCAGTATGCCACTTAAAAGAATTATACTGGTGATAATGCTGACAGAGATGAATGGATGCATGGTAAAGGTTTCCCCTGTTGTTCACGGATGAAGTTCTTGCTGTTTCTATTCCCCAATCTAGACTTGGTGCTTGTCAATAATTAGATGTTTCCTCGATGAAGACTGTGGAATATATAAATTTTACTTTAAACATGCTAACAGAAACTAAAGAAACTGCAATATCTACAATAACTACAATAACCCATCCTCATTGGATTCTTTGTCTCAGGAGACAATAGGTTTTGCATCACGTAATTTGTTCTGTGCTGAATCAACAAAGTCGACCATGAAGTGAACTCTCCGTGACGCATGCCTGGGCAATTTTTATGGAGTACCTGTGTTGCAAACAATAACTAAGAAAAGTTAATTGCATATGCTTTACAGGACTTTGTGAATCAACCCCAGCTCTTAAACGCTGTTTGTGATTTTTCTAGGCACTATTACGTTCAGTAGTTTGCCATTGCTTTCTGAACGGGTGGTGCCATTATCCTTTTGTAAAATCCACGCGAAACAATTTGCAACCAAACTGTTCGCAGCGTGATTCGACCTCAGAACGTCGGGGTTAATAGACTGAGTCACTATCCCCTAAGCTACAGACGCACAATAACTACAACAATAATATCTAATGTCTATTAGGATACTTCATGCAACAACTTAAACATAATATATTATAATATATACACATAATACAACTTAAACATAATATATTATAATATATACACATAATACAACTTAAACATAATATATTATAATATATACACATAATACAACTTAAACATAATATATTATAATATATAACATAATACAATTTATACATAATATATTATAATATTACACATAATAAATTAAACATAATATATTATAATATATTACAAGATATCAACTAAGACTAATAATTATAACATATACAATAATACACTAATTAATATATTATATATATACATAATACAACTCCATAATATATTATAATATATAAACATAATACAACTTACACATAATATATTATAATATATACACATAATACAACTTAAACATAATATATTATAACTGTTATTTGAACTCTAGTCTAGTACATTTCCCATAATAAATTACAGATATTACAACTTGGAAGAGGTTGACAAGGATGAGTCCGACTCGAGGCAGACTCTGAGCACTGATTAAACCACACACAGATAACTCGCTGATATTAATTTTAATTAAGTCATCAGATCATCATCGCTGCACATCAAATCAATTAGTCATAAGTGCTTCGATCTCCTCCTCAGTATGTCTCTCAGTGTGTGGCAACTAACAGCACCGGGTCTGTGTTGGTTTACTACACTTCTTTGGCTACCAGTATAATGTTCTTGTCTAGCTATACCGCATTTGATTTGGAATTCTTGCAGACTGGTTAGGGTTGTAGATTCACCACTATTATTTGAATCATTTATGTGACCTCTCTACCTTAGGGAATTCAGAATATCAGCCTGGTCCATTGCTCGCCCACTTTTTACAGGAGAAATACCTGCAAGCCTATCTGCATTCATTTCCCTTACACCTGCATGTCGAGCACAAAAGAAAACAAATTTTTGTCCGCCTAGACCTCTTCAGCGACTCCAACCACAGTCTCGAGCCCCCTATGTTTCAATTTTCCTGAGCATATTCATTGATTTACTGAGAAAACATGCATGGATAAAAGTCTGTGACTCCAGCCAGACAATCACTTTAGTTACTGTCATGATTTCCATAGTGAGACTGCTTGTGGTCACAGCAAAATCACCACTGTCTTCCGTCACTGTCTACGCTGATATAAACATGCCAATAGAAGACATAAACTCATACAAAATCCCACCATGGGCGTCAATGTCTTTCAAAACTAACAGAATTACATTAGGTTACTCCTAGTATAAAACATCTCTGAGATGGTTGAGGGCCACAAGAAGAAGAAAAGGATAAGACATCTTACACAATACGTTACACATATTACCTAACCTGGGAGGTATCCATCACGATATAAATCCAGTTGTATCTACCTTTTATAATCACACCTAGCAGGCATGACTAGTCTTATCTTAATCAATTCTATTCATATGAATATTCATACGCCCAGGTGAATATCACGTAAACATTCTTCCAGTTCTTAGAAAAAATGACCCAGTTCAAGGACATGAAAAACAAAATCACTAATTGTCTTGCATGGAAGTAATCAAGTAATAGATAAATATGTCACATCTGTGATTTTACACCAGTCATAAAATGGTTAATTTTTTTTTAAATGAATTTCAGTGTTGTATTTTTATACAATATAGGTATGAAGCATAGACATTTAACAAGGCAGTGGAAAAGCATATAAGTGCTTTTGAGTATAAATGTTACAGAAGAGTTCTCCGTATATCCTGGACAGAGAAGAGAACAAATAGATCTATCGAGAAAGAACTCACAATCAAAGAAAACTGGCTGATGCTACAAATAAGAAAATTGAAGTATTTTGTACATATAAAAGGACAAGAAGGGCTGGAAAAGACTATCATGGAAGAAGGCATCCCGGCAAAGAGGAGAAGAGGAAAACCACTGCGAAGATGGTTTCAGGATGTAACTGATGGTTTGAGCATGACCGCTGCAGAGATAGTACATCTGGTCCATGAGAGGGAGAAATTCCAAAGGACTGTTAAGGTGACAAAGATCTGCTCAGGACAAGCAATTTGACGATGATGATGATTTTTACACATGTAAATGCAGCATATATGTCACAGCTGGGACTATATTTGAGCCATAGAAAGGTTAATATTTATAACTGAATTCAAGTTCTTGAAACATATATATTTGTATGTATGCAGCTGCAGCATCATAATAATGTTGTTACATACTTAATAAAGGAATATGAGGCTAACATGAGATATGTAGTTACATTATATATTATACATGGTTATACTGTACATGGTTACACTATACACTTTTATGTGATTACATTATACAGGGTGTTTGTAAAGTCTCACAACACTTCATATATAGAACAAATGTGAAAAACTAAGTACATGATGTCATCAAAAAATGTGTTG
This sequence comes from Arion vulgaris, assembly GCA_020796225.1. Taxonomy (NCBI): domain Eukaryota; kingdom Metazoa; phylum Mollusca; class Gastropoda; order Stylommatophora; family Arionidae; genus Arion; species Arion vulgaris. The sequence continues at coordinate 36,011,023 of CM036764.1, forward strand.
CATAGTCAATTGTGGTAAAATATGCAGTGAGTGACTGTTGTCTGCTGGGTTAATTCTTTTCACTCAAACAATAATGGTGTTTTCAAATGAAGAAAGAATATTTGACAATATGAAGAAACGTGTACAGACATATCTTGAAGCCAGTGGTGGATATTTCCAACATCTGCTATAATGAATATTTCATTTGTTCTTTATAGTTTACCAAGAACAACAGTAGACAATATAGCAGCAACTACTGTGACTAATTTCACTACTTTGTTTTAGCACATATTTTGATGACCTCATGTACTACATTTTCAAGCTGACTTACATCTGAAGTGCTGTGAGACTTTACAAACACCTGTACATTATGTGTGGTTACACTATATACTTGTATGTTGTTACACTATATGTGGTTACACTGTGTGTGGTTACATAATACAATATATGTGGTTACACTATATGTTACACTTAGGTTACACTATATACTATATGTGGTTACACTATGTGGTTACACTGTACATGGTTACACCGTACATGGTTCCACTATATGTGGTTACACTGTACATGGTTACACTATACACTATATGTGGTTACACTGTACATGGTTACACTGTACATGGTTACACTATATACTATATGTGGTTACACTATATACTATATGTGGTTACACTGTACACTTTATATGGTTACACTATACACCATATATATTTGGGTGGAAAACTAAATATTAAAAGCTTTTATCTTATTTTAAGCAGCCTCTTCATTATTATCATTTTGTTTTTTGCACCATCAGTTTGAAAAACCCCAACAATTGCAGTATTTCTAACCCAGTCAAAAAAAAATTGTTTTTGTCTTTACCCAACCTATTTTAAGACATTTAGCCAAAAACTAAGTACCAGCTTTGACCCACAAATATTGCTGACACCAACCTTGAAAACTGCTATACAAAGGTTGCAGAAGTCATCCTTGGTCATTATGCAAATTTCTAACTTTGCTGCCAAATAGATATAAGATGAACATTCTCATTTATGTGAGGTCATAAGGGACCCATAATTCCTCATATGTTACACTTGAAAATGTGTTCTTGCATAATATATGTTCCCTTTCAATTGTTATATATTTAAGCACGTTTCTCTTATCTTCTCTCTATCTTTCTGTTTTTGTTGGTTGTTTTTTTTTTATTTCGGTCTCTGTACATGCAGTGAATCATAGCAAATCATACCACCATTGCAGACACAAATTTTAATAGCATTCTGATCGTTTTAGGAAATGGAGCGAGAATATAACTTTTTTTTGCCTTTAGATTACTTCTTCTACTCGCCCGAGTGATTACCGGGGCCCAAATTTGGGGTGTAAAGAATAGAACCACTGTTACCTGCCACGCATGTCATAAGAGGCGCCTAAGGAGGTTTGGCTGAAATTGGATGCACATGTCCTAAACATGTAGAAGTCTATGCGTTTAGGATCCTACTAAACCAATGTGCAACGTATACACGTTCTTGACAAAGATCAAACATATCACAAAGAGTGATTAAAATTGGTCGAAGAACGAATGCAAAGAAGAAGAAGAAGACTTCTTCTACTTCACTCATTTTTCAACATCGTTACTTCTTTATTCACTGGAGAACAGCAAGATACTTCTTCATTAACTGGAGGACATTAAGTTACTTCTATTTCATTCAATAGAGGATAGCAGGTTACTAGTTTTACATTCATTTGAGGACAGCAGGTTACTACTTCATTCACTGGAGGACAGCAGTTTACTAGTTTTTCATTCACTGCAGGACAGCAGATTACTGCTTCATTCACTTGAAAACATTAAGTTACTTCTCTTTCATTCAATAGAGGACAGCAGGGTACTAGTTTTACATTCACAGGAGGACAACAGGTTACTAGTTTTTCATTCATGAGGACATCATGTTACTTCTTCTCATTCACTGGAGGACAGCAGGTTACTTCTTCATTCACTAGAGGACAGCAGGTTTTTCATTCACTGGAGGACAGCAGGTTTTTCATTCACTGGAGGACAGCAGATTACTTCTTCATTCACTGGAGGACAGCAGGTTTTTCATTCACTGGAGGACAGCAGGTTTTTCATTCACTGGAGGACAGCAGATTACTTCTTCATTCACTAGAGGACAGCAGGTTTTTCATTCACTGGAGGACAGCAGATTACTTTTTCATTCACTGGAGGACAGCAGATTACTTCTTATTCACTGGAGGACATCAGGTTCTTCATTCACTGGAGGACATCGGGTTACTTCTTATTCACTGGAGGACAGCAGTTTTCTTATTCACTGGAGGACAGCAGTTGTTCTTCATTCACTGGAGGACAGCAGTTACTTTATTCACTGGACAGCAGAGTTTTTCATTCATTTGGAGGACAGCAGGTTATTTCATTCACTGGAGGACAGAAAGATTATTTCATTCACTGGAGAGACAGCAGATTGTTTTTCATTCATTTGGAGGACAGCAGTTATTTCATTCACTGGAGGACAGCAGTTGTTTTTCATTCACTAGAGGACAGCAGGTTATTTCATTCACTGGAGGACATCAGATTACTACTTATTCAATGTGAGATTTACTTCAAAATCTGAGTCACACAGCTTTTCATAACTAACAAATATATTTTCATTATATGTAACATGCAGTGTTTGTCCATACGGGTGATGCTGATACTATTTCATTATTGTAGGTATTTGTAGTGTTAAAAGTGTAACTATTCTAGTACTGATGATCACACTAAACATATGTTTCAATTCTAATTTTCGCTCATAAACATATTTATTTTGTTTATAATAGTGTAAATTGGTTAATATATTTTATTTCATTAACTCCTTGTGGACTAAACGCCACATTATGTGGCTTTGGGTTGAACTTTTACCAGAAGCCTCACTAAAGGGTGTTTTTATTCTCAAAACAAATGTTGTACAAATATGACTTTTGCCCCGGTTCATTAAGAGTTAAAGTATTATCAAATTAAAAGCAACTTAACTTTTCATACCAAATGAACTTCCCTCAATTTTAAAGTTCCTTGTTCACTAAAGAAGACCTTCATTAAAGAATGGTTATCTTACGTTGCGTATGGAACGACCTCACCAAAGGCAGGAAAGTCGTTAAAGAAGTCACCCATTATGCCTTCACTAAAACTAACTCTGCCCGAGAAAGAGTTACAAGGACAATAGGTCTCCAGTAATGATCACTCTTGAAGGATCTAAGCTTCAAGTACCTGGGGAAGTCGGCGAGGCTGTCCATACGGTTGAAGGATGCCTGTAAAAGGGTAATATAGGCCCACGCAAAATCAGTCAGAAGCCAATACCAGGCGCATGATTTTCCACCTGAGTTAACAGCGGACGTTCGAGAGAAGAGGAAAAGAAGACTAAAGAAGAGTCAACCACTGACACATTATATTGAAAGTTGTATATTCAATATTTTTAATCATGTGCATATGTCTCACATAGTTAAGTTATGTTCTGCGATTGACATCATGGCACTTTTGGCATTCCCATTCGTGCTCTGTCCTCCCCTGCAGCAGCCATCCAAAAGTCCATTTTCTCACCATACTCATCACAAGTTAATTAGTATATCTTCTCTCTCTCTCTCTCTACCATGAAGATAACACTGTCTGGCACTGAACGAGTTTGAGAATTAGGTGTTAAGGTTGGACATGCCAGACAGTGTTGTCTTTGTGGTAGAGAGAGAAGATATACTAATCAACTTCTCATGGGTATGGTGAGCAAATGGACTTTGGGTTGGCTGGTGCAACGGAGGACAGAGCACAAATCATAATGCTCAATGTGTCATGACGTCGATCCTATAACATAACTGGCTGACATGTCCAAACTTAACGCCTGTTTAAGTTAGGAGTTAATAGTTAAAGCCACATAGTTAAGAAAAATCTCAGTTTATAATGATAATGATGTGTTGCATAGCAATGTTTTATGCGTATTTTATTTTTTTCTTGCAAACAGCAGCAACGCTATTCAATTGAATTATGAATATAATAAATAATTATATTTGCTTAGAAATTAAAATAAATAATAATTTGTATACTTTCTTAACATTCTTAATTAACCAAAAAACGAATACAAACTGACTCAACTGCAGTTTGTGCATTACTATATGTTATTAAATAGTTAGAAACATATCTTTGGTAAACCTTGCAGCATATAACGATAATATTTATAACACAGTAACACAGCATAAAGTAAAAGTGATTTCACACCAAAGACGCTCACACTGAACTCTTACTTACTGAACTCTACCTTACTAACACTAACAGGTGTTGTTGGACAATAATTTAAAAGGTTTATCATTTAAGAACGAGTAATAAAGTTGCACTTACAATATCAGTTACTACAAATGTTATTGCTAGTGTGCAAATAAAGTGTGTATGAACGTAGCACACATACTTGATTTGAATGAAGCTGAAGTAAATATGCGACGACGGTTGTTGTTTTGAAGCGCGATACACAACGGTCTGCTGTCGATCAGACAAAGCAAAAGTACAACTTGTTTTCTTCGGAAAGTTGTTTCTAAAAATAGCTTGCTTCACATCTTTCTTCCTCATTGTTTGGATATGAATATAACACTGTAACATGTATTGTTTCCTGGTAAGCAATTGGTGTTTCTTCTACAGTTTTTGGAACGCGATCAATAACGGTCTGCTGTTGTTCAGACAAAGCAAAAGTTCAACTTTTATTTTTCGGGAAAGTTGTTGCTAAAAATAGCTTGCGTCACATCTTTCTTCCTCATTGTTGAATATGATAGTAACTTATTGTTTCATGGTAAACAACTCAAACTGGTGTTTTGTACAGTTTGGCAAGCTGATTGCAGAGATTAGAGATGTTTTTAGTTTGTCTTCGATCCCGTACCTATATATATTTTCTTTTTGTGTCCCGTTTGACACCTAAGGCATCCCATTGCTTCATTTCTGCCGTCTTTCTACTAATAGTTTCCCACTTCAGACCACAATCAACTCTCTTTATACAGTTATTTTCCACGTTTTCTTTAGACGTCCAAGCCTTATTTTCAAATCCGATGTCCATCGAAGTGTTGTCCTAGCCAATGCCCCTAGTAGCGTAATGATACAACCATGGCCAACTATATTTAACCTTATAGAGAAAGTCGTGATACAACATACATGCCCAATCCATGACCTACTTAAACTAGAGGCCATTTGACTGGCCGAAATATTGCCTCATGACGTCACAACTACCGGCCAACTATCACGATTATGAATATTGAACTAAACTAAGATAGGAAGGCTAAAAATTAGCGTATTTTACATTGTTTATATTTTACTCCTTGTACATACAATCGATAAATTGAAGGCCCTATGTGTAGAGGTAGCTCCAAGGGAGGCTCCTGGGGTAGCCAGTAGACCAGACAAGTAGTTTAGTTTATAGGATATATATAATTTGGTAGACTATGTGTTGCACTCTCTAAGCAGAAGCGCAACACATAACAACGTTAACGAGACATCTACGTAGAGAAACCAAAAATGACGTAAAATAGTGACCGCTTAGGAAACGTAGGAAAAGAAGGACAGTCTGACAATAACATTGTATGGAGGTTGACGTACCTTTGTACCTTCGTGTGTTAACACCAATAAAGAAACCATAAAATCTACAGAAAGCCTTCGTATTTATTAACTGTGCTGTTAATAACACTAAAGCAATAATGTCACCATCACTCAGATAACTAACATGGCCATCAGATATTGAAGTTACTCAGTTTCCTCAAATCATCTTGTTGTATGAGCTAACCACCATCATCTAATAATATGAAGCAACCGTACAGAGCATAATAACAGATACCACCAACCAACACATAAACAAGGGGGAGACTGTAACAATGGTGTCAAAAGTGGGATAACCTATAACGGTACGAGAGGAATTATTGTTATTCTTATTATTACATACAATCGATTGTTATAGAAGGTATATAAAACGATTGCAACTTATTAATGACATTTTTAAAACTAAGGCATTTGAAACAAAAATTAAAACACACCTACCTTTTGTAAATGAATGAACCCTCAACACATTTCAGCAGAAGAATCTTAATTTATATGATCTGAGTGTAGTTCTCTGTCTGTGGTAAATGAACCAGACACTCTCAAAAGGCACTCTCAGTGTACACTCTCAAAAGGCATAATATAGATGTCTTAGTTGTTACATCACAAATAATTGTTATATACACATTGGGTATTATTATGTACAGTGTAAAACATTATTATTCTTCTGGATTCATTTTTAGCTATTTAAATTTCCCAAGCTTTCTTTTATTTGACGTGCTAGCTTGTTCGGATTTCTCTATGTCATTTTTTTTTTCCTGTAGTTGTTTAAGAAAATATTTGCCAGTGTTGGAATGGCCTTCACCAAAACATCTGTTATTGAACAACCACAAGCTACACAAACAGTTTTGTCTTCCTTGAAGTAATGAATAAAATTAGCTGTCACAGTGTCCATCACAATTTCCTTGTGGTTGGGGAATTTAAAAACTGTTGTTCATAAACTGAAGAGATTAGTGATTGTACAACAAGGTAAGCCATAAGACTTAAAACTGTTAAAGAATGTGTTTGGTATTTTAAGCCACCTTGGTCGAGTAACCGAGTGTAATTTATCCATGAAACAATGGAGAGGTCTGGCTCAATGTCTACAGTTAAATACTTGTCCTGCTGCAGAAACTTACAGCAGGTAGAGCACTTTAGTTTTTTTGATACACTGAATGCAATAAATCCGCTTATGTACACCAGCACATTCATAGTTCCATGGGTTTCCCATCTTGCTGAGGATTGTCAAAGCTGTATTTGTTAGGTGCACACAGTTCCTTGTAAACCTTTCTGTTAACTGCACTATTATCCGCAATGACAGCTAGTACAGTGAATCCAGATGACAGCACACACTGTATAGTCTGAAGCAAATTGGTCCGCAGATCATCTGCTGTCATCTTTTTCATGGGGATTAGTCCTACTACCTCAGTGTACTACCTCAAATATAGATGATATCATGAATGCTTGTACAGTTGTAGCACTTTCTTTTGCATTAGAGGCCGTCCATATTAATTGTCCTCCTGTGTAGTTCAGAGCAGATTTAACATATATCTCATCCATTTGAACAGCAACTATTCCTTCTCTTGTAGATAAAATGTTATTTTTTACGTGTAAGTATTTGCTCATATCAAAGCCAGATGATCTTGACATGGATGGAATAAAGTTTTTAAGTGTAGATGGATGCGGAAGGCATAATAATTTTGATTTTCGCAAAAACCGATAGCAGGCAGGAGACTTGATGTAAGCCATAAATGCCAAACATTGAGTTCTGCTACTATAACGCTTCCTTCTGTCATTAGTTCTCATCAACAACAGCTGTTCTTCCAGAAACTGCAGATTTTCTTCTTTAACAATACTCTCTGAGTTTAAATTAGACAGTAAATTCATCGCCTTTAGCAAATTCTCATGAGCTCTTGTGAGGTAGTCATCAACAGTTACATTTTTTCTATATCTGTGCCTAAACAATGACTAAGCAAATTTCCTAATTGGGACCATCTCTCTATTTTTCCATTATTGAAAAGCCAATTGAATGATTTTGTATCAACTGAATCCTCCTTAATATAAACAATGAAAGACATGTCTTGAGCAATTTTGATACTGAGCTCTATGGCAGGTGCTCTGTAGGGCTTTATATTTAATGTGTAGAACAGAACATATTCATTGTTCAAGCATGTGTGATGCCACGGTCCTTTAAGCAGTTGCTGTAATTTATTTTCGTAGCTGTTCTGTAAGGCCTTAAAATCGCTTACCAAATCTGTCTCCAGCCATTCTAAAACAGTGTTATCGTGTCTTTTTTTAACTTCAACAGCTCGTTGATTTGGGTCCTTTCGCTTCATTAGAGACTGGGATTCTGTTGACAAATATGAAGGCAAGCCTGGAAAAATAATAGGATATGCATCCTGTTTTAAAACTGGGCGACGTTGAACAGTGTGTTCTGTGCCAGCAGAATCTCTGAATGTCTCGACAGTAATTACTTCCTCATCCTGAAAATGTTTTATACAAACAACACTGTGCTTGGTTGGAACCCAGTCTTTACGTGGAATACATCGAATCCATTTTTCTCGAAGCACAATGTTGCGTGTTTGCGAGGGAAATTGAAACACTGTCGTATAAATGTCACCCTTGTAGTTCGACCTACATTCAGGCACACAACACTTCTCAGGCATAATTAATAATCCTTGTAGTTGAACCTACATTCAGGCACACAACACTTCTCAGGCATAATTAATAATCCTTGTAGTTGGACCTACATTCAGGCACACAACACTTCTCAGGCATAATTAATAATCCTTGTAGTTGGACCTACATTCAGGCACACAACACTTCTCAGGCATAATTAATAATCCTTATAGTTGGACCTACATTCAGGCACACAACACTTCTCAGGCATAATTAATAATCCTTATAGTTGGACCTACATTCAGGCACACAACACTTCTCAGGCATAATTAATAATCCTTATAGTTGGACCTACATTCAGGCATACAACACTTCTCAGGCATAATTAATAATCCTTATAGTTGGACCTACATTCAGGCACACAACACTTCTCAGGCATAATTAATAATCCTTATAGTTGGACCTACATTCAGGCACACAACACTTCTCAGGCATAATTAATAACCTTATAGTTGGACCTACATTCAGGCACACAAAACTTCTCAGGCATAATTAATAATCCTTATAGTTGGACCTACATTCAGGCACACAAAACTTCTCAGGCATAATTAATAATCCTTGTAGTTGGACCTACATTCAGGCACACAACACTTCTCAGGCATAATTAATACTCCTCCACATAAGAATAAGAATACACATAAATGCACAAGAATAGCGAAATTTGGGCAGAATTACAAGTCCTTTCTAACCTGGTGTTTAAACTGACTTCAGTTGTAGATTAATGGGCCTTGAATTATCACGTGATTAATATGGGTCAGTTAGCCTTGAATAGAGAAAGCCTTGCCCAATCCATCTTCGACTTTTAATGATGGTTTCCAGTATGCGCAGTTTGTTCGTTTTAAATGCTTTTCATTTACTATTGTATTTAGCTAGAAAACTTGCAGGATTCTTCTTGGACATTTATTTTGGAAGGTCTCCAATTTTCTTCCTTCACCCGATGCAACAAATGTACTTCTTGGTTCTGTCAAGGACGTACGGTATAGTCCATAGTTTTCCCAAACCTTTTCGGGCCAAAGTCCACTTTGCAAGACATAAATTTTGTAAACCTGCCCCCTCCCTTCCTTCCCGGTCCCATCCCCTATTATAACAGTTTTCCGCGTTCAAACCGTTTGATATTTTCGACGTAAATAGTAACGAATGATACATTACTTCTCATGCCGTTAAATTATTGAAAAGAGTAGTAGTCAATATCAGTGGCGGCTCGTCATTAAGGGCTAGTGGGGTCGGGCCCCACCATCAAAAATAATGTGTAACGTGTATTTATTATTGTATAAATAAAAATATAACTTAACCCAATACCATGATTTTCCAAAAAAAATTTGTCTGGCCCCACCAGCAAAAATTAGCACGAGCCGCCACTGGTCAATATGAGCTTCATCTTGTACACAGATTTTGCCATACCGATTTTGATGAAACGTAGTCCATATGTAAAGATTGTAAAGTGTATGCTCGAAAAACATTATGTGTAATATTTTATTTAAATATTGATCATGTACGATGAACATAAGATGAAGTAAAATGCAGAATTTAAATGTTTAATGATTATTCAATCGTAAAATCATGAAAATGTTTTATTTTTCAATATATATTCTTAATTTCTTCTATAAGGAACCACTAACCCATGGATCGCAGAACCACCGCCCCCAATTTCCCTCCCAAATGCTTCTGAACCAACTACCCCCTCCCTACCTAGAATACTTTTTTAATAGACCGCAAGTATCAATTTGTTTTAGTATTTGTTTTAGTTTTTTTCCTTTAAAAGCCCTCACCAAAACAGATGATAACCAGAACTAAAATATAATAGAATATAGCAATTTAAAGGTTTAAAGGGTTTTAAAGCCGAAGGATTGACTTCATTGCACCGGGTTTTACCCCATATGGCTCGGTCCTCTCCGCAGAAATGGCACGCCACCTGCCGAGAGTATTGCACAAAGCAAATGGAATCAGAGAAATGTCTGGTTATCCACTACCAACAACTGTTATAAGAAAGAGAAGATTGAAATATGCTGGACACACCTTGAGAAGAAATGATCAACGAATAGCAAAGCAGACATTGAAGTGGAATGCAAAGTGTTCAAGAAAGAAAGGACGACCTAGGGATATCCTGAAACGAACTTTGTTGAGAGAGGCAAGAAATATCGATCTCACTTCCATTGAGAAGATTGACGAAACACGTAATAGCAAAGTACTGTAGTTTTACAAAATACGAAAACGATGACAATACAAGCAACTTTTCGACCAAAAGGCCTTTATCAAACAAACGATACAACAGAGTGACGAATTTCACAGCACACTACATATAGACTTTGACAAAGATATTATAACGGTCACAAAATGAATGAAAATATGTGACTAAAAACGAATAACGAAATAAATGCAATAAACTAGAAGTGGAAAAAGAAGAGAAACAATTAAAAAATCTAGTAAATATATGACTTATTAACATATAACAGAGAGAGAATCTAAAGTCAGATCCTGAGACCCGTTCAGACTTCCCAAACTATCCTTTAATGGCTTATAGACGGGACAGAAGTCTTAAGGACATGTTGGTACACAGTCGCCTTAAGTTCAATATCCAGTCATTTTGGAACTGCCCAGTGTGGCCATCGGCGTTGCAATACGTGTGTCTATGTGATACAGACCCGTACGGTATCTTTTCCTTAAGCCACGTCTGTTATTGAAGATGGTTTCACATGCGAGTCCCGAAATATAATCTACGCTATCACTTGCAAGCGGTGTGCTAAGGCATATATCCGCGAAACAGACAAAATGCTCAGTGACCGTTTCGGTCAACACTTACGCGATATACGCCAATGCTCTGTGACCCATGTAGCCACTCATTTCAATGGAACTGACCATTTGGGAGCTCACGACGTTCAGGTCACGGCCATCCGATCATATTTCTCTGATAATCATAGTCGATTTGCTCTGGAGAATCGTTTTATTTCGTTATATGGTACCCTGCGACCTCAAGGACTCAACACTCTACATTCCTATGCTTCTTATTACTTTATCTTCTCATGCTCCGTATTCTATATGTGTATATGTTAAATGTTTTTAAGTCATATATTTACTTAATTTTTTATTGTTTCTCTTCTTTCTCCACTTCTAGTTTTTTGTTTTTTGTTTTGTTTTGGCATTTATTTCGTTTTTAGTCACATATTTGCATTCATTTTTGACCGTTGTAATTAATATCTTTGTCAAAGTCTATATGTAGTGTGCTGTGAAATTGGTCACTCCTGTTGTATCGTCTGCTTGATAAAGGCCTTTTTATTCGAAACGTTGCTGTGTGTTGTTTTTGTATTTTGTAAAACTACAGTACTTTGTTATTACATGTTTCGACATTCTACATAGTTTTACTGCAGTCTCCATCTATATGGAGAAGATTGAGCGAGTTGTCCAAGATAGAGCGGTATGGAGAAATTGTTTGCAGGCCTTTTGTAACGTATAACGGTGCGAGAGGAATTATTATTATTATTATTATTATTGTTTACGTAAATTGCGTGACAAACATCTCTAAACGAAGTATGTCCGCTTGGCAACCGCGGTTTTTTTGTTTTTGTTTTCAGATTTGCACTGGTCCAAATTCTGGGTATAATTGCTTGATTATGTCTTAATTTCTTACATGTACGAAAAAAAAATCTGGCCAGCAATGGCGGAATGCGGAGGGCCATTCAGAGTCAGAACTGTTTGATTCTGAACACGACTTTGCTAGCGCATTTTCGCCATGTGTGGTCGGGTATTTTCCGGTTTCGTTTGCCGAGCTACTGAGTTAGTGCTTGAGCAACGCTGTGAGCTATGACTTTTTTTTTCCGATCCAAAAGCACTTGAGCTGAAAGCTCTTCTGCTCGGTGTCATGGACATCGTAACCCTTCGGCTCGGTGCCACGAACAACGTAAATCTGGGGAACCTGTAGCTTTTCTGCCAGTCCGCGGAGTTGAACCCGCACTTACAGAGGACTAGTCACCCGTAGTCCAACGCGCTACGAACACGCTGGGCACGCGGGCTAGTTATGACTGTTACATGGAATGCTTTTGCTGTGTCAACCGTGCGTTTGTTGTGTGTATTGTGGTGCTGTCAGAGTCCAAACTTTTTACTTGTAACAAAGTGTTGGTAGAAAAATACTTTTATCATGTTTTTCTCTTCCATTTTGATCTTTGGATGTTGCCAAAGTGGTGCCAGCTGGTAGAGGGGAAACAACAATGAAAATGTTAAGACAAAGTAAGAGTTGTTCATTTGATATTGAAAAAAAAAAGTCGGCAACATAATTTAAATACAGTACTGTGACAGCAATTTCTAAATAATAATCGTCTACGCCACTTAAAGAATATAATTCTTGAGGACAAGACTAAACAGAACTGGAAAATAGCAAAATTAATGTCGCTGGCTCGCATCACGCACATCGCTTAACGCTCTCTATTAAATACGTACTATTTCCATTTAAGGTGAGCGCATAAATAATATTTCTCTTTCGAAAAAATATATTAAACATAGCTTCGTAATAAATCAACAAATAGTTGCAGGTAAATTTTGTACATTCAAATGAATTAAAAGTATTAGGAGCTTAAAATATGTATTATTATTACGCACTATCTATTGACCGCGCTTATACAACTTCCGCCAGAACTGCATTCGGTCGGAACGTTTAATGATGGGAAGTGTGTTTCGGCTACGTTTCAGTAACATTTCTATTTCAGTACTTTTTATAAAATATCCGTTATCGAGTACCAGTTACTTTGTACCCGTTACTTAGTATTGCTCTTCTTTCTTTTCTCCAAACCTGTTTTACCTCACAGCGTCAGGATAAAAATAGATTTCTAGAACGAGCTTTTGTGTGCACTTCATAAATAGTGTTTTGCACTGCTCTGTTTTTTCGGTCCACCTTTCGCGTGAACGGCCTTTTGCTGTGTACCCACCATCGGAATAGCATTGCTCTTTGAGACGCACTGTCTATTGGTAATCTGCTTATGTGGTCGAATTTTTTTTTTTTTTTATAACGTTTAATACTGATGTTGTACCCCACCCTCCTTTTTCCCCAATGTCTTCATTTCTAAGCCGGTCTCTTCTTGACACTCCTACCACTCTGCTAGACATTTGATCTTTGTCATGGCTAGTTTTCTTATCGATTTTTTTCTGCCCAGCGTGTTCGTAGCACGTTGGACTACGGGTGACTATCCCTCTGTGTGTGCGGGTTCAATTCCGCGGGATGGCAGAAAAAGCCACAGATTCCCCAGATTTACGGTGTTCGTGGCACCGAACCGAAGGGTTACGATGTCCATGGCACCGAGCCGAAGAGCTGAAAAGCTCAAGTGCTTCTGGATCGGGAAAAAAATATCGTTTGATGTCAGACGTCAGGTTTGACACTGATAGCATAATGCTGGGATAAATATTGTGTTGAACAATGCTCTTTTAGTGTTTTTGATGACATGTTTGCATTTCAAAATTGTTGCCATTTGTCTTATGATTTGATTTATTGCACCTATGTTGGATTCTTGTGTTGATGGCTGTTCTTTGCGGATCATCCCGGTATTACATTTTTCATGTTGAATTCGTTGTTATTCTTTCATTTGCGAAAATACATCCTCGTAACGTAAGTCTTTGAAAATGAAATGTTATATTCTTACAGCTTCATCGAAACGAGTTGTTGAATTAGCACTTTAGCAGGTCTGAACGGGCTATTTTACCTTCGTAAAAATCCACGGGAACAAATTTGCTTCTGAACTGCCCACCGTAGCACACTGTGTTTGAACCAGGTACTCTTGTGTTGCAATCAAGCTCACTACCGCTAAGCCACAGACGCCCACGTAAAGTCTTTGACTTACTTTAATTGATGTTTGTCGATGGAGATTTTGATAGTGTTGTCCTCTCTAGCGAATGTCATTACTTCGGTTTTGTCGATATTTATTCTCATAGTATATTCATTACATGTTAACTGTAGTCTGTTAATGTGTTGCTGCAGCTGTTCATCTGTTGTTGTTATGACTGTCTCATCGTTGGAAAAAAGAAACTCGTTTAAGAATTCCCCAACGTTGTTTCCTTTACTGGTGTTAGCTATTGTACAGATTGAATCGATATATGTGATGGACAGCAGCGGTGATATGATGCATCCTTGTCTTACTCCTGACCCTATGTGGAACTTTTCTGGCTGTTAATATAGAGACTCTTGCATATATTAATTAAGTGACCATTAACTTCATAGATTGACAATAGTTTTCATAACTTGTACCTGTCTACACTTTTGATCTCTTTTTCCTGATCCACGAACGCCACGCGAAGGTGTTTGTCGAATTTGACAATGATAAGTTCATAAGTTCATAAGTTTATAAGTTCATAAGTTCATAAGTTTATAAGTTCATAAGTTCATAAGTACGGTTCTTATGACAATGATATAACGAGTTATGCGTTAATACTAGTAAAGGCGGCAGAAAAGGCGGAAGATTGACAATGCCAACAACGGCTTCGAATGTGGAAGCTGGAACAGCCTGGTATCGGGCTCAGGGCACACCAGAGATTATTATGGTTAAGTGGCCAGAACCAATTAGAAAGCAATGGCAAACTACTGATTGTATGTTGCCAAGAACTTGATGCAAAACATGAAATTAACTAAAACTCAAAGATCTGATGGCGGTCCAGGCCAGTCAGACCAATTCTGGTAACTGGGGAAGATAAAGATGGCAGATCAAGTACAAGTAAATGTGATAATGCTACAGAAAGATCCTACGAATACCATGGACAGAAAAAGAAAGAACACTGATGTCCTGAAAGAACTAAATGTTAAAGAGAATCGGCGCCCGTCTGCCCAGCGTGTTCGTAGCGCGTTGGACTACGGGTGACTATCCCTCGTGTGTGCGGGTTCAATTCCGCGAGATGGCAGAAAAGCCACAGATTCCCCAGATTTACGGTGTTCATGGCACCGAACCGAAGGGTTACGATGTCCATGGCACCGAGCCGAAGAGCTGAAAAGCTCAAGTGCTTCTGGTCGAAAAAAAGAAAAAAAGAGAATCGGCTTATAAACAACATACTATTCAGAAAAAATAGATACTTTGGTCACATTAAGCGTCACGATGGCCTGGAAAGAACAATATTAAAGGGCAGGGTCCCAGGATGTAGAGGCAGACCAAGAAGAAGATGGCTACACGATATTAAAGAAACCATGAATATGACCATCGACGAAGTGGGTAAACTAGCAAGAGACAGAGTGAATTTCAGATGCGCTGCAAAGAGAGCAACGTCCTATAAAGGATACGCACCTTCATGATGACTATTAAAATTAAAAAGCTTAGGTAGTAAACTCACATATGCTGCAGTAAGACAGTTCTGAGTATTGATAATATTCAACTACATCGTTCTAAAGTATAGTGGTGAATCTGCAACACTAACCAGACTGCAAGAATTCCAAATCAAATGTAGTGTAGCTAGACAAGAACACTATGCTGGTAGCCAAAGAAGAATAGTAAACCAACAAAGAACCGGTGTCGTTAGTTACCACACGCTGAGAAACATACTGAGGAGGAGATCGGAGCACTTATGGACTAATTGGTTCGACGTGCAGTGATGATGATCTGACGACTAAACAATAACTAAAACTAGCTCTAAAATAACTAAAGTGATATCACACAAAGAATATTACAACTATCATTCAAGAGCAATGCCTGCCGGCGTAGGCGACCAGAACTCTCCACAACTCTATCCCTAGTGCAAGTTAATCAGTCCTGACATCGATGTTTTGTCGAACCCTTTCCTGTATCTTACCCGTTGTCATCAAATGTCTCAATTGGGGGCGGAGGGAGGAGGGAGGGGGATCTCAATGTTGAAGTGGTTAAGACGTTTGCCTGTTGTTCTGAATGTTGTGGGGATCTCAATGTCGAAGTGGTTAAGGCGTTTACCTGTTGCTCTGAATGTTGTGGGGATCTCAATGTCGAAGTGGTTAAGACGTTTACCTGTTGTTCTGAATGTTGTAGGGATCTCAATGTCGAAGTGGTTAAGACGTTTACCTGTTGCTCTGAATGTTGTAGGGATCTCAATGTCGAAGTGGTTAAGGCGTTTACCTGTTGCTCTGAATGTTGTGGGGATCTCAATGTCGAAGTGGTTAAGACGTTTACCTGTTGCTCTGAATGTTGTAGGGATCTCAATGTCGAAGTGGTTAAGACGTTTACCTGTTGCTCTGAATGTTGTAGGGATCTCAATGTCGAAGTGGTTAAGACGTTTACCTGTTGCTCTGAATGTTGTGGGGATCTCAATGTCGAAGTGGTTAAGACGTTTACCTGTTGCTCTGAATGTTGTAGGGATCTCAATGTCGAAGTGGTTAAGACGTTTACCTGTTGCTCTGAATGTTGTAGGGATCTCAATGTCGAAGTGGTTAAGACGTTTACCTGTTGCTCTGAATGTTGTAGGGTCTCAATGTCGAAGTGGTTAAGGCGTTTACCTGTTGCTCTGAATGTTGTAGGGTCTCAATGTCGAAGTGGTTAAGGTGTTTACCTGTTGCTCTGAATGTTGTAGGGATCTCAATGTCGAAGTGGTTAAGACGTTTACCTGTTGCTCTGAATGTTGTAGGGATCTCAATGTCGAAGTGGTTAAGAAGTTTACCTGTTGCTCTGAATGTTGTAGGGATCTCAATGTCGAAGTGGTTAAGACGTTTACCTGTTGCTCTGAATGTTGTAGGGATCTCAATGTCGAAGTGGTTAAGACGTTTACCTGTTGCTCTGAATGTTGTAGGGATCTCAATGTCGAAGTGGTTAAGACGTTTACCTGTTGCTCTGAATGTTGTAGGGATCTCAATGTCGAAGTGGTTAAGACGTTTACCTGTTGTTCTGAATGTTGTAGGGATCTCAATGTCGAAGTGGTTAAGACGTTTACCTGTTGCTCTGAATGTTGTAGGGATCTCAATGTCGAAGTGGTTAAGACGTTTACCTGTTGCTCTGAATGTTGTAGGGATCTCAATGTCGAAGTGGTTAAGACGTTTACTTGTTGCTCTGAATGTTGTAGGGATCTCAATGTCGAAGTGGTTAAGACGTTTACCTGTTGCTCTGAATGTTGTAGGGATCTCATTGTCGAAGTGGTTAAGACGTTTACCTGTTGCTCTGAATGTTGTAGGGATCTCAATGTCGAAGTGGTTAAGACGTTTACCTGTTGCTCTGAATGTTGTAGGGATCTCAATGTCGAAGTGGTTAAGACGTTTACCTGTTGCTCTGAATGTTGTAGGGATCTCAATGTCGAAGTGGTTAAGACGTTTACCTGTTGCTCTGAATGTTGTAGGGATCTCAATGTCGAAGTGGTTAAGACGTTTACCTGTTGTTCTGAATGTTGTAGGTTCTAATCCAGACCAAGTCACGTGTACATTTTTTCATGAGATTCCTATGACTTGCTTGAGCTACGAAGTTCGTACTTTGTGCAACACTCTGTGTAGATAACATGTGATAACTAACACAGAAGCGCTCAAATTGGTACGTTGATCATACCAGAATAGTCTGTGGTATCGCTAACGGCTGATGTTCCTGTTCTGCTACATACAAACCATAACACGATATGTAACAATACAGCCTACAGACGGGTCCTGCTAATGCAGCTAATATATGCATCTATGTCCGGTGTCAGTTTCTACTTCATTAAAAGGCAAATGACGAGTGAAAACTCCACATTTTTTTAGGCCAACAAAACAACACATGCTCCAAAACGGTTTAAAATTCCCCTTATCCGGAACGACCTCACGATTCAGAAAAAGTGACAAAGCGTTAACTCAGATCATACACAAGCTGCATAGAGTGGTTGAAAGGTGTTCAATAAAGAGCAATTGACATCAAGTGCGAGAAGAACGAAAGATGTAAGGCACTATCAGGTAAGGCAAACTCAAGCATCACTTTAGGTCTAAATTATACGGAATTCCTTGCCCTACATGATGTAGGTATCTATATATAAACCGAAGTACAACGTATTCACGTTCTCGAAGCACACTATACGGATCACAAAGAGTGATTAACTTGATTGCTAAGAACGAGCGCAAAGAAGAAGACGAAGGATCAGTAATAAGCAGTGGTGGCTCGTAGTTATTTTTCTTGGTGGGGCCAGAGACAAATTTTCGGAACAATCATGATTTTTGGAGTATTTACTATTACTAGTCTATTCCTGGAAGTTTTCCCCCTTTCGATTATTGGTGGGGCCAGGCCCAACTGGCCCTTAATGACGAGCCGCCCCTGGTAATAAGCATTCAAATAAAAAAATTTGTGATAAATTAAATGCTACGGAGAAATTCTTAAAACGTACTAGACAAATGCGACAAAAATATAGACATTGTACAAGACTCGGAACATCGATGAACAAGTGTCAAAATTTGCTTTATAGCCGTTTACATTGAGTCTTCTATACAGTTGGTTGCATTTCCGTTGATATCTACTTTCTGACAATGTATTTAATGTTTACTAACGCAGGATGCCACTTATGAAACAACTAGAAGACCTGGATTTTGCAGACGATCTGGCATTGCTGTCCCACAATCACACACAGATTAAAGATAAAATGAATGTTCTAAATAGTAAGTCTCAGCAACTAGGTTTGAAAATACACAGAGGAAAGAACCAAGGTCATGAGAATAAATGCAGTAAATGTAAAGCAGAATGGGCTGGAGGAAACAGCTCTACGGGATGTAGAATCATACACATACATTGGTAGCAGCATAGACACAGAAGGAGGAACAAACAAAGATGTCAAGATTAGAATACAAAAAGCAAGGGGGAACTTTATTGCATTGAGTAAGATATGGAATTCAAAGGAGATCAAAACAAACACAAAGCTGAGAATCTTTCAATCAAATGTGAAGTCAGTGCTGTTCTATGGCTCGGAAACATGGAGGACAACAAAAGAAACCACAAGCAAACTACAGACCTTCATAAATGGATGTTTACGTAGAATAGAAGGACTGAGATTGTATAATAAGATTACGAACGAGGAAAGAGAAAGAACTAAGCAGATACCAGTGGAGAAAGAGCTCAGGAAGAGACGCTGGCGATGGATAGGACATACACTGAGAAGACCGACTGGAAGCATTGCAAGACATGCACTGTTTTGGAGCCTGCAGGGAAAGAGGAGTAGGGGAAGGCCTAGGCAGACCTGGAGAAGAGAGCTGGAGGTTGATATTAAAAGGATAGGTAAAACATGGAAAGAATTGGAAGGGATGGCAAGAGAGAGGAAGAGCTGGAAGAAGTTTGTTGAAGACCTGTGCTCCATTAGGAGTTGAAAGGTGAAGAAGAAGAATAATGCAGGTTGCAGTTAAATTTATACAATATAAACAAATTCGCCAGAAACCATCGGAAAACAACGGCCGAAATTAGACAAGATGATATATATTATTTTGACTAGCAATATGCGAACCGTGTCGAATAGTAGCCAACCGTTACTCGAATACCTTTAGTAACTAGATTCTATCTATACACGAAAGCTGAATATGTATAGTGGCCACGAAATAACACAATGCAATACTGTTCCACTCTAATATTTACTAATTAAAAATAAAACTGTCACTGTATCCCTTTCTCAAAAGAAAAGTAGCTTAAACTACGACAGTAGCGTATACTTGCATGGTTTGTGCTTTTTCACAATCGAATCTAAGGAAAGTAACTGATATAAGAGAAGCAGGTCGTATACTAGATGACGTTGAAAACATTTATTAATCTATATCCAAAGTGAAAGATGGGTGTGAAAATAGGAACTCCCAAACACGAACACTTTGTTAGAGGCAGGAAACATTGAATCAACACCAAATGGATGTGATGAGTTGTTATAAGCTGATAAAGGTATTGGCAAAACACGTAATCACAAAGTATTGTAGTTTTACAAATTACAAAAACAATGACAAAATATAGCAACGTTTCGACCAACAAGGCCTTTATCGAGCAAACGAACAACAGGAGTGACAATTTTTTTTTTTAAATGGACGACCAAATACAAATGTTTCTAATGAAAATCTGGGAATAAAAACTAATAACGAAATAAATGTAACACAAAACACACATAAAAACTAGAAATAGAACGGAAGAGAAACAATGAAAAATCTAGTAAATATATAACTTGAATACATGCAACATATACCCATATAGATTACAAGGCATGGGAAGAGAAAGTACTAAGAAGCATAGGAATGTAATACGTTGAGCCCACATGGTCGC
Source organism: Arion vulgaris (assembly GCA_020796225.1). Classification (NCBI taxonomy): domain Eukaryota; kingdom Metazoa; phylum Mollusca; class Gastropoda; order Stylommatophora; family Arionidae; genus Arion; species Arion vulgaris. Next base: position 36,031,399 of record CM036764.1, read on the forward strand.
AAGGTACCATACAAAGAAATCAACCGATTTTCCAGAGCAAATCGACTGCGATCACCCGAAGAACATGATCGGATGGCTGTGACCTGGACATGGTGAGCTCCTAAATGGCCAGTATCATTGAAATGGGTGGCTACAGGGTCACAGAGCATTGGCGTATGTCGCGCAAGTGTTGGGCGAATCGGTCACTGAGCCTCTTGCCTGTCTCGCCGATATAAGCCTTGTTACACCTCTTACAGATAATGGCATATATAAGATTACGGGACTCACATGTGAAACCATCGTAAATAAGAAACGTGGCTAAAGGAAAAGATACAGTACACGTCTGTATCACATAAGCATACGTGTTGCAACGCCTACGGCCACACTGGACAGTGCCAAAATGAGTCTGGATATTGGACTTAAGGCGACTGTGTACCAACATATCCTTAAGACTTCTGTCCCTTCTGTAAGCCACCAAAGGATAGTTGGGGAAGACAGAACGGGTCTCAGGATCTGACTTAAGGATAGAGAGATGACGGAATAAAACATTTTTCACCACTGGACTATGGGGGAGGAGTTAAGATAAGTTTTACTCTCTCAGAGTTAGTAGTCCTATGCTGGCTGGTTAGGGCCTGGTGGCGAGTGATTTTCTGAACTCGATGCGTAGCCGAGACTATGATGATTATTTTTTTTTTATTTGTCACTCCTGTTGTTCGTTTGCTTGATAAAGACCTAGTTGGTTGAAACGTTGCTGTATTTTGTCATTGTTTTTGTTATTTGTAAAACTACAGTACTTTGTGATTACGTGTTTTGCCAATCAAATAGATTTACTGCAGTCTCATATATATATTGTGATTAAAGGTATTGGGAAGGAGAGCGGAGCTCATATGAACCTGTCCGGTGTGCTGTGATGACGATTCTCAATAATGTCTCTATGAATCAGATGTTAACAGTCGTTGTGTAAAACAAAGATATCAAAAGTATTTGAGTTACTGTTGTATCTCATAGAGGTGGAAGATGGGACTAGTCTTGGCTTACTTACAGCTAAGAAGCTGTTATCGAACCCCCAGGAATTATGGGTTTTCACCCTTTTCATGTTTCAGTGAGGTGGGGGCTTTTAAAGATCAAGAAGATTCCAACAACTCTAAGTGTGTATTGCTATGTTTAGTGTTGCGGAAACCCCTACTCAGGTAGATTCTAATGCAGTTCTGCTTAGTAAATTGTTTTTGCTGCAAATAACTATGTCACTATGATGATGGCTGCAAGTGATAAGTTTCTTCTGGACGGTCTTTGTAATTAATTTGCATTTCATGCAAACTTTGCCAGCACGCGCATCCCGCACGCAACAGTAAAATAAATCTCCAGTTTCAGTTAGTACAAAATATAGTGCAGACACAGGAACAGAAAGCATTGAAGTTGTATGAATGTGTAGCTTGCAGTTTCAGTTAATACAAAATATAGTGCAGACACAGGAACAGAAAGCGTTGAAGTTGTATGAATGTAGAGCTTATATGAATGACTGGCTCTGCCACCATAGCAGAGGGTCAGCCAGTGGATAGAGTTGACATTCTGAACGATATCATAGAGTGTGACCGCAAAGAGGATACTCATTTAAACCAATCCACGTCAACCGCTAGATTGCAAGAATTTGAATTTAAGATTGAAGTGACCAGAAAGGAACAGCACAACAGGTATATGAGTAGGCTCATCAATCAACATCGAACTGGTACATTTAGTCACTGGACGCTGTTGGAGATGTTGTGAAGGAGATCGGAACACCTATGGACATGTCCGGATGGAATGAAGATGTACCACACTGAAACTGAATGTAGAGTTAATGAAGATACATATGTCACTGTTAACATATCACATCTCCCGGGGTTAATACTTAATACTGGAATGTTAATAACATCAGTTTTTAATAATTGAAAATATTGGAGGGGGACAACAACAAAACATTGAATCAATAAATAAGAATTGTTAGCACACATGGTCGTCACATGAGAGAGAAAGAGAGAGAGAGTGAGATATGAGAGATATAGCATACAGCTAATTCATTATAACGTTGAACTGTAAGATTTATAGTCATAACCTGTCCTGTCTATTTGAAGTATACTACTTCTTCTTCTTCCAACGTTTTCAGGCATCGATTTGTATGCTTTTAAGGTAGTTAGTGGTCAACCGGAGTCCATGTACATCTTCATATAGCTTGTCTTGGACTGATATCGATTTGTATGCTTTTAAAGTAGTTAGTGGTCAACCAGAGTCCATGTACATCTCCATATAGCTTGTCTTGGACTGAATCGATTGATGCTTAAAGTAGTTAGTGGGCAATAGAGTCCATGTACATCTCCATAGCTGTCTTGACTGACATCGATTTGTATGCTTATAAAGCAGTTAGTGGTCAACCAGAGTCCATGACATCTCCATATAGCTTGTCTTGGACTGATATCGATTGTATGCTTTTAAAGTAGTTAGTGGTCAACCAGGGTCCATGTACATCTCCATATAGCTTGTCTTGGACTGATATCGATTTGTATGCTTTTAAAGTAGTTAGTGGTCAACCAGGGTCCATGTACATCTCCATATAGCTTGTCTTGATGATATCGATTTGATGCTTTTAAAGTAGTTATAGTCAACCAGGTCCATATACATCTCCATATAGCTTGTCTTGGACTGATATCAATTTGTATGCTTTTAAAGTAGTTAGTGGTCAACCAGAGTCCATGTACATCTCCATATAGCTTGTCTTGGACTGACATCGATTTGTATGCTTTTAAAGTAGTTAGTGGTCAACCGGAGTCCATGTACATCTCCGTATAGCTTGTCTTGGACTGATATGGGGGTTTACCATGTGTTTTATCTCTGTTCACTGTATGTTGGACATTCTTGCAGTATGTGTGTCTCTTTCATCTTGCTGGTACCACATGTATATATGTTAGATGGGCCTATTTTATACTTGTTAAACAGATGGTACCTCAGCCTATTGTGCCCTGTTCGTTAACGAAAAATGACAACCTGTTCTTCTCTACTTGGTGGTATGCATCGTCCTTTTCATGCCCTGGGTGGTCTTTCAACCATTTGTTCTTGTAGGTCATTTGTATCCGTACTTTTGCTTCCTCATATGCCATACTGGTGTCTGTCTGTGGTAGCCTGCTTCCTGCTTTTGCAATATGTCCGCAGTCAAATAGTAGTAGTATTTCTGCGTATTTTTATAGGACAATTTGGGTTTATTTCCAAAACCTTTGTAGCAATACTTATTGTATAGCGTCAAATGCTGAGAGATCGGACAGGGTTGCATCAACAGCATCGATCGTCGGGTATTTAGGATGGACAAATAAGACAAGAGACCAAGCAAGAAAATGTATCAAATTTTATAAGAAAGCGCCGCTGGAACTACATCGGCCACACACTTAGAATGGATGAGAGAAGACTCCTTACCAATCCCTCATATGGACACCAGAGGGAAAAAGAAAACGAGGAAGACCAAGAGAGACTCTGCGTAGAACCATCACCAGAGAAGGCTCAACGATGGGCCTAGTAAACATTAAAGACTTAAAACAAATAGCAACGAACCGCGAGACATGGAGAGCTATGACCTCTGCCCTATGCGCCGCCCACAGGCCCGAGGAAAGACTAACTAAGACTAACTAACTAAGGGGGACTTCTTCTTTGCGTTAGTTCTTTACGACCAATTTTAATCACTCTTTGAGATATGTTTGATCTTTGCCAGAAACGTGTATACGTTACACATTGGTTTGGTAGGCCTCTAAACGCATAGACTTCTACACCTTTAGGACATGTGCATCCGATTTCAGCCAAACCTCCTTAGTCGCCTCTTACGACATGCGTGGTAGGTAACAGTGGTTCTATTCTTTACACCCCAAATTTGGGCCCCGTAACCACTCGGACGGATAAGAGGGATGTTCTTTGGTCTCTTGGCGACCGTTTGTTGGATTTTACTAAAATCCAAACTAAAATTAATGTTGAACTATCAAGCGATGTTAAAGGACTTGAAATTATACTTGTACAAACAGAACTGGATGCTTGAAAGGGAGAGTGAGGAGTGTGTTTACCTAGCGAGCCATCGGAACCATCAGTATGCATACTCGTCAATATCTGCTGCGGTTGATTGAGCACGTATGGGTCTGTTCGGAGTGATATGACGTCGGTTCAATAGCCAATAACCAATAAGGAGTAAGTAACTTGTTACGTAACTGGTACCTTTTCATCTCTTATATTCGTTACTAGCGAATCCAGATAGTACTGGATATTCGAGTAACGATTAGTTACTATTCGCCTATCACTATTTCCGATTGCCTGTTCGTGTTTTGATACCGACGATACTACTATTGAGTCTGCTGCTCTGACATTTGAGTTCAAACAATCGGTGCAGAATGAAGAAGTGTGCCTGGATACACAGCTAGTTTAATTTTAATTCCATGTGGATTTGAACCTATTTTACGGATTATTTATCACAACTTTGACTCGCCAACCGTTGAGATTTGGAGATTTAAGAATAAACTCCTAAAGGCCAGGGTAAGTCATTGCTCTTACTTTCTTTGTAATAAAAGTTTTTGAAATGACCGACATTTACTACTTCACTTGGGCTCAAGACAAGTTAGTTTAGTTAGCAATCTGTCAATGTTTTCTATTACAAACATTAAAATAGACTCAGTCGTCGCTAGCTGTTATTGTAAGATGATTACAATTGTTGAATGAATTTCTTATTCCTTCTCAGTTTCAGTGAGTTTTAGAATTGGTAATCTGCTACAACTCAACTGTAACTTGCAAGTAACTATGACTATTAATTTAATATGAGGTATGATATGACAGGTTGTTGAGTAAACTAAAACTCTTTTAAACTGTTCATATACTTATTAAACACTCTCAGTATCAGATGTACAACATATATATATATATATCCTGTTCTTATATTACATCTAAAATAGACATAAGAATAAAAAACATAAACTATAAAAATAATTGTATTGTTGACACTGTCTTGACTTGAGTCTTTTACTTAGAGTTGGAGGTCTACACTCTACACACAACACACACGGCCTATCCAAGCCCCTATGACAAAATAAACCACCTCGCAAGGAAAGATCTATGCATCATTTTACTACTTCAAACCCAACACTAACCACTTAATAATCACATGCTGTGTGCACATCATGAAACCATTCACCACCACCTCTTCGGGTGCTGGATGATGTCAGGAAGAGTCTTCTTTCTCCAAGGCCAGATAAAGGAGATGCATTATTTGAAACAAAACAATATCTTGCAAACACATAGTTCACATACAGATACCACTACACAACATTGAGCCGAAGAGAAATAGCCCAAACTCCGCTGGATCATTGAAGAATATCGACTTTTGTAACGGAGAGCTATTATTAACAAAAATTGTGCAGTGTTCCTATTCTCTGGTCAGACTTGTTCATGGTGTGAGATCATGCAAGAGCTACACCCTTTACTAGCTACTTTAAAAAATAAATATCTTTACTAACTTGATAGTAGGTCAGTCACAAATGACTATTTTAAAAAAACTAAATGATATTTGAATACTTTATTTGTTGTAGTTACAGTTCCCAATATAATCTACATGAACATTGATACACTTATCCCATTGTTTTACCAGTCCACTAATACTAGCACCATAGAAGTCATTGGTCTGCTGGCATAACCACATTCACATTTCACTTTCAACCTGTTCAACATCAGCAAAGTGTTTACCATCAAGGTGGGCTTTTAGCAGACCTAAGAGGTGAAAATTGCATGGTGCTAGATAGGGGTTGTAATTCGAATGTTCAAGAAATTTCCACTCTAGTTGATCGTCATTCAAAATATCTCTTAAAATTTACTTTTTTCCCAACACCAGACATATAAACACTTATGTCCAGCGGCAACTTGTCTATCTGTTGAAGTACATTGTTCAAGTATCTGGTCCTGCTAGTGTGACTACTACTGGCAAGTGTTGGCCAGATATTCTTGATGCATTCAGAGGAACAATGAAGAAGCACTTAGAAAGCAAGGATTGAAACACTTGAGATGTGTATTTACATAATTTTTTTCTTCATTTGCTCTACATCAACCACATTTTAAAACACTCTTTGTGGTCTTACATGATTTGCATCTTAGGTCGTGAGTCATTAAGCCAGTTAGGCATCTACAGACCCGTAGGCTAGCACATCCAGTTTCTGCATGCTTTTAAGTTTACCTCCTAAATTGCATAGACCCACTTTTCATCCTTCCTAAGAGAGGCTGGCCAACCCCAACACTGCTGAAAGCAGATGCAGACACACAACACACCTTCTGATTGATTTACAAAACAATTTCTACATATTTCATGAAAACACATACAGACAAAGGAAGAAGTTCTGTAAATATTTGGAAGGAGATGAGAAATATTGATTTATCAGTAAAGATTGCTGTGGCAGACAAAGTAGAGGAAATTTGCGCTGTGGCACTAGATGGACGAGACTTTGAATGCTACACACCCACAGGCAAACATTCCATAAATTTTGTAGTGGAAATGGAAGACACAACTAACTTTTTCATAAGCCACAGAGAAACAGACAAGCTACATGTACAAAAAAAATGTTCGCTGGTATGGCAGACTTGTTAACTGAACCCAGAAACAGCAGAAGATACCCTTCAAGAGTGTCATCTCTACAAGAAAAACATTTAACTATATTGCATACAACAATAGCAAAGCTTCTCTACCTAAAGAAACAACAAGTCAATCATACATCTCATTGAAACCAGCGGTGTTGTGTGATATCTTTCGGGAAAAAAAAGGAATAAAAGTACTTTTCTAAAATGCCAGTGTGTTGCTGGGGTTCGCAAGGGAAGTAAAGAATGGAAACACTGCGACCTACAAGACTACTGAGGTAGGGGCCTAGGGAAGTTACCCTAGTAAATTAAAAAGTGAGAAATTTAAAAGTGGTCGATATGGAGCGTTCAAAGAAGAAATTTTTTTAAAATGTTGATGGGTAAGGAGACACGCAGCTGTTAAAAACCATACAACACATTAAGAGGTAGACATAAGTCAAAATATACTATCTAGGTAAAAGATAGAAAATATTAATTTAATAGTCAATCTTTGGTGCAAGAGATAATACTGAAATTTATTTGATGAACATGAGTTTGGACCAAACATAGTTTTGCCCTCCAGTTCCCCATATTCTTATGTTATGTTAGTGTTTTGTGTTTAAAGAATTATTCATAGGACAATTATGTGGATCACATGTCCTGTGCTCACCCACAACTCTAAATTTGTGTTTGTAAAATATTTCTGCCTGCATATACTTGTTCCAAATTTGGGATAGTTATTTATTATATTTAGTAATCTTTCAACTAAACAGTATTGTTGATGTTGAGGATTTGTATATGCAGCCAAAAAGTATTCAGTATGATAGAAAGATAATAAAATGGTGTGTGGGGGAAAAACATTTGGTTTGTTTATGGTTCACTTCAGTTTTTTCTTCCACTTGTGCTACATTTGAAGTTTTCATTTTGTGTCTTCAGTATTCATTCTCATTTAATCACATTGCAAATTCTTTAATAAATTTGGTAGACTCTCATTGACATATAACTTCTCCCAGAGTTGGGTTGAGGAAAGACATATCATCGCTCTGCCTGCCTCATGGAGCTGGCAGTCTTGAAACATGTATTCTATTGATTGTCTGTTCTTCTGTATGTCTAAAAGGCGAAGTGTTGACTTTGTTGCACCAGGTTTCCCCATATGGCTTCGTCCCTGGCATGCCATATGCTGAGTGTTGCGCATAGCACAAACTTCAAAGCTCCAGCAACAATCCTAGGGATCTCATGAACAAATTTCACATGTCGTTCAGTCCGGATTCGAACCCACAACCTTCAGAACAACAAGCAAACATCTTAACCACTTCATCATAGAGACCCCCAATCTATGTGCACATGAACAGTATGTCACCTTTGTTAAGCTTGAGGTAGTGTTTTATGAATACTGTCTATTCATCTACCCTGTAATCATGGAGTGGATAGCAGAAGACATTAAAGAATGGCATATCTTTTAATGAGCTGTACTCCACAAGAACTGGGAAGTAAAGGCGTGATGTTGACCAGATCACTTGTTGTATGCCGGCAGTCAATGAAACATGTGAACCTAACACTGTATTACCTATATACCACATGGTATAACAATGGTTCTTTTACAATTACTCCAGAAGAAGCTGAAAGGGTTATTATTATCATCATCTTGCCTCTCATAATAGTGGTATACTAGGGTTACTTTGTGGAAAGAAGACAAAATTCAGATCACTGTATTCTACCAGTCATTTCATATAAGATCATTAAGTATCATGTGACTAGCAACTTCATCTTGCAAAATATACAACAGAAACCACCATTGTAACAGCACACATATATGCTGGTCATATAGGATAACCAAGTAGTGTTGTGCATATGATTAACAACTTCATCTTGTATAACAATACTAAGGCAATGTACGGAAACATACAAATTTGAGGTGGTCAAACCGGATCATATCAGATCCTGCGAAAACCATGGGAATGTTGCTGTAATATTTAATTTGTTGGTGATTTAGGACAAATATATGTATATATAGTATCACATAAGCAAGCAAAATTAATAATAAAAGTAACAAAACTGATGTTTTGACCATACATCTTTTTAGATTATCTACAACAAAGCCAACCTTCAGTGGTGACTCCACTTTCTTATTAAATGGTGAAGCTAGAATCACAAATCCTTTTGTTCTGAGGTCACATCATATTTTCTGTTGTTGATAACTAATTTAGCAGCTGGATTCATCAATGGTAGATGTCATCACATAAATTGATTTCAGTGTGTTGCAATTAGTTGAGTCATTCAGCCATATCAGTTTGGTCATCAGGATATTGCTATCTATTATGAGATAAACATATCTCACATAAATCTCTCTCTCTTGCGTTCCCATATCTCACATAAATCAATGATGATTGACTTTGTCAGATTTGATAATTCTTGAGACATGGTTGTTATCAGCTGTTTTATGTAATATAGATGGGTACAATTTGATTAATTCACTTGCTTAATTTTCTAACTTAACCATCACAGTGAGGTGTTTCATTGAGAGCATAGCAGCTCCTCAACAACTGTTCACTATTCTTTTCTGTCTTGTCCTATCCTTTATTTATCTTCCCAGTTATTTAATTATCCATTTCTAGCTCTCTTCATCTGAAGTTTTAGTGATCTTTGTTGCTTGTTCTGTGTGAGGTGCTTTGTAAGTATTCTGTTCTTGATTCTGTTCCATATTTTGTGTGGTTTTCCCTCTTGCTCTGTACTTGTTATACTTTTTCAGTGTAGCAAACAAACCTATATTTGAGTTAAAGATCTTTAACTTCATATTGGACTTCTTTCTCTGATTTCAGGATATTTTGGGTGCACTAAAACTTTATTAGCCATTTTTGTATTGATATTCTTGTTTGTATATATCATTCAGGAAAAGAAGAATCACTGAAGACATTTTAGTACTCTATGGGTGCCTAATCCTCCTGTCCCAGCAATCTCTGATGGTGTTGTAGTGATCTTTGTGTGCTTGTTCTGTGTGAGGTGCTTTGTAAGTATTCTGTTCTTGATTCTGTTCCATATTTTGTGTGGTGTTCCTCTTGCTCTGTACTTGTTATACTTTTTTCAGTGTAGCAAAACAAACCTATATTTGAGTTAAAGATCTTTAACTTCATATTGGACTTACTTTCCTCTGATTTCAGGATATTTTGGGGTGCACTAAAACTTTATTAGCCATTTTTGTATTGATATTCTTGTTTGTATATATACATTCAGGAAAAAAGAAGAATCACTGAAGACATTTTAGTACTCTATGGGTGCCCAATACCTCCTGTCCCCAGCAATCTCTGATGGTCAGGTACACCTCTCTCCTATTCTAAGTTCAGATTGACAAATCTTGCCTTTCGGCTCATTTAGACCCTTCTAGTAGTACATCCATAAGATTTCCAATAACCATAAATGTAGTCTATATCTCATACCCTCCATTAAATTCTTCTAGCTAGAGTAGTGGATGAGTGCGGGAGCAGCCGACAAGAGTATCATTGGTTATGGTCTCAAAACTCATGGCGGTAGGCAGAGGATCTCTGTAATAGAGACAATGACTACTGTCATGTACCAGTGGGATCACTGCCAGGAAGGAAAACAATGACAGACTACCTTTAAAGAAGATGCATAGATAACCCTAACAGTAATAGGGAATGCAAAAAGAACACTGGCTGATGCTGCAAATAAGTCTGAGTAAATTGAAGTATTTTGCCCCAATGTGGTGCCGGGCCCCACAAGGGAAGCAAAGAATAGTACCACTGTGACCTACAAGGCATGTCATAAGAGGCGACTGATGTAGGACCTAGGAAGCTACCATAGTAAATAAAAAGCATTGCAGCAATTGGATGAGCTGGCCTACGTGTAGATGCATAACTGGCACAACGTGCAATCACTTTTAAGCTCAAATCACATAAAAAAATCACACAGAGTGGTTAACAAGTGGTCGATATGGAGCGTTAGAAGAAGGTGAAGTATTTTGGACATACAAATAGACAAGATGGGTTGGAGAAGATGGATTCAGGATGTAACTGATAATTTGAGCATGACGACTGCAGAGGCGGGACACATAGCCTATGAGAGAGAGAAATTCACATGGACTGTTAGGGTGGCAGGGTTTTACTCCGGACAAGCTATTTGATGATTAGCTAAAGTATCTATTATTCTCCTTAATTCTCTATTAATTTATTCCACTCTAAATAATAATTATAGTTCTGGTTATCATCTACTTTACCAATATGAGACTTTCTCATGGAACGGTTAAGTCATATAAAAACATATAACAGACTAGCCCACTTGAACCTCTTCAGAACTGAGTTGTCTATTTTGTATTTTTATATATGTCATGTTATTTTTTAAAATAAGTTATTCTTTACCACTGACGAACACCATTTATTAATCATATATTTTGTCCATTTTGTTTGGGTACTTTGAAAGAATTTGTTGTGTATCTCAAGACTGATGTCTGAACACTTGGTTCTTAGTTTACTGATTTCTCTTGTCTGTGTCTATTATATTTATTTTAATATAAGAAACTGTGAGAAAACATCATGCATGATATCAGACAAAATTAATAGGGAGAGAGATTTTATAAATGATAAATGCTTGATATGTGTTTCACCTATTTTATGTAGGAAAATAGAGACGGTTAAAAAGCTATACTAAAATATATATACACTTCTTTAGGACAATCTGTTACATGTGTATAAGTGTTGTTTTAGGGGTCGCTATGGCAAAGTGCTTTGCCTGTCATTCTGAAGGTTGAGGGTTCGAATCAGGATCGAATCACAAGTGCAATTTATTTAATGAGATTCCTAAGATTGTTGCTGGAGCTACGGAGTTCGTGCTTTGTACACTCTGGTAGATAACGTGCCATTTCATTTCTGCCGACAGAGACGGAGTCATCTGGGAAACCGGGTGCAATGAAGTCAATCCTTCGCAGTGGCGGATCTTAGCTAAAATAATTGGGGGTTGCTGCATCAGAAAATTGTTAGACTTTGTTTTAATATTGTATAAAACGAAACAAACATAAACAGACAATTCATGCATACACTTGATAAAATCATAAAGAAAACAAAATATTTTTTACTTACAAATAGGCCTAAATTGTTACAGTTCAAGCTTGATCGATTCATTTAAAAGTGAAATCCATTGTTATTGTTTTATTTTGCGTGAAAAGAAGTCGGCACAACAGGATCGGCACTGCGTATACGACAAGGACAGAGCTCTCTATACCTAACGTGCAGCTTCTTATCTCTGTCGGGTATACACACAACAGCTAAACACTGGCTCGCTGGAACTGTGAAACGTACAGTTCCACACAAGGTTTTTTTTGTTAATGAACTAGTGGATGTCTGCTGACATCAAGCTTGAGGACTATATAAAGTACAACTAAGACTCAGTATATTGTATGTTGTCGATAACAGTGAGTTAAAATAGCCATTAGGGGTGCTGCGGTGCCTATGCACGTGCCACCACTGATCTTTCGCCTGTATACCCTTTAAGTGTTGTATGTATCTTCTTCTTCACCTTTCAACTCTCAACGGAGCACAGGTCTTCAACAAACTTCTTCCTGCCATCCCTTCCAATTCTTTCCGATTTACCTATCCATTTCATATCAGTCTCCAGCTCTCTTCTCCAGGTATATCTAGGCCTTCCCTTACTCCTCTTTCCATGCGGGTTCCAAAACATTGCCTGTCTTGCAATGCTTCCGGTCAGTCTTCTCAATGTGTGTCCTATCCATCGCCAGCGTCTCTTCCTTAGCTCTTTCTCCACTGGTATCTGCTTAGTTCTTTCTCTGAGTTCCTGGTTTGTAATCTTATCATACCATCTCAGTCCTCTATTCTACGTAAACATCCATTTATGAAGGTCTATAGTTTTCTTGTGGTTTCTTTAGTTGTCCTCTGTGTTTCCTAGCCATAGAACATCACTGACTTCACATTTGATTGAAAGATTCTCAGCTTTGTGTTTGTTTTGATCTCCTTTTGATGTGTGTATCAATGAGTGGTAATTAACAATCGGGTAATTGTGCTGTTTGTATTATTGTATACGCCTAGTAGCACGGAAAGTAAATTCACTTCTGGTAACTTCTTTTACCTACAGATGTACCTCTATAACTTTAGAGGAAATAAGGTTTCTATTACTTTTAGCAGGTCTTTTATGTTTAAGCAAATGTAGCCTCTTTTTATTTCTTTTAAACAAACGTAGTTTCTTTTTACTTTTAAACAGTTCAGCCTACGTGTGATCTCTGTGGTAAGTATCATGTTTGAAATATTGTCACCTCAAATATGTTTTGCTTATAACATTGAACAAGTAGAAAGATATATATTTTTTTCCCCTTCAAAACCACAATGTGTAAATTGCTAATGAAAGTCTCATTCGAGTAATTTTGAATCTCAAGTTTTGAAAATAAAATGTTACCGTCGGATTATCATGAAAAAAATCAACGATTTCTGCATGAAGGTTCAATAGCGTTTATGATTTAAGTTATATGTGTTTAAACATCAACAGACCTAAGTTTTTGTTGAGATTAGACTCTAATCAACTTTCATTTCACTATCATCATAACTGCACATGTCACAGATATTCGTCTATTCAGCTCAGATTACGTTTAGAGTTTGAATTAGTTAAATTATTTCTTCTTCTTCACCCCTAGGGAGGCATAGGTCCGCAACTAGGACCGCCTATCCAATGCCATCTTTTCCAGATCTCACCTCTCTCCCTATTTTCTTGCATTCTGTCTCCCTCCTTTCGGTGTCCATCTTCTTTGGGTGGCGAGCTATGAATTTTCTTGATTGTGGTTTCTGTAGCTATCTTCTGTAGTGTTTTTTTTAACGGTGTGGGATAGCTACCTCCTTATTCGCCTCTTATGACATGCGTGGCAGGTAACATTGATACTATTCTTTACATCCCTAATGTGTTCCCTGGTAACCCATCGGGCGTAAACTATTTAATCCTACATTAATAACCTGATTTGGACAAATAGTTGAAAAATATATCTATTTTTAAAATAGAAAATAAGTTGTCGGCAAAACAGAAGGGGTGATGATTTTTCCAACTCATTGTATTTGATGTATGATTAAGTGTCCTGATGTTCTAAGTAGTACCACTTGATGTCTCATCCTACCACCACACATTTTAGGAAAACCCATTACGAGACAGCGACTAATGATTTATTTGCACTTTCAAATTCTCGTTCTGATTCATATAAGGTTATACACATTTAATTTAAATATATTTGAATGAAAATCGAGGCGTGTCCTTTTGCATGACCTAGCCATCAACCACAGTGAACGAGTCGTTGATTTTCTACCCGCCACTTATACGTTCAGTAGTTTGCCATTGCTTTCTGAGGTCTATTTTTAGCATTCGTAAAAATCATAGGACATCTGACCTATGAGAGAGATAAATTCCAGAGGACTGTTGGGGTGGCAAAGTTCTGCTCAGGACAAGCTATATGATGATGATGATAAAAAATTCAAGGGAACAAATTTGCTTCCAAACCTACACGCCTCGTAGTTTGAACCAGGTACTCTTGTGTTGTGATCGAGCTCACTACTGCTTAAACTACATAAGAAATATATTTATGAAGGTAATATTCAACCTCTTTCTTTCTTTCGAATCCTGTATGCCTCACAGCGTCAGGTCAGGAAGAGATTTCTAAAACGGGCTTTGTAAAATATGCGCTTTGTAAATAGTCTCTTTCGTCGCCTCTGTTATCTCTGAGGTCCATCTTTTGCGGGGCCGGCCTTTTGCTTTGTACCCATTGTATCGGAGCAGCATTGCTCTTTGAGGTGCACTGTCTGATGGTAATCTGCTTACGTGGCCGAACCATTTAATTTGTTGTTTCTTGATGAAGTCTAGTACTGATGTACCCACTTTTTCCTGATGTCTTCATTTCTCAACCGGTCTCTTCTTGTTACACCCAGCATTCTGCGTAAACACTTCATCTCTGTTGTGACTAGTTTTCTTCTATCGTTTGTTGTCAGCGTCCAGGTTTGACACTGGTAACATAATGTGGGGAGAAAGATTGTGTTGAAATTGCTCATTGTGTTCAATATTCAACCTAAAAGTGTCAAAAGAGAACTGTTAAAAACATCACATTGCTTACGTCTTGTATATATTTCTTCTGGTATTAACAGTCTTAATTTTTGTTGTTGTGTGCTTTGTTTTCTCTCATTGACGTCGTAGATCGCCACATCTGGCCTCATTGTATATGGAAGATGTGTGCCAAAATATGAAAGTGCCCAGACAGTATTGATTTTTGGGTGATCATAATTTGTTTTCTGCGAAAATGTTGCTCACTTTATGCACAGACAGCCGCCAGGAGGTCTCTGTGGTTAACTCCTTGCATTTCGAAGATAGTGAGTTTGAATTGGACCGTTCTGTTTCAGAATTTTTTTCAGAGACACCTAGGATTGTTGTCGGTGCTACGGAGTTCGTGCTTTGTGCATTACTCTTGGATCATATCCTATAGAGCACATTAGTTCATTCTCTTCTATCATTACCTTCCTTTTATAAGATTATATGATTCACATGAGATATATTAATTCCGCAAATAATTATCTGGTCGCAGATAGTGAACTTGATAGCACGCTGTTCTAGTGACGACTTGTCGTGAATTCCGTGGATCGACTCCAGCGTACGCTGTTAGACTACATACATCATGGATTCCCAAAGTCGGCGGTACCGCCCCATTGGGCGGTGAAGCCTTCCAGAGGGGCGATAGTGTGTTCAGAAGCATTTGGGTGGATTTTTTTTTCGTGATTTTGCCATTGAATAATCATTTAAAAAAATTTAATTCTGCATTTTAATTCGTCTTATGCCCATCCTACACGGTCCATTTTTTTCACCAATTTTCTATTTCATGTATATAATCATTTGAAAATTGACCATATGTGACAGGAATATATATCAATTTTTATGTTGTCAAAGTGAATATAGCGCATGTACATATATTGGGGGGCGTTAGCACACTGTTATAATGTGGAGGGGTTACAAAGTTTATGTCGTGCAAAGTGGGCGGTGTGAGGGGCGGTTACAAAGTTTATGTCGTGCAAAGTGGGCGGTGGAGGGGCGTTACAAAGTTTATGTCGTGCAAAGTGGGCGGTGGTCCGAAAAAGTTTGGAAATCTATGGTCTACATGAAACCCTGATCCTTTAATGAATACAGCGACATTAACATATTGCGTGACTGTGACACAGATACAAATGAATGTAGAACATTGCTAATGTCTCCAAGATGTGAGGAACACAAACTTGCTTATGCAACAGTTAAATGTACCATTCTAGGTCAACCATTTCGCTAGAACAACACAATTAGCAGCTTCAGGGCTGACCAATGGTTATTTTAAAATTGAATTCAAATAGTACAGGTATAATTTTGTTTTTTCTAACTTGTTCATCTGCTAAGTTTAGACGTAGTCATGACAACGCCTCTGACTGATTTTTTCGTGAAGGCTTGCATTCCTTATCACCAGTTTCTCTCGCCTTTCATACGAACATTACCCCACCTTCAGTTGTACTTGCATAATTGAGATCCCCAAGTAAAGAATCAAAGTTTCTTGTGGCCCAACCGCATACCTTGACAACAGACGCAGAGAAAACGGGGGGAGACGATGGTCATATAAGTATTCGACAGATCGAATAGCATATTCCCTAAACACAAATATAGACGTAATGTATAAGATGACCCTCTCACAGATATACTCCACCTCGACACCACAAGAAGATGAGATGACCAGTGAACTGAACACAGAAGAATAATTTCCTTGAGTTAGACTATGAAATCAAGGCGACAGAACGACAGCAGTGGAAATATCTTCTGTACATGTAAACGGAACACGAAGAATATATGTATATATATATATATATATATATATATATATATATATATATAATATATATATATATATATATATATATATATATATATATATATATATATATATATATATATATATATATATATATATATATATATATATATATATATATATATATATATATATATATATATATCGATCCAGAAGCACTTGAGCTTTCAGCTCTTCGGCTCAGTGCCGTGGACATCGTAACCCTCCCGTTCTGTGCCACGAACACAGTAAATCTGGAGAACTTGTGGCTTTTCTGCCAGCCAGCGGAATTGAACCGCACTCACATGGGGCTTGTCACCCGTTGTCCAACGCGCTACGTATACGCTGGGCAGGCGGACAGAGGAAATATATATATAGACTAAGTAAATCTACCGTACCGGGAAATTTACTGTACATTAATGATTGAATTAAGTTGACTGTGCTATCGATAGTGAAAAGTACATTAGACACACATACACACCAAGCAAGATGTACAAAAAATGGCTGATCGTGTGATATGTTTATTGATTTGTCTTGTTTATGTAGCAGCTGGTTACGTCTGCTCTCGCCCTTCGACCTCTTGTTACAAAATACAGATTAAAGCACACTAGAATCTATATCATTGAATTTATGCGCTCAGTTTCTTCTAATGTACATCTATTTTTATTTATTTCAAGTGCCAACTATAGGGTTACGGTATCAATATCAACTCTCTCGGCAGTTCTGAGCTGCATCTCATCATAACGTGTATCCACTTACAGCTGAATAACCGAAACTTCGATCTCAACCACGATCAATGTACATTTGAGTTTAAAAGCACACTCACTAATCCACGCCTGCGCCCACTGTCGTGTGTAGAGCAGGATATAATTATATAATAGTGATACTGTATATTTTCACTAAACTCAGTTCTTCCCCGGAATTCTTGACATTTTGAATCTTCTTCTCACGCAGTTCTTTCATTCCCAAGTGAATATCAACCCAAACCCTGGTTAGAAATCAGAAACTTCTCATACAATTTCTTCATTCCTACGTGAATCTCAACCCAATCCTGGCTAGAATTCAGAAACTTCTCATACAATTCATTCATTCCCATGTGAATCTCCTTTCCACCCTGGTTAGAAGTCAGAAACTTATCACTCAATTTTTTTATTCCCATGTGAATCCCTCTTCCCCCCTCTTCAATCCCACAAGCACCCTGATTAGAAGTCAGAAATTCTCATACAATTCTTTCATTCTCAAGTAAATCTCCCCCTTTCCCAACCCCAACCCTGGTAAGAGGTCAGAAACTTCTCACACCACAATCATTCTCACGTGAATCTCCTTCCAGCCCTGGTTAGAAGTCATATACGTCTCAGACAATTACAATCCCAACCATAGATGTTTCATACTGCCCTGGTGTACGTTCAATGACGTGAAGTCTCAGACCTGACTCAGGGACACTAAGTTAAGAAACGATGGGGACACCAGCAAGGAAATCCTTCTGACAACTAAATTCGTGTAGGCAACTCATTTCTATGTTTGAACATCTAAGCATGAGAAACTGATTATAGTGCAGGGTGTTCAAGATAATTGCAGCCCCATTGACAAATCGAAAGTTGCCAGATAACCTAACGCGTTGTGTTTATTTACTATTTAAACCGGTTCTGACTAGCTCGTCCTACGTCACATTTGTTCATCGCGCCTTCCCGCACTACAATTGCACACCATCACACAACCTTGACCTATACTACGTCATAACTGAACCTTCTCATTTCCATACATATATGCCAGATTAGCTCCATTCATAGGCTGCTTTTAAGTTGAACACCCTGTATAAGAAGAAATGGAGAAAACCTACATATTTTTGAGATATACTCTAGCACAACTCTTCTTCTTCTTTGCGTTCGTTCTTTACGACCAATTTTAATCACTCTTTGTGATATGTTTAATCTTTGCCAAGAACTGTATACATTGGTTTGGTATGCCCTCTACACATTTAGGACACACACATCCGATTTCAGACAAAACCTCATTAGTTGCCTCTTACGACATGCGTGGCAGGTAACAGTAGTTCTATTCCTAACACCCCAAATTTGGGCCCCGGTAATCACTTGGGCGTACCACAACTCTAATATTGGGCTACATAACTGACCTGGAAAACCATGACCTAGTTTTGAGTTGGTGGCTGCTTTTCGCATATGTTTAATAGAACACTGAAAGCTTTTTTTCCAATTTTACTCAATTCTCTGAGTCTTTGGTTATTTATTGATTAAAAATATTAATAATACAGATATTCCATATTGTTAAACTTAACTTGTAACATAATATAACCTTGATTTAACATGTATAATATTGATATTCTTGTTAAATAAACTTTTACAAATATAATCTTGATTTAACATGTTGAATGTTGTTTTCAAAGAATTGATCTTTATACAACAATACTGGAATGTGAGCTTTATACAACAATACTGGAATGTGATCTTTATACAACAATACTGGAATGCGAGCTTTATACAACAATACTGGAATGCGAGCTTTATACAACAATACTGGAATGCGAGCTTTATACAACAATACTGGAATGTGAGCTTTATACAACAATACTGGAATGTGAGCTTTATACAACAATACTGGAATGTGAGCTTTTATACAATACTGGAATGTGAGCTTTATACAACAATACTGGAATGTGAGCTTTATACAACAATACTGGAATGTGATCTTTATACAACAATACTGGAATGGACTTTATACAACAATACTGGAATGTGAGCTTTATACAACAATACTGGAATGGGAGCTTTATACAACAATACTGGAATGTGAGCTTTATACAACAATACTGGAATGCGAACTTTATACAACAATACTGGAATGCGAGCTTTATACAACAATACTGGAATGGATCTTTATACAACAATACTGGAATGTGAGCTTTATACAACAATACTGGAATGCGAGCTTTATACAACAATACTGGAATGCGAGCTTTATACAACAATACTGGAATGTGAGCTTTATACAACAATACTGGAATGCGAGCTTTATACAACAATACTGGAATGGAGCTTTATACAAACAACACTGGAATGCGAGCTTTATACAACAATACTGGAATGCGAGCTTTATACAACAATACTAGAATGTGATCTTTATACAACAATACTGGAATGTGATCTTTATACAACAACACTGGAATGTGAGCTTTATACAACAACACTGGAATGCAAGACTTTATACAACAATACTGGAATGCGAGCTTTATACAACAATACTGGAATGTGAGCTTTATACAACAATACTGGAATGTGAGCTTTATACAACAATACTGGAATGTGAGCTTTATACAACAATACTGGAATGGGAGCTTTATACAACAATACTGGAATGTGAGCTTTATACAACAATACTGGAATGTGAGCTTTATACAACAATACTGGAATGGGAGCTTTATACAACAATACTGGAATGCGAGCTTTATACAACAATACTGGAATGTGATCTTTATACAACAATACTGGAATGAGAGCTTTATACAACAATACTGGAATGCGAGCTTTATACAACAATACTGGAATGCGAGCTTTATACAACAATACTGGAATGCGAGCTTTATACAACAATACTGGAATGTGATCTTTATACAACAATACTGGAATGCAAGACTTTATACAACAAACTGGAATGTGACTTTATACAACAATACTGGAATGCGAGCTTATACAACAATACTGGAATGTGAGCTTTATACAACAATACTGGAATGCGAGCTTTATACAACAATACTGGAATGCGACTTATACAACAATACTGGAATGTGAGCTTTATACAACAATACTGGAATGCGAGCTTTATACAACAATACTGGAATGCGAGCTTTATACAACAATACTGGAATGCGAGCTTTATACAACAATACTGGAATGTGAGCTTTATCAAATCTGGAAGTGAGTCCTGTTTATCCAGACAATATGGAATGTAGGCTTTACTACAACAATTTCTGGAATGAGACTTATACAACAATACTGGAATGTGAGCTTTATACACAATACTGGAATGAACTTTATTTCACAATAGCTAGAATGCAATCAGTTATATACACAATACTGGAATGTGATCTTTATACAGGACATACTGGAATCAGAGCTTTTAACAATGCTGATTGTGATTTTCAGCAATACTAGTTATGATCTTTATAACATGTGACTGTTGATATCATAAACAAGTACTGAATGCGAGCTATCAACAAACTGGAATGCGAGCTTTAAGCCACAGCAATACTGGAATGTGATCTTTATACAGCAATACTGGAATGTGAGCTTTATACAACAATACTGGAATCAGGCTTTATACAACAATACTGGAATGTAGCTTTATACAACAATACTGGAATGTGAGCTTTATACAACAATACTGGAATGTGAGCTTTATACAACAATACTGGAATGTGATCTTTATACAACAATACTGGAATGTGAGCTTTATACAACAATACTGGAATGTGAGCTTTATACAACAATACTGGAATGCGAGCTTTATACAACAATACTGGAATGTGATCTTTATACAACAATACTGGAATGTGAGCTTTATACAACAATACTGGAATGCGAGCTTTATACAACAATACTGGAATGTGAGCTTTATACAACAATACTGGAATGCGAGCTTTATACAACAATACTGGAATGCGAGCTTTATACAACAATACTGGAATGTGAGCTTTATACAACAATACTGGAATGTGAGTTTTATACAACAATACTGGAATGCGAGCTTTATACAACAATACTGGAATGGGAGCTTTATACAACAATACTGGAATGCGAGCTTTATACAACAATACTGGAATGTGAGCTTTATACAACAATACTGGAATGCGAGCTTTATACAACAATACTGGAATGCTAGCTTTATACAACAATACTGGAATGTGAGCTTTATACAACAATACTGGAATGCAAGATTTATACAACAATACTGGAATGTGAGCTTTATACAACAATACTGGAATGCGAGCTTTATACAACAATACTGGAATGGGAGCTTTATACAACAATACTGGAATGCGAGCTTTATCAACAATACTGGAATGCGAGCTTGATACAACAATACTGGAATGTGAGCTTTATACAACAATACTGGAATGCGAGCTTTATACAACAATACTGGAATGCGAGCTTTATACAACAATACTGGAATGCGAGCTTTATACAACAATACTGGAATGCGAGGTCACACGACGAATGTGGTCTTATTTCCTATAATTTTTACCTGAGCTCCTGGCCGTATGGTTATCCAGAGCCAACTATAAACTTATGGGCCTTCGGACTGAGGTAAGAATTATGGGAAATAAGACCACAACTACACCACGTGACCTCGCATTCCAGCATTGGTGTATATAGACGAATTCATTTAAAATCAGCACAAAATGCTAAATCGAAGTTATATTATCCAAGTTGAAAAAAAAAGTTAATTACATATCCTTTACAGGACCTTGCGAATCAACCCCAGCTTTTAACGCTGTTTGTGATTTTCTAGGCATTATTACGTTCAGGGGTTTGCCATTGCTTTCTGAACGGATGGTGCCATCGTCCTTTGTAAAAGTCCACGCGAAACAATTTTGTCACATAACTGTCCGCAGCGTGATTCGAACTCAGAACGTCGGGGTTAATAGACCGAGTCACTATCCCCTAAGCCACGGACGCCACCACCCAACAATTTACGTTTAACAATAAGGAATATCAATATTATGAATATTTTTCACCAATAAATAACCATACACTCACAGAATTTAGTCAAATTGCAAAAAAAAAAATAGCTTGCAGTGTTCTCAAACATCTATCATTTCCAGCCACCTTCTCTGATCTAGGTCAGGGATTCCCCGGTCAGTTGTCTGACCTAATTATCTAGAGTTGGCTGTGGGTTATCGGAGGCAACGGTTATCCAATGTGAGAGTTAAAACTACCAACGAACATTGTGATCAATCAATATACAGGTGTGACTACTCAACCATGATACGTGTCATTATCCTCTGAGTCATATAATCAGTCAAGCATATTAGGATTTTTATTTGTACTTTGTACTACTATGCCACATATTTATTTTTCTAATTTCTTGAGATTCGTGGTGTCGTTGAGCACAGTGACTCCCAAACTTTTCTGTCATGACGACACCCTCTTCTTTTAGATGTCGGCCGTTACCCCGTGTGGTGCCGGGGCCCGCAATGGAAGCAAAGAATAATACCACTGTGACCTACATGGCATGTCGTAAGAGGTGACTGAGGTAGGAGCCTAGGAAAACCCCTAGTAAATAAAAAGCGTCTACTTGTAGGCGCATAACTGGCACACCATACACTCGCTCTTAGGCTTAAATCACATACAAATCACAAAGAGTGGTTAAAAAGTGGTCGATATGGTGCGAAAAAGAAGACGAAGAAGAAGAACAGGGAACTCAGAGAAAGATCTAAGCAGATACCAGTGGAGAAATAGCTAAGGAAGAGATGCTGGCAATGGATAGGACACACATTGAGAAGACTGACTGGAAGCACTGCAAGATAGGCACTATTTTGGAACCCGCAGGCAAAGAGAAGTAGAGGCGTTCGAAGAAGAAGAAAAAGAATCTCACCCCAACGAATGTTTTTCTCAACTAACATTTTATTTATATTACCTTTCTTTGTTGATTTTGTATTGTCCTTTATTGTCCAAGAACACCGCTCTACTGCTTCCTTACGTCCACTCTAAGCACCATGTGAATACTTTCCTAGACTATAGATATTGTACTTAATCGATAATTTCAAACTTGAGCTAGACGAATACTGATGTGACTTTGAGCACACAGAAAAGAGCTGAGAGACTTATCTGAACGTCTTTAGTGCGTAATCATTGAATCCAATCAGCCTCCAGCTTGTTGGAGAAAATGCGTGTTAGTCTAGGGATGGTATTAAGGTGTATGCCACTTTGTGACATTTTGCTTATTTGGCGTCATGCTTTGTATTACTGGGGATTTTCTGTCCACCCAGATGTATTTCCCTACCACAGATTAATCCTGCCATATTCTTTTCTATCACATTAGCGTTGTGAATATTTTAATTATTTTGTAGAATGTATAGTTTATTGAACCAATACTTAATGTGTGGAAGCGAATCATGGACAATGAACAATCAATCAATAAGATCGATGGAAGCCACTGAGATGTGGTTTTACATAAGAATACTGAAAATTTCATGGGCAGCGAAGAAAACAAACGATGAAGTTTTAAAACAGGCATACACACACAAAAAAACCTTATCATAAGAATCAGACAATCAAGATTCTTCGGGCATATAATGCGAAAAGGAGACTTAGAATATTTGATGACAACGGGTAAAATTCCGAGAAAGAGATATCGTGGAAAACAGAGGGAGAAGATGTTGGATGGTTTGACATCGTGGTTCGACAAACGATCGACGTCAGACCTGATTAACTGCACCAGGGAGAGCAAATTGTGAAGAGACATGATCGCATACGCCGGCAGGCATGGCAATTGATTCATTATTTATTTAGTACTTTTCCCCAGGTAACGACTTTTCCGATTATCAACTGATAATGGCTCTTTTTAAAGAGATCTCAAAAAGATTTGCAATAGCAATCAAGAAGCTAAACACAATGAAGAACATGTGGCAAAGCATCAGCAAAATATTAAAATTAAAAATATTGGGAGCATGCATTTTCCCAGTGGCTACTTATGGTTGTGAATCATGGACTTCTTCTTCTTCTTTTGTCGTCACACTGCTACCGGGTTGTTGCCCAGTGTCGTGGTTTTCTGTTTTTGTCTTGCGCTGTTCTGGTGGCTTGTGTGATTGTTATCTTTGCTTTTTCACAGGATTCTGCTACGCCATCTAACCATCTTTTCCGTAGTCTTCCTCTTGCCTTCTTTCCCGATGTTCTGTTGTAGAAGACTCTGTATACTGTGGAGTTTGGATGCATTCATGGACTATTACACAAAAAACAAGAACGGAAACCCAGTCCTTCGAAACTAAATGCTACAGAAGGATCCTACGAATACCATGGACAGAAAGAGAAAGAACACTGATGTCCTGAAAGAACTAAATGTTAACGAGAATTGGCTGATAAACAACATATACTATACAGACAAATTACATACTTTGGTCACATCAAGCGTCACGATGGCCTGGAAAGATCAATACTAGAGGGCAGGGTCCCAGAACGCAGAGGCAAACCAAGAAGAAGATGGCTACAAGATCTTAAAGAAACCATGAACATGACCATCGACGAAGTGGGTGAACTGGCTAGAGACAGAGTGAATTTCAGATGTGCTGCAAAGAGAGCAACGTCCTATAAAGGATACGCACCTTGATGATGATGAATGGCTCTTTTACGCTCTCGATAAGAATACGTGACTTGTTTTATCGGCCTCCTTCGCTAGAACGTACTGGCACTTGATCTCACTTACCCTGAGATCAAGGATCATCGGGATGGGGGACTAGAACACTCCACATGTGTCATGTACAGGATACATTTGAAGCATGATGTGAGCACCCTGTATCTCAACGCCACACAAAGACCAATTGTTGGCCTAGTCAAACTAGTGTCACTAACGTAAGACATTACGCTATCGGTGTCTTATTACTAGCAGGGACGTATGTAACAATGGTGCAGTATGTGTCGCTATGTCGACAAAGGATGTCAGCGCAGTGGCGGGGAGCAAGATTTGTGCACCAACGTACGGTAGTCAGTTCCCGTTACAGTTAAGTCCTTAGTCTGCCTATCTGGAATTTGTTGCAATATGTCAGAATGATGTGGTAGTTCCAGGACGGCAGCAGCTATAATGACATTTGAATTTAGTAGAAACAGTTAATATCTTGATTCTTCGTGTCATGTCAGTTATCAGAGGAGTATCATCATAGCATTCGGGAAACATCCATAGGTGATCCGATCTCCGCCTCAACAAATCCAACTGCCCTACACGCCAGTTCAATATTGATTAATCAGTCTCTAGCATATTTGATATGTCGTTCTTTACGGGCTGTACCAATATTGACACCCATCTTTCTCAGTCTGGTCAGCGAGTGGGACACGCGACCCTGATATTTCTCATATGTGTATGCCAACACACCCTGCTATTTTTTAAAAACATGTTTTAGGTTGAAACACTGTTCTCGTGGTGCAGAGGTTAGGTGTTCGCCTTTCGCTCCAAAAGTATTCGGTTCACTCCCTCGTGAATCCATCGGGATATTTTTTCAGAGATCCCTGATTTCAGTGTAGGTGAGATCGAGTTCATAGTCCTATCGGAGACAGACGATAAAACGCAGGTCCCGTGTTCAAGTTGAGCACGTAAAAGAACCACTGACAGTTCAAAATCGAGAAGAGTCGCCACCATATTCTAAATTACATCGGGGACACTCGCCGGTTATAAGGACGTTCTGAGGTATTCCTGTGTAAGGGAGAGTGTTATCGAATTTGTTATCACGACCACCACATCGATTATTAAAATGAAAATGTTTCAACTGAAGCGCAAAATTGATGCTTCGTCTAGTGTTCAAAACATAATTGAGCCGGCCCTGTGGTTGTGGTTAATATATTTATTACTCCCAATTGTGAGCAACGATGTGCTTCATTTTATAAGTAAATCGTACATTAACCCAAGACTTCTCAAATTAAAACAGCATAACTTGAACAAACAAACAACACCTGATCATGACTAACTATGTCATAACTTGGTTGTAGCATATACAAGTGGTGTGCTTGTATGTGTGCTTTTCTACTAGCTTA
Source organism: Arion vulgaris (assembly GCA_020796225.1). Lineage (NCBI taxonomy): Eukaryota > Metazoa > Mollusca > Gastropoda > Stylommatophora > Arionidae > Arion > Arion vulgaris. The sequence goes on from CM036764.1 coordinate 36,057,583, forward strand.
TGGTTGCTAGATTAGTACATACCAAATATCGATCAGTATAACCGTGTATGCATATGAGCTACACTTTTACTACCAATCTTACACAGTATGTACTCGCTACAAGAACTGGATAACGTCTAATAATACTTCCTAGCCACCAGACAATTTGAAGCTGGTGTGTAAATAATAAATAAAATACAATTTCTTCTAACCTTTTCAGAACTTAGTGTATGAAGAAGTCACTTCACTTCACATTTCTTGAACTTAGTATGCAGGAGCTCGTCATTATCAGGTGATGTGCTGGCTTATGCGATATCCACAAATCCCTGTCTCTGGTTGTTTGCTATCATCTTAGATGTTGACGCTGCTCTTCCGTACCATAAAGTCAGGCTATCCACATTTTTCTCTCCCTGTCTTCCTTTGTCTCGTCTACCTTTGATTTTACCAATTGTTACAATGTGTTCTAAACCTCCCTTTCTCATCACTTGTCCGAAAATTGTGATTGCCTCTTTCTTGAGCATGATGAACTACGATGACCAATTCCTTTCGTCGAGTGGGATTGAGCCCACAACCCTCTTGTGTCCGATTCGATAGGCAACACTTATACATAGCGCTAATCCGTCCGACGGTGGTGTACATACCGATTACAAGAAACGGCTGAGAGATATAACATCCGCCCGTCACAAGCAATTATGACTACAGACTTAGACGTGTGTTGGTGCACCTCTCTGGTGTGTGCAGAGGTGACTGTAAGGTTCAATCCTGTAACACAATCCCCCTTACTGACATAGATATATCACCACAGTACATATTGGATAGGATGTCGTATATCAAATTACAGCGTGTTCTTAGCGCGTTGGGACGACGGGTGACAAGCCCCTGTGAGTGCGGTTCAATTCCGCAGGCTGGCAGAAAAGCCACAGGCTTCCAGATTTACGGTGTTCGTGGCACGAACCGAAGGGTTACGATGTCCATGGCACCGAGCCGAATAGCTCAAGTGCTTTTGGATCGAAAAAAAAAATCTAATTGCAAACATAGAAGAACAATAACAAGTGCTATAAGATTCAATACATCAAACATCTCAAGAAATCATCAAAGAGATTAAACGAAAGCAACGCTTGTGTGTTGCCGGCGCTCACAAGCAGAGCAAAGAATGATAACACTGCGACCTACAAGTCATGGCATAAAAGATGACAGGTAGTAGCCTAGGAAGCTACCTAGTAAATAAAAGCGTCGCCATAACTGGCACAACGTACACTCGCTCTTAGACTCATATCACATACAAATCACAAAGAGTGGCTTAACTATATGGAGCATTCGATAAAGAAGAAAAAACGAAAGCAAAAATAGATAACTGATGAAATATTATAATTACTGAACGGAAGAAGATTAGAAAAGGTAGAAAATGACAGAGTGCATAAGTAAATAGTAAACAAACGCAGGATAGCAGAAAGAAATCTAGCAGAGTCTGATATTCGTTTAAATCTAAGCATTGAGCAAAAACGGCACAAAACAAGCACAACAATCAAGTGTATTAACATGAATGAAATCGTGGCATATTATTTACAGGGCGTCGCTATTAAGCACAGTAAACAAGTCGTTGATTTTATAGGCACCACTTATACGTTCAGTAGTTTTGCATTGCTTTATGGACGATGAGGTCTATTTTACCTTTTGTAAAAGTCCACGGAAATAATTGTTGCTTCCAAATTGCCCGACGCTGAGTTTGAACCAGGTACTCTTGGGTTGTGATCGAACTCACTACCGCTAAGTTACAGATGTCCACTAACATGAATAACACATATAAATACTAAATGCTTGAGATAACACCAAGGGCGTATACTAATTAATGAGGAAAGATGCTGAATTTCAGATTTAAGACTATGTGATATTTTAGCGTTATATATAAACTTTCAAAGCTAATCAGTATCACGTTGAAAGTAATAATTATGAAAAAATAATGTCTAAAATAATAAGTACACGTTACTCAATATATTTGGTGGGGCCGAGCCCCACTGGCCCTTAATGACGAGCCGTCCCTGGATAACACCATTAAGTGATTAGAGGGAGGGGAGGTGTGTATTTGTGAGTTAGAGGTGAAAATATAGACTGATGAAAAATGCATCAGAATGCCATGAGTTGGTTGAGGGCTTATGCCCCAGCCCGGGTTTAAAAATGCTCAAGAGAGAGAGAGATCTTCTTCTTCTTTGCGTTCGTTCTTTACGATCAGTTTTTAATCACTCTTTGAAGTATGTTTGATCTTTGCCAAGAACGTGTATACGTTGCACATTGGTTTGGTAGGTCCCTGAACGCATAGACTTCTACACGTTTAGGACACGTGCATCCGATCTCAGCCAAACCTCCTTAGTCGCCTCTTACGACATGCGTGGCAGGTAACAGTGGTTCTTTTCACCCCAAATGTGAGCCCCGGTAACCACTCGGGCGAAGAGAGAGATGAATTGTTGAAAGGGCTAATATAGATAGAAGTCTATGAAAAGTTTGACCTTCTACACACCCGAAGGTCGCAGACTAATTTTTGTGTTGGGGGCATCGGATGCGAAGATACTCGACAACATCAGCAGTCATTTTACCCTGATGACACCTTATAATCTGAAAGCTTCTTTCTCTTGAATCCCGTCACCCATACTTAAGAAGAAATAACAGGGACAGTTGTATACTATTAATATTGTATAACAAGGTTGGTTGTGTGGGACTTGCAAACCTATCGTTTCATGTAGCATGTCATAGTTAAAAAACCTTCATTGCATATCATTGACAGGACTCTGCGAATCAACCCCAGCTTTTTAACGCTGTTTGTGATTTTTCTAGGCATTATTGCGTTCAGTAGTTTGCCATTGCTTTCTGAACGGGTGGTGCCATCGTCCTTTGTAAAAATCCACGCGAAACAATTTGCAACCAAATGTCGACAGCGTGATTCGAACTCAGAACGTCTGGGTAATAGACCGAGTCACTATCCCTAAGCCACAGACGCCACGGAATGTCATAGAACGTCCATATTATCACAGCCTAAAGAAAGACTAGATCGTTAGCAAGCTCTCCCGTCTACTTCAATGTCTCTTAATGTAATGTTGCTACCGTCGGCTTGGTCGTCCCCTGCATTGTCGTCTAGAAATCATACACTTCATTATTGCTTACTCTAAGCCACTGTGTCATTTCCATTCCCATAGGACTTCAACTAATCATTAACGTATTCTTTAGGTACTTCAACTAATCAATAACGTTTTATACTTAGTTTTTTTATCTTACCAATTTCTCATATGGACACCAAGGAAAAAGAAAACGAGGAAGACCAAGAGAGACTCTGCGTAGAACCATCACCAGAGAAGGCTCAACGATGGGCCTAGTAAACATCAAAGACTTAAAGCAAATAGCAACGAACCGCGAGACATGGAGAGCTATGACCTCTGCCCAATGCGCCGCCCACAGGCCCAAGAGGAAAGACTAACTAACTAACTAGTTTTGTTTATTCAACATTAGTAATTGAAAATAGTACCGAATTTGTTATTAACTCGTTATTAACCCTATTTAACTGTTATTAACCCTAAACCAGCCTCCATCCCCTTTCGATAACATGGTGTAATATTGCTCAATATAACACAAGTCTATGCAGATGAGTTACTAATAAGTTTTTCGGAATATAAAACACAGCTTATAGTAACACATCTACTCAGTTGTACTGTATCTAGGCGGTACAAGATATGACTGATCATATTGAAAAACCATCAGAGCTGACACATGTCACACTGGGATCTTAATGTTACCAAAATCTTTCATTATTCAAAACATGATACCATCGGATCTTGTAGAATAATCTGCATTTTTCCCACTTCCTTGTCCACTGCGTTCTAAGAAATTTGTAGAATTCTGTTTTAAAAGATTCCATCATGTCAAACAAATGGTTGCACAATTTAAAGCGAGTACATTATATATCAAGAGACACGACATATTGATCAAAACCTTAAAGGGGAAAGTTGCAGGACGGCTAGCAATAGGAAAACAGAGGCAGAATTGGGAGGGAAACATCAAGAGATGGGAAAAATTAAAGCCTGATAGAGTGCAACATCAAGGCAAGAGACAGGGAATCTTAGAGGCCCTACAGCCAACTTTCGATGAGAAGACGGTACTTGATGATGACGTTATATATACTCCTGCAGCGGTGGACTATGCTTTTATTGTACTAAGAAAACAATGTGATGTTGATACACCTAAAAGTTGCATATGTGTACGTCAAGTCTGATGTTAACTGATGTACGAATCTGCTGACTATTTATTAACGTTAACCTTGGTTCGTCCACGCTTAGATATGCCATTCAGAGATTGACTATTCTTTATAAATTATATTCTTTCTTTTTAATGATCTGTATAGGATTTTATAGAAGAATGATGAGAATCCCATGGACTGCTAAAATGACTAATGTTGAGGTATTGAATGAAACCAAGACACAGAGAAGGATTATCATCAATATAAGAAAGAGGCAGTCATCATTTTTCGGGCATGTGATGAGGAGGGAGGTTTAGAACACATTGTAACAACCGATAAAATCGAGGGTAGACGAGACAGAGGAAGACAAAGAGAGAAAATTTTGGATAGCCTGACTTCATGGCATGGTAGAGCATCAATATCTGAGATGATAGCAAACACCAACGACAGAGATTTGTGGAGATCCATGACCGCCTACGCCAGCCGGTACGGCACTTGATGATGATGATGGGATACAATTATTTAGATACATTATAATCATCCAATAGCTTGTCCTGGTCAGAACTTTGTCACGTTAGCAGCCCTTCGGAATTTATTGCTCTAATGAGGCAGTTGGGCCAGTCTCCGCAGCCTTCATTCTCAAATCACCAGTTATATCCTGAATCCAACTTCTCCGGTGTCCTCCTCTTTGCCAGGATGCCTCCTTCTATAATGATCTTCTCCAATCCTTCATGTCGTTTTATATCTCCAAAATACCTCAATCTTCTTACTTGCATCATCAACCAGTTTTCTTTGATTTTGATATCCTTCTGGATAAATCTATTTCATCTGTTTCCTGCCTATGGTATATGGAGAAATCTTCTGTAACACTTATATTCTTCTTCCAACGCTCCATATCGACTACTTTCTAACCACTCTTTGTGATTTGTATGTGATCCGAGCCTAGGAGCGATTGTACATTGTGCCAGTTATGCATATACAAGTAGGATCCGATTTCTGCGACGCTTTTTATTTACTATGGTAGCTTCCTAGGCCCTACCTCAGTCGCCTCTTACGACATGCCTTTTAGGTCGCAGTGTAACTATTCTTTGCTCCCCTTGAGAGCCCCGGCAACACACGGCCGTTAACTTATATATATTTTTTTTCTCGATCCAGAAGCACTTGGGCTGAAAGCTCTTCGGCTGAAAGCTCTTCGGCTCGGTGCCATAGACATCGTAACCCTTCGGCTCAGTGCCACGAACACCGTAAATCTTGGGAACCTGTAGCTTTTCTGCCAGTCCGCGGAGTTGAACCCGCACTTACAGAGGACTAGTCACCCGTAGTCAACGCGCTACGAACACGCTGGGCACGCGGGCGAACTTATATTTAAAAACACATATATGCTATTTCCATTGTCTTGGTAAATGTCTCTCTTTCACACCCATACGTTGCTACTGGGAATATGGAAATAGGGGGAAGACTGCAGTAAAACTTGGTAAATAGTGAAACATGTACAAACAAAGTACTATAGTTTTACAAAATACATAAACAGTGACGATAAACAGCAACGTTTCGACCAACAGGCCTTTATCAAGCAAACGAACAAACAGGAGTGACAAATTAAAATGAAACACAAATGGACGACCAAATACCAACGTATCTAAGGAAAATCTGGAATAAAAACGAATAACGAAATAAATGTAACACAAAAACACACATAAAAACTAGAAATAGAACGGAAAGAAACAATGAAACATCTAGTAAATATATAACGAATACATGCAACATATACCCATATAGATTATAAAGCATGGGAAGAAAGTACTAGAAGCATAGAAAGTATGCATGCAACATATACCATAAGATTACAAAGCATGGGAAGAAAGTACTAAGAAGCATAAGAATGTAATGCGTTGAGCCCGCGTGGTCGCAAGGTACCATACAAAGAAATCAACCGATTCTCCGAGCAAATCGACTACGATCATCAGAGGAACATGATCGGATGGCTGTGACCTGGACATCGCAAGCTCCTGAATGGCCAGTATCATTGAAATGGGTAGCTACAGGGTCACAGAGCATTGGCGTATATCGCGCAAGTGTTGGGCGAATCGGTCACTGAGTCTTCTGCCGGTTTCCCCAATATAGGCCTTGTTGCACCGCTTGCAGATAATGGCATAGATAATATTACAGGACTCGCACGTGAAACTGTCTTCAACAACGAAATTGGCTTTTGGAAAAGACACCGTGCGGGTCTGTATTACATAAGCCCCGTGTTGCAGCGCCGACGGCCAGCTGGATGGTGCCAAATGACTCTGGATGTTAGGCTTGAGGCGACTGTGAACCAACATATCCTTAAAGGGTTCTGTCCCGTCTGTACGCCACCAAAGGATAGTGTTGGAAGATTGAACGTGTCTCAGGATCAGACTGAAGAATGGAGAGATGACGGAATAAGACTTTCTTACAGGGAACATGAGAGTGGAAGTTAAGACAAGTTTCACCTGTCAGAATTGGAAGTTCTATGCTGGTTAGAGAGGCCTCTGGCGAAATTTGCTGAACGCGCCGCATAGCAGAAGCAAGCACCTTATCCGGGTATAAGCGCTTACGAAAGAAATCCAGCATCTCGTGAGCTCTATCGAGAAATTCGTCGTCCTCGCTACAGAGGCGACGAAGGCGCAAGAGTTGAGAGAATGGTAAAGAATCACGACAAGCCTGGGAATGGGAAGAGGTATAAAGAAGAAAACTATGACAAGCCTACTGATGCACAGTTTTTTTTTTCCCTTCCCAACTTTTTCTTACCATTTTTTTGCGCCTTCTCCCCCCGGGAAAACATTTGAAAACTCCAGCTGGTTTCTTTCTGCGCTAACCCCGAAAAACTTTGTTTTATGCGGTTAGGGAAACTAAACCGGCTCCAAATTTCGGGGGGAAATTTCCCCCTCATGGTTCCCTTTGGGGGAAAAGAAACCCTTTTTCATTCTTCTTTACGGACACGTTCAATTTTTAAATCCGGGGGGCCCGACAGGAAAAGGTCACCCTCAACCCACCCGGATCATTTTGGCCCCATTAATGCCCCGGGCCTTTCAACACGTTTCCTTCGGCCCCCGGTGTTTAAAGCCCTCGGGGGCGGTTTTGCAATCCCATTTTATTATGCCATTCGAAAGCGAAACTGTTTGGGGACCCACTGTAGCCCAACCGTTTCCCAAACTTTATGAAAACCCCTTTTTTCAATGCGGCCCCTTAAGCTTTTCTCCCCTTCTTTTCTCTGATGTGTAGTTTTTGTGGGGATCGGTTTTTCTTTTGATTTTTCCGACCCCGGGTCCGATTTTCTTTTCTTTTTCTCTTCCCATGTGTATTTGAAATTATCCCCAATGTATGTTTTGCTTTTCTTATGCATTTTAATGAACATTTATTTTCGGGGATATTTATAATTTTTTTGCATTTTACACATTTGTTCAAATTATGATCTCGACTGCTCAAACAATGTCCGTGTTTACTCCCCGTCTATTTAAAGCCGCTGGTGTTTTCATGCATTGCCGAAACTGTAATATTTCTGTTTTTTGCCCACGTTCAGATCAGATTTTTGAATGCTTGTAAATCATGATCATTCTTCTTCACTCCATATCGACCATTTTAACCCTCTTCGTGTTTGTATTTCTACATAAAAACATTTACTTTCCATTATGCCATACAAGTATGCCAAACTCCATTTTTCACCTTTTTGTTCACTAAATGTTTCCGGGCCGCGCCATCGACTGCCTTTAGACCCCAATGGTGCTTTCTTTGCTCCCGGGCCCCGACCACACGGGCGGGGGTCGGGCAAAGCTGTTGATATCTTTTTAAATTATCCCCAAAGGCATTGGGTAATGGCGCATAATCTTTCGCTGATTCTCATCTTATGGGCACTTTTTTGTACCAGGTATTCAGCTGTCATTAGGAGAGCTAGCTGGCTGTGTGTGTTTTTTTCTGATCCAGAAGCACTTGATCTTTCAGCTCTTCGACTCGGTGCCATGGACATCGTAACCCTTCGGTTCGGTGCCACGAACACCGTAAATCTGGGGAACCTGTGGCTTTTCTGCCAGCCCGCGGAATTGAACCCGCACTCACAGAGGGCTAGCCACCCGCAGTCCAACACGCTGGTCAGATGAGCGCTGTGTTCTTAAAAACGCTCGTCTGTATGGCTAGGCAATGGGTGCCGTCAGAAATAAGTGTTTGTGGTTCGAATTTGTGGTTTTATGGGGGAATCCTAATACTTGTTCACTATCCATATAGCTGTCATCGGTAAAGCTGATCAGAATTTTATATCTTCCCACTTTGTTGAATACGGTAACTCGCTTCATCTAGCACAGTGTTTCTCAACCATTTAAAAAAAATTATTATCTTAACACCTTAAATAATTGAATGCGTCTCCTCCCAGCCAACATATATCCAACCAAGTTGTGGCCAAGTTTAAAGAGATATTTGAACTGAAATATAAACATGTGTAAAACTGTTGTTGATTTTGCTTTCTTCAATTTGAAATGGAAAACGGGACGCCCTAAATAGACATGGCGATATAGCTATCTTTAGGAACTGTAGGATGTAAGGTTATCCTGGAAAGCTATGAAGAAAACGGCAGGGGAAAGTGGGGGACAATTCTTGATACCCTATGCTCCACAAGGAGCGGAGAGGAGTAAGTAAGTAAGGATATGCAATCTCAAATCACTACAAAGCCCGTTTAGTGCCGGGGCCCGAAAGGGAAGCAAAGAATAGTACCACTGCAAACTACAATGCATGTTGTAAGAGGCGATTGATGTACGCCCTAGGATGCTACCTGGTAAATAAAAACAGCGCAGAAATCGGATGTGCTGGCTTACTTGTAGGCGTATAACTGGCACAACGTACAATCGCTCTTGGGCTCAGATCATACAAATCACACAGAGTGTTTGACAAGTGGTCGATGTGTAGCGTTGGAAGAAGAAGTATAAGAAATCACTACACCACCTCTTTCTTCTCTTTCATTAACGTTTGAAATAGCTTTGCTGGACATTCGTATACAAATACTTGTTTCTAGTATCTTATTTATTGTTATTGTCGTCACACATGTAACTGTTCTGGAGAAAAAATTCCATGAATTCTTGACTGTTTCTAGTATCTTATTTATTGTTATTGTCGTCACACATGTAACTGTTCTGGAGAAAAAATTCCATGAATTCTTGACTGTGACCGTGAGACATAAGACCGTATCGGTTCACGCATGATTAACACACTGTAACGTATTGAAATGCAATGAAGCGCGAGTATCGATTGATTTCTGCTAGTGAAGAGATTGTTATGATGTATTCCATAGTTGTATTAACTATACGTAGTAACATGTTGGTTGGTCTTCTGAAGGATATGTTCCTGAATGGGACAGTCTATCGTTCCTGCTAATGTCAAGTTGAGGGGAAAAAACAGGTTAACTCATACAATACGTAAAGCCACACGGAGAGCCATTCTGGCAGCACAATTTTTTCGAAAAGCCACCTCACGTATCAACGCATCAAATAGAAGCAATTCTGTAACAATATCCATTTAATTGATTTATATATATATATATATATACAAGCTTTTGTAGAATACAGGATGTGAATGTATATCAGAAAGCTTTCAATTCTACACAATCTGATATATCAAATAGTGCTCTTGTGGTTAATATAAGAAGCATAATTTGTAAGAATTCACTTCACATACAATTTTATTCTAAAGAACAGCACATAAAAACGCGCCTTTAGTGTGCCTGTACAACGAGTTAAAATGTACTCTTGTCGTCCCTTTTGGAGTACAGTCCTTTTCAGCTAGCAGAAACTATCAATGGTATTTACACAATTGTTCCGGTGACGATTCCGACTTTTTCTCCAAACTCATAGACTGCGAGAACGCGTTATTAGCTAGGTAAATTATTAAATTTACCATATCAGGATTTTAAATCAATACGTTGTTGATTGAATGCAGTGCACTACTAATGGGCTAAGCAGACTCCAATGTTAACGGTGACTAGTTATGGGGCATTGTGGTAGTCTTGACATTATAACATCGGTTTTATAACGTTGATTGTATTGCTCTGGTAACATGATAGTCTTGACATTCTATAGTCGGTTGTATATCGTTGATTGTATTGCTCCGGTAACTTATGATAGTCTTGACATTCTATAGTCGGTTTTATAACGTTGATTGTACTGCTCTGGTAACTTAGGTAGTCTTGACATTCTATAGTCGGTTGTATATCGTTGATTGTATTGTCCTGGTAGTTTATGATAGTCTTGACATTCTATAGTTGGTTTTATAACGTTGATTGTATTGCTCTGGTAACTTATGATAGTCTTGACATTCTATAGTCGGTTGTATATCGTTGATTGTATTGTCTGGTAACTTATGATAGTCTTGACATTCTATAGTCGGTTGTATATCGTTGATTGTATTGCCTGGTATTATGATAGTCTTGACATTCTATAGTCGGTTGTAAAATCGTTGATCGTATTGCCTGGTAACTTATGATAGTCTTGACATTCTATAGTCGGTTTTATAACGTTGATTGTATTGCTCTGGTAACTTATGATAGTCTTGACATTCTATAGTCGGTTTTATAACGTTGATTGTATTGCTCTGGTAACTTATGATAGTCTTGACATTCTATAGTCGGTTTTATAACGTTGATTGTATTGCTCTGGTAACTTATGATAGTCTTGACATTCTATAGTCGGTTTTATAACGTTGATTGTGTATGCCACACATTCCAAGTGTTGCCTTGGCTCAGCGAGGGACAAAGAATAGTAACACTGCGACCTACAAAGCATGTCGTAAGAGGCGACTTAGGTATGGGGCCTAGGAAGCTACCCTAGTAAATAAAATGCGTTGTAGAAATCGGATGTGCTTTCCTACTTGTAGGCGCATAACTGGCACAACGTACAATCGCTCTTAGGCTTGGATCACATGCAAATCATAAAGAGTGGTTTAACAAGTGGTCGATATGGAGCGTTCGAAGAAGAAGAATTATACCATACGTATGACCATGTATGTGTTCAATTCATAAATATATTTACCCAAATAACTATAACATGTATATTTCATGAGTATGTTAACCAAAAACATGTCTATTTATTAGTCAGCTCGTAAACCACAAGAACGTAAGCACTTATATATTGATGACGTACGATCAGGTGAACTATGAATATAGATTGACAAGTTCGTGGGGCGTTCGTTTTATACTCGGCATACAACATGATGACAATTGTAACCTAGTGGGCTTTTATTTTTAGACAAATACACTGTTTGTTGGTAAATATGAAAGAACATTGTTTACAAAGAAAGCGTCTTTGTCGACGCGTCACAATAAGTAGGAAATACGTCAAACAATAATACTATGAGGGGTAGTAGCAATACTTGTGTTCATCTGATGAAGACTTTTAGCATGTGAACATTCATAAATAAATCATGTATTGATTTAAAATCGAAGAGAGACGAGCCAGAGAGATACAATTTTGGATAGCCTGACTTCATTACACGGAAGAGCGTCAACATCTGAGATGACAGCAAACACCAGTGACAGAGATTTGTGGAGATCTATGATCGCCTACGCTAGCCGGCACGGCACCTTATGATAATGATGATTGATTACATTCACATTGTGGTATCTGTTCACTTGTTGATGTGGCTTTCACTTGAGTATGATATCTGTTGTTGATTGTAAGTGTGGGTTTTGTGGGGAATTTTTGTGTGTGCATGCTATGTTGAATATAGTTGATTGTATCGATCATTTTTATTTTTTATATAGATATTGGCCTAACTGGCTTCATTGTTGTCATGGATTTATGTGTGTAATTTTGTTTGTTGAAATTTAAATTAATTTTTTTAACGAAGAACTAATGAAGATCAGCAGTATTTGTTTATGAATACAAAAGAACACTAAGACTATGTTCACTGACAAAACAAAATGTCAACTCAAATTTACCATCAATAATGACATTTAAAATGTTGCATGAAACGAAAATGAAAATCGTGACATATCCTTTACAGGACCACAGTAAACTAGTCGTCGATTTTCTAAGCACCATTTATACGTTCAGTAGTTTGTCATTGCTTTCTGAACGGTAAATGTTGCATATTTTAAATATATCTTAGCTCCACAATTAACAACCGACTTTACAATAGAAATCATAATCAGATTAACCATGCCAGTTCAAAGGTCAGTTGGTATGAAGAACATGTTACATAACATAAACAAGGAAACAAACGTCACATTTCTGTGGGCATGCATTTTAATGCGGTAAAATATGGATGGGAATCATGGACTATAAAACAAGCCATGAAGAAGAAAATGTCATCTTTTGAAACAATAGTGTTACAGAAAAATTCTAAGAACGCCTTGGACAAAGAACTAGACAAAACATAGACAATCCACAAGACGTGAACATCAAGGAACATTGTCTCATTGTTGTTGTTGTTGTCGAACCCAGAAAATTTTGTGTTTTCACCTTTTTTCCTATATATAGTGCATTGGGAGAGTACCCGGCTTTCTTGCAAACCAGAAACCTCCAACAACTTAGGCGTGTAGTGATATGCCTCGGAAATTGAAATATTTTGGTCACAGTGGTTTAGAGAGATCAGTAACGAATGGTATAGTTCTTGGGGAAAACAAGCAGGAGACGACGGTTTGCATCTGGACATTAACCTTGAACATGACGATAGATAACGAAGGTGGGATAACTGACTAGAGATTGTGAGTCTTTCAGGCGGACTGTGGTGAGAATCGATATCTGCCATGGATTATGTTACACGTAAAGTGTACAGAGCTAAGATCTAGTTATTCTTACTGCACTTGTGATATGTATATATTTTGACTTCTGTTGTTCCAAGTATCATTGTTAGTTATGTCGCTTTGATGGTAGGTTATGTCCATATTGATAGCGACGTCACCCGTGTTCTAGTTGACAGGGATGTATTTTTATGTTCCTGTTGACAAAGACATATATCGTATGCCCTTGTTGACACAGACATATTTTTTAGTCCTGTTGACATAGACAGGTTTTTGTATTCCTGTTGACAGACACATTTTTGTATTCCTGTTGACAGACGCATTTGTATATTCCAGTTGACATACATATCTTACGTTCCTGTTGACAGAGACATATGGCAATGCCTATTGACAAGAGCGCATTTTGTATTCTGCAAAAGACATATATCTTAGGTTGTTACAAGATGCATTTTATGTTCAGTTCACTAGTGCTACGGGGCCCAAATTGGGTGAAAGAATAGAACCACTGTTCCTGCCATTGTAAGAGGCGACTTTTTGTATTCCTGTTGACAGATAAGAGTTTATGTATTCCTGTTAACAAAGACATATATCTTATGCTGTTGTTGACAGAGATGCATTTTTATGTTTCAGTTCACTCGAGTGGCTACCGGGGCCCAAATTTGGGGTGTAAAGAATAGAACCACTGTTATCAATGCAGAGACTTGTCCTGTTGACAGATGGTTTAGTTTCTGTTAACAGACATTATCTTGCTGTGTGACAGAGATGCATTTATGTTTCATTCCTGTCGAAATTTGGTGTAAGAAGCACTGTTCCGCCACGTGTAAGAGCACAGAGTTTGGCTGAAATCGGATGCATGTGTCCTAAACATGTAGAAGTCTATGCGTTTAGGGGCCAACCAAACCAATGTGCAACGTATACACGTTCTTGGCAAAGATCAAACATATCCCAAAGAGTGATTAAAATTGGTCGTAAAGAACGAACGGGAAAAAAAATGTTCCGGTTGACAGATAATCTCCTTTTTGTATTCCTATTGACAAAGACACATATCTTATGCTCTTGTTGACAAGAGACGCATGTTTATGTTCCGGTTGACAAATAATCTCCTTTTTGTATTCCTGTTGACAAAGACAAATACCTTATGCTTTTGTTGACATTGTTCATGTTCGTGTTGATAAATCATACTGACATCAATGTATATATTTTTTTTCATGTTGTCAGAGTCGCCACTCCAAAATGGCCACAGTGGGAGAACAGATACAAATCAGCACACACACCATAGATAAGGTGACCAAGGCGAAGGTCACCCTCGAGAACTACTACTCCAATCTCGTTTCACAGAATGATGAGCGAGAGAGTAGGTAAGTACCTACTTTCTTTGTGGGTTTCAATCAAGAACATATCTGGTTATATTGGTAGATTTTTCCATTATATATTGGTAAATTATCTGCATATCTTTCTTCTGCGTATCAAGGAAGCTTTTATTTTGGGAGATTTACACAGGTTGGCTTAAAAAAACATTTCGGTCTAACTAAATGGTCTAAAGACGAAGAATTGACCTCATTGCACTTAGTATTCTCATGTGGCTCAGTCACTTCTCAGAATTTGCACGTCCCTGCTGGGAGTAGTGCACAAAGCACAACTCTCTAGATCCAGCAGCAATCCTAAGGGATCTCCGAGGGGAAATTAGCAAGGAACAGAATGATGTGGTCTTGATCCGCGCACGGGGCGGTCAGAACGCAAGGCAAAACATTTTAGCCACTTCGCCATCATTGAGTTGTTAAATGGATTAGTGGTGAATGTAAGTCACAGTGAATGAGCTAATAGAAGTCAGGTCAACGTACTATAGCTGACAAAGATTCTACTCCACCTTTAAGTGGTGACCCTGGTAGCAGGTTGCATCACTGAAGTCTGGTTAGATGAGAAGGGATCGAATAGGAAAGACATACCATTCAAAAATGCCGTGTGTTTCAGACCTAAAGACAGGCGCAGATATTACATCCACCGCACTGTAGACTGCCACATAACATGACAAACGTCCTTTCCATGGCGAACGAAGAGAAAAACTCATTAGATTAGTTGTCTCATCATTTAACAGATATCGTGAAAGAAGCCACATCTGGATAAAGATATTAAAGATACACAGCATTTATTTGCAGTGGGTCTCACTGCAGTACTCACACCATGCTCGTTTTGTAGCAGTAAAATCAGAATAATATCTAAATATAGGAGATATATCGTGTACTACGCAGCTGTTTCATACAACAACCATTCTTCTTCTTTTGTCCTACTGTTTGTGTCGTGAAGCGTTGCGGGGAGGATACATTTTGTAATTATTGTTTTGGGTCGTCAGGTGTGTTGCTTGGGTTGTTTTCATGTTGAGTTTATGTAATGTCTCTTTCGCTCCGTCTATCATTAGTTTTCTCTCTCTCTCTTGTCTTGTAGCCTGATGTGTGTTCATGTTGATTTGGTTCCATTCTAAGCAAGTGATAGAACCATTTTAGTTCTTAATAATAATTCCTCTCTACCGTTATACGTTACATAGGGCCTGCAAGTAATTTCTCCATACCGCTCTATCCTGGGCCACTCGCTCAATCTCCTCCATGGAACTGAGACCGATATTTCCTGCCTCTCTCAGCAAAGTTCGCTTCAGGGTCTCCTTAGGTCGACCTCTCTTTCTTGAACCCTTTGCATCCCACTTCAATGCCTGCTTTGATATTCGTTGATCATTTCTCCTCAAGGTGTGTCCAACATATCTCCATCTTCTCTTTCTTATAACAGTTGTCACTAGTGGTTGACCAGACATGTCTCTGATTTCATGACTTCTCCTGAATTCGTTCCATTTTATATTCATTATTTTTCGCAGACATCTATTTTCAAATGCATTCATCTTGCTTTCTATATCATTAGCCATTTTAGTCCTTGATGTTCTGTAAATGTGTTTACTGACGTTGACATCACACATGTTCTTAACGTTTAATTAGATATTCATTTCATTAGATATTCGTTTCATTAGATATTCGTTTCATTAGATATTCTATCATTTATTGTTTTCTCTGCTATATTTCATATACATCTCATCTCACATGCCGTGATCTTGTGCTTTTGACGTTATGAAACTATCCTGGCCATGCGGGTGTTTGCGACAACGAAAGAGCGGGCAGTCTTGCATCGAAAGTATCGATTTTGGGGGGAATTTATGATGGATACTGGGGATGTTATTAGGTCTCTTGGCGACTTACTGTTGGATGAGAACACTAAAATTGACGTTGAATCAATCCATCAATTTAAGGAGTTTGAAATTATACGTTGTACATGGAGCCGGATACTTGCGGTGCAGAGAGATTAGTGTATTTAACCAGCGAGTCACAGGAACCATCAGTATGCATACCCTTCGACATCTGTTGAGGGAGACTAAGCATCCATGGGTCAACCCGAAATGATGTGACTTAAGTTCAGTAACCAGTAACACAAACTATCCTGGTCTATTATTGGTAACATAACGTTGGCATGAATATGACATCTTTCAGCTTCGTTTTAGTTCGAATTTTGATTTTTGTGTATGGATGTTTGAAGATTGTCACTAATTGATAGTTCATTCTGTTTGTCTTTTTAATTCTGGTTTAAGAAGGCAAATATAGAAAGTTGGTAAAACCTCGTTGCTATCATTAAATACAAGTGCCGAGCAGCGCCATGGTATAAATTATGGATAGTTCATCGTAATAACAACATTTAATCGTGCAATCGACGCAAGCACAGAAACAAAAGTAAGACTTCAAAGAGCATGCAAAATTTCCTGTGCCAACATGTGTACATGAATCGTGGTGGTCCATAACACAAACATTAAAAAACATAATTAAAACTTTTGAAGCAATGTGTTATAGAAAAGCTCTTAGAACATCCTGGACAGTGAAGAGAAAAAGCAAACACATACTACAAGATCTGCATATCGATGAGCATTGGCTCATAAATAATATCATGTCCCGGAAGATTAAATATTTTGACCACGTTAAACGTCACAGTGGTTTGAGGAGAATGGTAATGGAAGCCATGATTCCTGGAGTACGAGGCAGGGGGCGATCAATACGAATGTGGTAGTAGCAGGACATGCCATGATTCCTGGAGTACGAGGCAGGGGGCGACCAATACGAATGTGGTAGCAGGACATGCCATGATTCCTGAAGTACGAGGCAGGGGGTGACCAATACGAATGTGGTAGCAGGACATGCCATGATTCCTGGAGTACGAGGCAGGGGGCGACCAATACGAATGTGGTAGCAGGACATGCCATGATTCCTGAAGTACGAGGCAGGGGGTGACCAATACGAATATGGTAGCAGGACATGCCATGATTCCTGGAGTACGAGGCAGGGGGTGACCAATACGAATGTGGTAGCAGGACATGCCATGATTCCTGGAGTACGAGGCAGGGGGTGACCAATACGAATGTGGTAGCAGGACATGCCATGATTCCTGAAGTACGAGGCAGGGGGTGACCAATACGAATGTGGTAGCAGGACATGCCATGATTCCTGAAGTACGAGGCAGGGGCGACCAATCGAATGTGGTGGTAGCAGGACATGCCATGATTCCTGAAGTACGAGGCAGGGGGCGATCAATACGAATGTGGTAGCAGGACATGCCATGATTCCTGAAGTACGAGGCAGGGGGCGACCAATACGAATGTGGTAGCAGGACATGCCATGATTCCTGAAGTACGAGGCAGGGGGCGACCAATACGAATGTGGTAGCAGGACATGCCATGATTCCTGAAGTACGAGGCAGGGGGCGATCAATACGAATGTGGTGGTAGCAGGGCATGCCATGATTCCTGAAGTACGAGGCAGGGGGACGACCAATACGAATGTGGTAGTAGCAGGACATCAAAGAAACCTTGAACTGCTGAAGGAGACGGGAGAACTTGCTAGAGACATAGTTTTTCTGACAGGCTTTGATGAAAGCGACATTCCGCAAGGGACATACTGGATACTTGAATCGTGCAATGCGTGTGCCATGACCACTTCTGTTTACATTTTTGTTTTACGTTGAATGATAAGTATTAGCCGTGTCATACCTTCTGACATCGCATTGAAATAATACATAGTAGTGTCCAAGTCGATCTATTCTTTTTGTTTTCCTTCACAATATGGTGAGATCTTGACAATTACTGGAGTTTTAAACATACATGTCTTCAAAATTGTTTGTCATCTACCATATTTTTCCGATTAGTGACACTCAGTTCAATTCTCATTTACTAATAACTACAGACTACCGGGATGTTGACCGGTGGTCCAAAGAAAAATGCAGGCATAATCCAGTATTCTCCAATATACCTCATGTTATGAAACGAATTACTTTTTAAAAATAACTATAGACACCCCCTCCCTCGATTTTGTTTTGAAATACGCGTCGCTTAGTTATAAACATTTCAGATGTGAGTGTATTCATTTGAAAATCGTGTACTTTAGTAATTAAAATATGCACTGTTGTGTGTTTAAACGATTAAAACTTATGAAATAACCAAAAAGTAACGCACTGTACGAACGAGCCCATATGGTGCTTGCTGTGCTCCAGGATGAGAACCACTGGATATGTACCACCTCTTCTACGTTATTATGAAAAGAGTACATCATGGCAAGAATAAATACAAAATATTTTGTAACGAGACAAAATAAGGCCATGAAAGAATTTAGTTTTTTAACCTTGATTTCATGGTATTGAAACAGGAAAGAAACTCTCAACGAAACAGCTGGCAAATTCAATAATGTATCGAGTTTATTGATTACCTATACCAGCCAGTATCTGAACACATACATTTTTTTTAAAACTGACGTCACGTTGCACAGATGGCTCATTATACCGTATGATTTTTAGGGATCGTGTTATTGTTAACCGTTACCAACACATAACGGTTATTTTTTTTTAAATCTTCACATGCGGTGGCCGTGCTCTTTTCTTTCTCAGTGTGGGCATAAATGTTGACCCTTTACGCTGTCCTTGGGTTTGTGTTTGACTATGAAAAATTATACAGCAGCCAGTGCTTGTGTTATGTTATCCCTGTTTGGCCAAGGGACATGCAATACAATGTGAAATGTCTGATGTCCCTTTACGGACACATCTCTCTCTCCCTTTCACCCCCCTCCATTTCTGTTGTATTTTTACAATGACTGCACGGTTATGAATCTGTAACACTCAGATAGAATTACAGCTGGATATCTGTTACAAATATGTGTATCGTATTAGAGACCAAAGAATGATGTTTGCAAAACTATATATCGTATAAGAGACAAAGAATGATGTTTGCAAAACTATATATCGTATAAGAGACAAAGAAAGATGTTTGCAAAACTATATATCGTATAAGAGACAAAGAATGATGTTTGCAAAACTATATATCGTATAACAAGAATATGTTGAAACTATATATCAAGAGACAAGAATGATGTTAACTATATATCGTATAGAGACAAAGAAAGATGTTTGCAAACTATCTAGTCTTCATCTTTTCTCTAATACTGTTTTTGTCTCACAGCGGATAAGAAGATATTTATGCAACGGGCATTTGTGTGCGCTTAATAAACAGTGTTTTTTCGTCGCCTCTGTTATTTCTGATGTTCACCTTTGGCGAGGACGACCTTTTGCTTTGTATCCACTGTGTTGGTAATCTGCTTATGTGGCCGAACCATTTAATTTGTTGTTTCTTGATTTGTCGCCTCTTACGACATGCCTTGCAGGTCGCAGTGTTACTATTCTTTGCTCACATTGTGAGCCCCGGCTACACACGTGCGCTAAGGTGTGTAAAGTCTCTGACTTTGTTTTAATAGGCGTTTGTCGATGGAAATATTGGTAGTGTTTTTCTCTCTAGCGAATGTCATTAATTCGGTTTTGTCGATGTTTATTCTCATATTGTGTTCAGTGCATGTCAACTGGAGTCTGTGAATACATATAGTATAAGGACCAAATAAATCTTACATGACAGTCACCAGTACCATTTTCTTATTAGTTCTGTTGATTTAGGCATTCTTAGAATAACCACTGCTTTTTTTTTTAAACTCGATTTTGGTTTGAAAGTGTATGCTGAAGTCGAACCAGTAACACTTTCAATAAAAGGCAAAATGGACTGTACTTCTCTGTCTTGTTCTTTATAGAAAATTCTTGAATGTGTGGGTTTGTGGATTTGCAGAAGAATGTTGTGATCTCACGAACAGGTAAATGCTATCAAAGATGAATTGTTGCGGAAAGCCATTGCACACAAAGATATTGTCACACAGATCAGAAGAAAACATTCAGACATTGTACTTTTATGTTACGACAATAGAAGGTTTGACGTTTAGAAGTATTTTGGACATGTAAGAGACACGAAGGGTTGGAGAAGACCATTATGAAAGGAGTCATCCCGGCAAAGAAGAGAAGAGAAAGGCTACGGAAAAGATTGATTCAGGATGTAATAACTGATTATTTGAGCATAGCGGCTGCAGAGGCGGAACATCTGACCTATGAGAGAAATATTGAAGGACTGTTTAGGGTGACAAAGTTCTGCTCAGGACAAGCTATTTGATGATTATGAGCTTCATTAGAATTCATGTGGTTCTCTTTTACAATTTCATAAGCTTGTACACATGTGCTCCGTCGTCTGTAAATGCATTGCTTTCCTTTATGCGCGTCTGTCGGTGTGTACCAGCATTTATATTGTCACATACAATGGTAGTGTTTCTCCACATACAATTGCATCTATTTATGTTTTTCTCATTGAAGGTGCCGGCGTCTGGAAAAGACAATGGACGAAGAAGGTCTCTCGGATGAACAGGTATTACTCTGTTAGTTTAGGCATTTGTTCTGTCTGCATTCCTGTCTTTTTTTTTTAATTAGACAAGAATTGGCCTATTCCAGCGCCACAAAAATATGTTAACTTATGCTTCGCTATATATTTAACCCTTTTTTATACTTAATTTTTTACTTGTGTCGTTGTATGGTCAATAGAGTGAACTGCGGTCATTCATGGTGCTCAGTCGACCAGCTGCACATCAGTCGACCAGCTGCACATATTTTGTAGCAATCTCACAAAGATAAACTATATTAATAGGTCGCTACACTCGTGTAATTGACTTATAAAGTTCATCATCATTTCCTGCGCTAAGTCAGTTCAAACTGTTTCATCATTTCTGCTCGAGATTAGGTCTCGAAGATAAAGATATTAAATCATTGTCATAGCAAAAAGTACTACTTCAGCAATATTCTTAACGATTGTGTGTAGGTTTTTGGGCTAAAAGGATAGTTGTTTTTCCACCAATGCTCCGTGACCAATAAGGCACATGGCCCGTATTAAATTCCACAGTGGTCGTGGAATATTTTTTCCGACCGTAACGGCTCTCAGGTCGACCCAGTCTCAATGGGGTACAATGAAAAGCACTGGGAAGTAAAGGTGTCACGCATAATGTTGACCACATTACCCATCGTGTGGTTACAGTCAATGAAAAATACGGACCTAATACCGTATTTCTTAATATACATACCTCGAGATATAGAAAGGGTTCCTTTACTTTGTGACTAACAACCGCAAGTTGCATGCTGTCAAATATGTTAGTGCATGGGTGACACCATATTGCATTAAACAAGTGTTCATTTCTTTTGGGGCCAAAATAAAGTCTGATATACATATACAACATCTTGTTGGACATCATTACACGTAGAGACAAATATATATAGTTGTCAAATATGCTGCTCTTTTTGTACCGTGACAGAATTGAGTTAAATATCTTCATCGTTTGCAGAAAAATGAGCGGCGACAGCAGCATGCTGTGAAGGAAACAGAGTTCCTTCGCCTGAAGAGATCTCGTCTGGGTGTAGACGACTTCGAGTCTCTCAAGGTTATAGGCCGTGGAGCTTTTGGAGAGGTGAGTGCCTTCTGACTTGCTACTGCTGTCTTTTTTTAAAATATATAATTTCTTTTTGGGTAAAAATCGTGTTTAAGATATATTTTTGAGATTGTTACAACGTGCGATATTATGACCACCAGGGGTAGTCGTTATAGCAAGAGTTTCAGTTGATGTGCTTCTTTACACACTTCTTAAACAGGAAAACAAACGGGTCGGGTGGTCGTATGTCGTATGCATGAGGATGTCGTATCTTCTTCGAACGCTTCATATCGACAACTTGTTAAACCACTCTTTGTGAACTGAGTCTTATAGCGATTTTACGTCGTGCAAGTTATGTGCCTACAAGTAGGCTAGCACGTTCGATTTCTGCGACGCTTTTTATTTACTAGGGTAGCTTCCAGTAGGCTCCTACCTTAGTCGTTCTCTTACGACATGCCCTGTAGGTCGCAGTGTTACTATTCTTTGCTCCCTTGCGAAGTTCCGGCAGCACATGGACGGGATATTATGTATATATATATATATATATATATATATATATATATATATATATATATATATATATATATATATATATATGTGTGTGTGTGTGTAGATAGATACATGGATAGATGTTACCTCACGATTCTGTATGTGCATAGTAACGACAATGATAACAGTGTTGGAAGGGGAACTAACAGGATGTATAAAGCACAAAGTGCGGTAACTTTCTATAAATTTTTTTTAAACTTCGCCCACTATGACTTCAGGCGTGATAATGCCACCTAATATTACGTATCTGACTTATTTGTGCTGAAGGCTTGCTTTCCTTATCACCAGCGTCCCTCGCCATTCAGGCGAGCTTTCCTCCAACTTCAGATGTACTTGCAATCTATATCCTCAAGTAAAGGGACAATGCCTACTGTAGTCCAACCGTGTGCACACCGAGATTTTTTGGCCAAACTTTCATCGAACCGCGGAATTATCTCGGAACGGGGTCACTAGCGCAGTGTGTTAATCAACTTTGCTATCGGAGACCCCACTTTCTAGATTGAGCTGCCCTTGTTTGAGTGTTATGATGTCCATAAACTAACCATGTTTGAGTGTTGTGATGTACATGAACTATCCATGTTTGAGTGTTGTGATGTACATGAACTATCCATGTTTGAGTGTTGTGATGTCCATAAACTATCCATGTTTGAGTGTTGTGATGTCCATAAACTGTCCTTGTTTGAGTGTTGTGATGTACATAAACTGTCCTTGCTTGAGTGTTGTGATGTCCATAAACTGTCCTTGCTTGAGTGTTGTGATGTACATAAACTGTCCTTGCTTGAGTGTTGTGATGTCCATAAACTATCCTTGCTTGAGTGTTGTGATGTACATAAACTGTCCTTGCTTGAGTGTTGTGATGTACATAAACTGTCCTTGCTTGAGTGTTGTGATGTACATAAACTGTCCTTGTTTAAGTGTTGTGATGTCCATAAACTATCCATGTTTAAGTGTTGTGATGTCCATAAACTGTCCTTGTTTGAGTGTTACTATCTGTATGGAATTTCCATAACTGTCCTTCTTTCATCTTCTTCTTCCAACTCTTCATATCGAACACTTGTTAACCACTCTGTCTGATTTGTATGTGATCTGAGCCTAAGAGCGATTGTACTTTCTGCCAGTTATGCGCCTACAAATAGGTCAGCACATCAGATTTCTTCGGTGCTTTTTATTTACTAGGGTAGCTTCCTAGACCCCTACATCAGTCGCCTCTTACGACATGCCTTGTAGGTCGCAGTGGTACTATTCTTTACTTGCAACAGCACACGTCTGAGATTGTTGTCATCATCGCTTGCGATGGACGGCTATTATTCTTTAATTCCCGAGGGGGCCCCGACACCGCCTGGGCGTGTCCTTGTTTGAGTATTGCTATCTGTGTGTGTGTATGCGATGAACATTGCATAATGCGTTTGTTTTTTAAGATCTTGATCAAGTGTAAGATCTGGATAAATATGTCCTTGAGCTGTGCCCTTCGTCTGTGCTAGTCAAGTCAATGGATGATGCATAGCATAAACATACCATGAGGTATCTGTTATCAACACACAGCTAGTTCGCTTTCACACTGAATTATTCATTATTACCTGCATGCATGAAAGTCTGGAACTGAAACCTGCCTCGCAAGCTGCATTTGTTGTGTGGTACTTGAATCAAAAGACATGGATATATATGCCAGACCAGCGCCGTGCATTGAGTCCCGTTACTGTCTCTCAGTAATGCAGCCCAACTGTTGACTCCGTGATCTTTTCTATGAAGCAGCTGAAACTTAATCTTGTGGATGAAGGTTCACGCCCTAACTACCGGAACGAACGCATAAGTTGCCCTTTGTGCTGGTCTTAGGCATGCTTATACTGTTTTATTAAGGCAGGACATTGAAGGACGAGTCTTAGTATTATTGTCCCTTATTTAACATCACTATAGGTTTCTTCTTCAAATGCATCGATAATACCTGATGAACCACTCTTTGTATGTGATCTGAGCCTAAGAGCTATTTTACGTTGTGCCAGTTATGCGTCTACTTCTTCTTCGAACGTTCCATATTGACCACCTGCCAACCCCCTCCCTGTGTGATTTACATGTGATCTGAGCCTAAGAGCGATTGTACGTTGTACTAGTTATGCGCCTACAAGTAGGCCAGCACATCCTCTTTCTGCGTTGTTTTTTGTTTACTAGGGTAGCATCCCTAGGGCCTACATTAGTCGCCTCTTACGACATACATTGTAGATCGCAGTGGTACTATTCTTTGCTACACTTGCGGGCCCCGGCACCAAACGGGCGCTATGCGTCTACAAGTAGGCCAGTACATCCGATTACTGCGACGCTTTTTATTTACAGGGCTAGCTTCCCTAGGCTCCTTCCTCAGTCGCCTCTCACGACATGCCTTGTAGGTAGCAGTGTTACTATTCTTTGCTCCCTTGAAAGCTACGGCAACACACGGGCGACCATGGGTTTAAATCCGCAATGTGAGTTTATTTATTTCAATGTCAGCAAATAATTATTTGAAATCTCCAGCACACTATACCCTCATCCCCCACCCATCTCCATCTGACATGCCTTTCTTCTTCTATTCAAATCCACTCATGTGTGAAAGACGTTTCGCCTGGTTTGCTCTTAACATAAGTTTAATATAAGATTAGATAGAATGTATTACGCACGTTCTGGCATAAAAATAGATACTTCTACTAGGCGATAGAGCAAAGACTGGTATGTACAGTATTACATAAGAAGGGAAAAATTAATTATAAGATATGAAAAAACCACACTCAACGTTTCGGTGCTTAAGACCTTTATCAAGAACACAAAAACTAAATTAACTAAAACATGATACTAACAAATGATCTGAATCAAGAGATACTGGCATACGTACCTGCGTGGCTCTTGGTCAGCATCTCGTGAATGATAGAAAGGACAGGAAATAGGAAGACTATTAGGTTACCGATTGGCTGGTCAATCGGAAAGGGTCAGTGGCAGGTTACGTAAGATATTGTTTGTACAGGTGGGAACAAAGACCCAACGTGGGAAGAGCAGGAGAGGTAGGTGGAAGATACGTGAGATAATAGCGTTAATGACCGACATAGCATACTGATGTGTAAACACGTACACCCCCATACAACATGAGCCCTATTCGGCTAATATGGATTGCATACTCTCCGATAACCAAGGCGGGTATGTACTCCAATGTTCGGGGGTTGTCAACAGTATCACACTGTAAGTGTCCCACAGATATGTATATCAGACGATAACGTGCAGAAGATAAGTATGTAAGTAAGAAAATGGGATAGAACATGACACTAGAACGGGTCCCAGTGACTAAACTAGGAATGTCTCGACCACCGTTCACCAAGAACGACTCGAGCCCTACTTGGCTAATATGCATCCTGTGTGTCCCGGGAACGAACACAGGCAGAATCCAATGTCGTATGGCTGGAACAGAAGGGAGAGAAGTGTCAAAAATGACACCCTAGAGTGTGAGCCGAATTCTGACGATGAATAGGGATGATAGTGTCATGTGATACTGCGTAGATATAAATAAGAACAGGGAGGTGGCTGGAGAGTGGACAGACAGAAGAGGAAATGGTAGTGAGTCAATGGGTTTGTGGAGGGGGGTAGATGAAATAGAGAGAATGAAATAAGAAGAAGAAAGACCAGTGGGCATAAACACTACGCGTGCTGAAGTCGTACATTGATACCTTTGGGTGATACTACACCCAAACGGTCAATCAACCGACATTCCAATGATAACCTGCTGCGGTCATCGGAGGAGCACGACACAAGACCGGTGATAGAGACATCTAACCTGCCGTGGTGACAGGGGCCATTGAAATGGACAGCTACCGGGGTGGGTGCACTGTTAGAGATATCCCGGAGGTGCTGAGCGAAGCGGTCACCAAGGCGCAAGCCTGTCTCACCTATATATGCCATCCCACAGCGCTTGCAGAGAATAGCATAAATAAGGTTGCGGGAGACAATCATCTTAAGGACTGGCAGATTTTCCCAAAGCTTAGTTTACAGGTCGACCGAGTTTGACCACATCCTCTCTCTCTCTCTTTAGCCTGTTACGCCCCTGGCGTTTAGGCAGCAACAAACGTACACCATTCTTCCCTGTTCATGGCCTTCCTCTGTATTGTGTTCCAGCTATGATTCATTTCCTTCAGCTCTTGCTCTATCGTTCTCCTCCAGGTCGTCTTGGGTCTTCCACGCTTTCGCCTACCCTCTGGAGTCCATCTCAGTGCAGTTTTCGTGTCGGAGCCAGTCTCCATGCGCATCACATGTCCAATCCATCTCCAGCGTCGTCTTCGGATGATAGTGCCCATATTCTCTTGTTGGCATCGTGCAAGCAATTCTTGATTCGAGATAGTAGTCGGCCAGTACACGCGTAAGATTTTTCGCAGACAAGTTGTATGAAAGGCGGAGAGTCTGGACATATCCTGTTCTGTCATTCTCCAGCATTCCGATCCATACAGCAAAGTTGACAGCACACAGCTGTTATAGATACTAGTCTTGGTTCTGATGCTGTATTGGGCAGATTTCAAGGCGGTCTGAAGGGTCATGAATGCACTGCGTGCTTTACTCAGTCTGTTTTTAATGTCAGATCCAGCGCCTCCTTCATTGCTAATAACACTTCCAAGGTATGTGAAAGCGGTTGTATCTCGGAGGGTTTTACCTTCTAGTTTGACTGGTGCTGGGGTTGCTATGTTCAGAGTCATTACTTCAGTTTTCTTCTGATTTATTTTCAGCCCAACCATCTCACTATATTGGTTAAGGCGGCTGGTCTTTTCCTGGATATCTCTATGTGTATGAGATAGGAGTGCGATGTCATCTGCAAAATCTAGGTCTTCCAGAGTGGATGTGAGCGTCCATCTAATACCTCTTGCCTTATCTTCCGTTGTTTTACGCATCACCCAATCTATGACAGTGTTGAATAATAGGGCTGACATAACACATCCTTGTCGCACGCCTGTTTTTACTTCAAACTTTAGTTCTGAAGTTTCAACACTGCATGCAAACTTGCTGTAGCAGCTTTTATAATATTTATAAAACACAGTGGGATTCCATACCATCTTAAGATACGCCATAGACTTTCGCGGTGTATGCTATCAAAAGCCTTTTCAAAATCTACAAAGTTGATATAGAGTTTGCTTTGCCATTCTGTGCATTGTTCTATGATATTTCTAAGAGCAAATATTTGGCCTATACAGCTCCGTCCTCTGCGAAATCCTGCTTGTTCCTTTCTCAGTTTCTTATCCACAGCGTCAGTAATACGTTGTACGATGATTTTGCTTAAGATTTTACTTGGGACAGAAAGCAGTGTTATTCCACGCCAATTATTACAATCGGCAAGGGAGCCCTTTTGGGTATCTTGATGATGACTCCTCTGTTCCATGCATCAGGTTGTTTGACCACATGTTGCTTGTCAACTCGCCCAAGAGAGGAGCAGTCTTGCATGACAGTAATTATATAATTCTTATGCTTGTTAAATGTCTAAAATAATCTAAAGACGAAAGCTTGACTTCAAATACACCTGGTTTCTCCATATTACTCGGTTCCTCTCCGCAAAAATGATATACCACCTGCCTAGGGTATTGCGCAAACTCCATATCTCCGACAACACTCATAGTGATCTCCCGGAAAAATACACTTGTGAACAGAACGGTGTGGTCAGGATTCGAACCGACGACCTGTGGAAATAAAGGCAAACGCTTTTTAAAATGTACTCTGATCTATCCGTCTATTCAATACGTTCTACAGCAGTACAATTTAGTTGTTCCTCTAATGGGAGTTTTCATTTAAGAAAGTGCACACACGTTTGGACGTTCCTTGTAGATAGCTAAACACCTTGTAGATAGGTACTGTGTGTGCCATATTTTCATCTTCTCTATCAACAAATGTATATTGTTTTTGATCTAATACGCTCTTTGTTGGTTCCAGTATAGCCACTTGATAAACCACTCATGGAGATGGTGTATGTGTATGTAACTGTATGTGATTTAACCGCTTGTGGGTAAATGCGTTGTAATATGCTTGCTGCAATAAGGAAACGAAGGTGGAAATATTTAGGTCATGTTCTTAGATCTGACGAAAAGAGACTACATCCACAAGTCCTTATGTGGTCACCAGTTAGGAAAAGAAAACGTGGAATACCTAAGGCCACTCTTCGAAGAACCATCTAACAAGAAAGTAAACTATTGGGATGTAAAACCATACAAGATCTCCAACTGCTAGCAACAAACCGCATCACATGGAGATCTAAAACCTCTGCCCTATGTGCCGCCTTTGGCACGAAAGGAACAAACTAACTAACTAATATGCTTGCTGCAAAGCTGTTATATATGCTCCCTTCTACCAAGCTGTTATATATGCTCCCTTCTACCAAGTACATCTAATTTCGTCATATCGTTTTTTGTTTGAGCTCGCTAACCCTGTTGTTTCCTGGTGGTAGATTTGGGGAAAACTTAACTTTGACTTCTCATTTTGCTCTGACAAAGACACGAAGTCATAATGAAACTATTCACACCATCTCTTCGG